>JACEFZ010021451.1:50000-83008 GCA_014155875.1 Cepaea nemoralis
GTATTAATGTAGCCACAGGTCTTCTTGCTACAGTCTCACAGATTTATAATTGTCCGTTTATCAGATTTAGTACCACACTAGATCAGGTAACCCAGCCGCTAGAGTTCTTGCTCTAGCCTCACACATTACAGTTGTTTCTTTATCAAATTTATGATCATACTGGACCAGACATCCCAGTATTTACAGTTCTCCTTGCTAGAGCCTCACAGACTTAGAGTTGTCCGTTTATTAGATATATTATCATATTGGACCACGTATTCCAGTATGTACTGTTCATCTTGCTACAGCCTCACAGACTCAGAGTTGTCCGTTTATCATATTTATAATCATATTGGACCTCGTATTCCAGTATGTGCTGTTCTTCTTGCTGCAGTCTCATATAGTTGTCCGTTTATTAGATTCATTATCATATTGGACCACATATTCCAGCATGTGCTGTTCTTCTTGCTACAGCCTCACAGAGTTGTCCGTTCATCAGATTTATGATCATACTGTATGTGATGATACCAACATTTAGCGCCAACATAAATCAGGTAGTACCGTCTATTGTTATACGCTAACTCAGTCATATCTGACTAAGACCTGACTGAAAGAATATATCATCATCATCAAGTGCCCTGCCAGCTGGCACTGGCGTTCATGTCAAACTATTACTCACACAACAACAGAATACACCAGAAATAGCCAAGACAGTAATTGCGAGTACTAAATACTGTGACATCAAAGTGTACGTGTCTCATATGCAAAAATGTATATACTTATAACACCATCATCATCATCATCATTAAGTGCCGTGTAGGTTGGCGTAGGCGTTCGTGAACTCTCTCCCACCACGGTCCCCCCCCCATCCCCCCCCACCCCCAGATAACCACCACCCACACCAACTACCAGACCAGCAGCACAGGCCCCCAGCTACCACATCCCCCCACCAGCCCCAGACCCCACCCTCAGACAACAACCAGCACACAGAAAGCACCAGCCACCCAGCAACAACCCCCACAGCCCTCCACCCACCAACACCCACCACAGACACACCCCCCAAGACCCCCCTACAAAGAAAACACTAACCACCCCCAGCACCAGCCCGCCGCCCCCCAAGCAAGGAAGCCACATACACGCAGCCACCACAGCCCCCACCCCCTCAGTACCCAGACACCCCCCACACAGAACAGCCCCAGCAGACCAGAACCCAGCTCACCCGACCCCCCCCAGCCTCCCAGAACACCCACAACCCCCCAACCCCCCCCACCCTCCAGCCCCCAGCCCCCACCCCCCACAAGACCCCCAGTCCCCCACCAGCCCCAGAACCCAACCCCAGTCCCACAGCCCCTCTCCAGCCCAGCCCCCACAGATACCACCCGCCACCATCAACACCCCAGCCCAGAACCCAGGCAGACCCCAACACCCCAGCAGCACAGCCTACAAACACTCAGCAGCCAAAAGGGGGGGCCCAGCGCCACAGTCCGCTCACAGGAAAACACACAAGCCAGAAACTACACAAAAACAGCCCCACTACCCAACAATAAAACCAAGAAACAGCCAACAGAAGAAAACTCCCACCAGGCAAAGAAATACCCCCACAGAAAACTAAAGACAAAACAGCAACCCAAACAGCTCCACAGACAACACCACACAAACCACCCAAAACCCAGCCCAGCAATACAACAAAAACACCAACCAGCCCACAGCCAACCCGTAAAGCAGCTCCAGAAGCAGCCCCACCAGCCCCACAGACAATCACCCCATCAAAAGACAGGCAAGATCAGCCACCAGACATCACTAAGAGGACCACAACAGCCCAAGGAAAGACAACCACCAAAACAAAACCAACATCAACAAGAACTCACAGCAACACTAAAAAACACCCCAAAATTATCAACCCAGACCTTCGCCCCACAGTAACCCTACTAATCAAGACACCCCAAACCCAACCCAGCACCAAGACCAAAACAGCCAACCACAGCACTCCCCAACAAAAAACACAGCCAACCAAGCATCCACCCTCATATTTTACCCTTTTTTCCACTCCACATGAAAGATCAACAGCCCTAAGCAGCAAAGCACACCAGCCAGCCAGGCCCAGACGACCAGCCAGCACCTTCAGACATTAACCCCCCCACAGTCAACCACCCCCTCCCAGCAGAACCCCACCCTAGCCCCAGTCCCCCCACAGCCCCACCACCCCGACCCACCCCAAACCACCACACTCAGCCCACCCCCCACCCCCCCTACACCGACCCCCAGCCACATCCGAACCCCCCAGCCAGGCACCCCCCCCAGGCCCCATCAGCCCCTACCAAGCCCACCAGGGGGGGGGGACCCAGCCACCATCCCCCCCCACCAGCCCCCCCCAGCCCGCCCCCCAGGTATCCCCCCACACCCACAACCCCAACTCACCCACACCCACAGCCAGACCCCCCAGCATCACTCCACCCCCCCCACCCTCCAGCACCCACCCCCCACCCAGCAACCCCCAAACCCCCAGCCACAGCAGACCACCTCCAGCCCCCCAGCAGACAAGAAGACCCCCACAGCCCAGTAATCCCAGCAAGCCCAGGCAGCCCAACCCACCCAGACCCAGCCCAAACCAGACAGACAGGTTATCCCCCCCCGCACCTCCCCAACCCCCCCCCCACCCCCACGACCTCACCACCAGACAAATTACCCACCCCAGCAGACCAGACTCAGACCCCAGATACCCCCAAACCACGCCAGAACAGTCCAGCCAGTACCAGAAATAACACACAGATAGACCAGACAGAAGACCAGATAACCAAACCCCCCACCCCACCCCAGACAGCCATCGACAGAACCTCACCCACCCCCAGACACCAAGAACCACGGAAATAACCAGACAAATAGCAGACAAAAAAACACACAAGGGTGGGTGCACAGTTCAGGTAGGACAGCCCCAGACAGCAAGACAGCACCCACCAGACCAGACCCACACAGAACCACCAGCCAGTACCAGAACCCCCAAGACTAACCATAGCAGCACCTCAGACAGACAGCCAGAAACAGACAGTAAAGACAGGGAAGCCTCCCAGCCAGACAACTTCACCCCAAACACTAGCCACCTCACACCCAGGAAAAACCCCCCACCCCCAGATACCCCAGCATCGGCCCCAAACACCAAGGCCCCCCACACCAGCCCCCCACCAACCCCTCCCTCACCAATGGACCAGCCACCACAAACTCCAGCAGACCAGGTAGACCCCCCAGCCAGCCAGTTATACCCCCCCCACAAAGACCAGTACCACCACCAGACAGACCCCCACAGCCCCCCTACAGCATGACCCCCCTAACCTCCCCAATACAGCCCCCCCACACAACACAGCAGATTAATCCAGACAGGCCACCCCTACCAGCCCAAAGCCAGCCCAGCCAGCCACACAGATTCACCCCACCCTGGTACCAGACATTACACCCACCAACCAGATAACCCCCCAGACCCAACACAACTGGATCCAGCCTTTCAGATTACAGCGCCCCCCCCTACCAGCAACCAGACAGCCAACCCAGCACCACACCCCCCCCATTCTGGCCCCAGCTAAATTACCATGTCGCCACAGCCCCAGCCAGCCCAGCCCGAAGAACGTACACCCAGAGTAGCCACACTAGCCCAGTCCCCAGAACCACACAGCTTCACACCCTTAGCCCAGCCAGGTACACAGCCATCCACAGACCCCCAGCCCACACACCCCCCCCATCCCACAGCCCCACCCCCCCACCACAGAACACCCCCCCCAATTACCCATAAGACCAGCCCACCAGTATTCGTACTGTTCATCTGTACCCCTCACAGACCAGAGTTGTCCGCACCCCCAGCCATCATATTGGACCCCCAACCCAGTATGTGCTGTTCCCCACCCCCACATATAGTACCAGTTATTAGATTCTTATCAAAGACCCATACCACCAGCTGTCTTCTTGCTACAGCCTCACCCAGTTGTCCGTCATCAGACCCATCATAGTATGAGCACCCCATTTATGAGACCAACATTAGCGCCCCCATAAATTAGGTAGTACCGTCAATTCCCCCCCCCCAACAAACCCAAATGACTAACCAGCAGGCTCACAAGATCCCAGAGCATGCACCAGCAGCAGACCCCCATCACCCTCCGTCCACAAACTATTACCCACAACAAAGCCAGAACCCCCCACAACCAAGTCGTACAGCTATACAGAACACTGTGACACCACATGCACCACCATGCATAATCACCCAAGCCCCGCATCACCCCACACCCAGGCCCCCATACAGTTCACTCTCCACAGATCTCGGTCTTTGGTTTTCTGGATCAACTCCGCTGTTAATATTCCTTCATGCCACCGTCTAAATTCATCCAGCATAATTTCTCGTGATCTTCCTCTGCCTCTTTTCCCCTCCATCTTTCCAGTTGTCACGATGTTCTTCAATGCCTCTCTTCTCATCACATGATCGAAGAAAGATGTCTGTCTCTTTCTTATTGTTGCATATAATGTTCTAGTTTCATTAGCCTCTTTCAAACAGTCGTTGTTAGTTACTTTGGCAGTCCCAGAAATTCGCAACATTCGCACAGGAACCACATCTTTGCTGCTTCCAATTTTTTCCTAATTTGTTCATTTACATTCCAAGTAAATTCAACAAGTGAATAGGTACAATTATCTCGGAACAGTCATAACATCTGATGGGAGATGCCTTGAAGAGATTAGAACAAGGATCGCGATGGCGAAAGTAGCCTTTAGCAAGATGAAAAATATTCTGACCAATAAAAAGATGTCAATTGAAACGAGAAAAAGAGTGTTGAGGGGATACATAGAGCCAGTTCTTTTGTATGGATGTGAAACTTGGACAATGAGCAGTCAAGCTGAAAAACATCTGATGGCTGCAGAAATGTGGTTTCTGAGGAAAATGCAAAGAACACCATGGACAGACAGAAAAACCAATGACCAAGTACTACAGGAGACAAATGAAAATCGTAAATTGATTAGAGAAATTAGACGTAGACAGTCAAAATTTTTTGGACATGTTATGAGAAGAAATGGATTGGAGAACTTGGTGACAACTGGCAAGATCGAGGGGAACAGACCAAGAGGAAGACCGAGAGGAAAATACCTGGATGGTTTGGCCACAAGGCATGGACGAGACAGGAACACTGAGCTGGTGATCGATTGAAATGGCGATTCATGACCGCCCACGCTTTCCGGCATGGCACATGATTGATTGATTGACATTCCAAGATTCACCGCCGTACAGCAAAACAGGTTCTATTTAGCACTTCAGCACAAGCTTTCTTAATTCAATGATAGTGACTTATTGCTTAATCTCTGTTGTGCATCTTCCATCTGATGGTATGAATGTCTTTTTTTTTTAAATTCGCATATTCTTTTACAGGACATCACAGTCAAAAGCAGCATCTTTCAGCTGTCTGTTGATTTCTTGACAAGATTACGCTCAGTAGTTTGCCATTGCTTTCTGAGCGGCCGGCTCAGTTATCCCGCAAGTCACCAGCGGGGGTAGAACCGCTTCCAGCTCTAGCCCGCTACGAGACTCTGTGTGATAAACGGGATTACGGAGAAAGTGGTGTAACCCCTCGGCCAGAGACACCGGCATGAATGTCCTTAGTTATTTAAAATTATCCACTTGGTTAAGAATTGTCCCTTTTATTTCCATTTCACATTTTGGTGTCATCTTTTTCTTTGATATCACAATAGTTACTGTTCTCTTGATTTTTAAGGAGAGTCATTTCTTTGCATTCTTTATTACTACAATGTCCAACAATTGTTGTAGATCTTCTGCCTGATCCGCCACAAATACTGTGTCATCTGCAAAGCGTATATTGCTTGTATTATCATCTCCGATTAGTATTCCTGACTCCTCACTGATCTCTCTCATGATTGCTTCGTTATAAAGCAGTGGTTCTCAACCTTTTTTGGCCCGTGCCCCCTTCACCATATTTTCAGAATGTCATTCCCCCCCCCCCTCTTTCCTATCAAAAATTTGGCCCGTGCCCCCCTTCACCATATTTTCAGAACGTCATTCTCCCTCCCCCCCCCCCCTTCATATTTCCTATCTAAAAATACCCCAACCAACCCCTACACTGTAAACGTAAAAATGGAAGGTAAATTAATAGCATATACTAAAACAAGTCTTGACATCCACATAAAACATGATTTGTGGGTCTACTTACTTTATAAAATGAATTTTAGAAGGATGAGACGTACATAACTGTAAAGTATGAAGGGAAAAACAATATCTAGTAATCGGTTCTTGTATTAACGCGATCTTGAAATGATCTTCATCCCCCCCCCCCCCCTGGAAACCCCAAAATTCCCCCCCGGGGGAGGGGGGAATTCCCCACCGGTTGAGAACTACTGTTATAGAGGGAGAAGAGATCCGGAGACAAAACATATCCCTGTCGTACTTCTAGCTTTATTTGTTCATAATTGCCCTTTTCATTTCTCATTGTAATAGATTCTACTTGTTTCCTTAAATATTCTGTATTATTCTGAGATCTTTCCCATCAATGTTAATATCTTCAGTGTTACATCAGTACTAGCAACATCATCATAAATTCTTGCCGATGGCGTGGGCGATGATGCTTCTCACCTCCAACGGCATGTATCAATCCGTTGTGCTGAATCCCACCCGTATCACAAGGCTGACAAGAATTTCCTTATGTTGCCTTCCACTGTTTCTCTTTTCACAAATCTTTCCTCAATGACAACTTAATGGCGACAAGAACACGGAGCTGATCAACGACTGGTAAACATGAAATGGCGGACCATAACCGCACACTCTCATCAGCATTGCCCGTGATGATGATTATAATTTAATGATGATGATGATGATGATGATGATGATGATAATGCGAATGATGGTGATGATGATGATGATGATGATGATGATGATGATGATGATGATGATGATGATGATGATGATGATGATGATGATGATGATGATGTGATGATAATGATGATTATGACGATGATGATGATGATGATGATGATGATGATGATGATGATGATGATGATGATGATGATGATGATGATGATGATGATGATGATGATAACAACGATGATTATGACGATGACGATGATAATGATGATGAAGATGCAAAGAGAAAGATGTCACTGATAAGTGTGTGTGTGTTAGAAGCAAAACATATTTTATCATTGGACTTATTCCCATTTGACTCAGCGAGGACAACGCCTGCAACAGTGGGTGTAACTGCGGGGACAACAGCTACTTCCCCATCTGTGGGGGTGACGGGAGGACCTACTACTCTCCTTGTCACGCCGGGTGTCCCCAGCTGGAGCAGGAGGTACGTGTGGGTATGATTGTCAATGAAACATTTATTTTGAAATTCTATTCCTTTCAGCGACGCAAGAACATTATTAACATTATTTACAACAATAAAACAGAGACAAACAGCTTTCTTTGATCAATCAATCAATCAATCAATCATGTGCCATGCCGGAAAGCGTGGGCGGTCATGACTCGCCATTTCACTCGATCACCAGTGTCGTGGATCAGCTCAGTGTTCCTGTCTCGTCCATGCATGTGGCCAAGACATCCAGGTATTTTCCTCTCGGTCTTCCTCTTGGTCTGTTCCCTTCGATTATGTGGTGAGAAAAGAGGTACTGGAGAATATTGTGACAGCTGGAAAGATCAACTGGAAAAGATGAAGAGGCAGATGAAGAGAAATTATGCTGGATGGACTGAGGCTGTGGCATGGAGAACTATTATAATCATAGTTGATACAGAACATTGTGTCAGGTCTTAGCCAGATATGACTGAGCTACCGTATAACAGTAGACGGTACTACCTGCTTTCTGTTAGCGCCGAATGTTGGGCGGCGCTTACCAAACCCGACACCCCACGCCAACGGCTTCGGGCGGAAGAGCGCAATTGGGAGGGTACAAGCCTTACCCTGGTGCGAGGAAATGCAACCTAAAGACAAAGTGTCATGGCAGGGCAGACCAGGCCCTAAGCCTTGGTTGGCGGCTGGTCTAGGATCGAAGCTCCGACAGGCGGACAATTAGAGCATTGCTTTGCTGATCCGGCAGCTTCTGCAGCTTGTCTTGTTCCAGATGTAGGGGTGTTACCTTTCCTCTGGAGTGAACTAGGCAGGCCGAGAGAGGGATCATGCTGCATGGGCAACACATGATCTCTATATTTTAGCCCAGGCTTTGTGCTATGGAGAGGCAATAACTCCATCCCTTACAAACTATCGTCTGTGAAGACGGCAAGGTGCCAGTGATACAGAACACCAAAGACCGAGACTTTAACGCCTACGCCAGCTGGCAAAGCACATGATGATGATGAGTTTTTTCAATTATATTATAACCATCTCCAAGAAGAAAGGAATACCAGAATATACATTCTAAGTATATGATAAAATTCGTAAACAAGTGAATTTGATAAAACTGTATTTGTTAAAAAAAATCAATCAGGTGGAAAAAACACATCCTAGTCTAAAATATCTTTCAGTTGCTCTGAATACCACTCAGTTATTCCTAAATAGATCTCAGACAATGCCAAGACAGTTTCCAGACAGTATCCAGACATTTCCCAGACTGTATCCAGACAATTCCCAGACATTATCCAGACAGTTCTCGGACAGTTGTGTGATACCCACTTTCATGATGCATGGTTGATCACAGAGTCATACAGGTGGAGAAAGACCATCCTGTCTCTATGGGCATTCACCTCGGACCACAACGTTGACAGAGCAGCGCACTAATCACCGTGGCACACCGGCTTATGGAGATCTTCTTATTCTGTCCTGTATCCCCCATTTGGGACATATTTCCTCAACACAACCCAGCAAGTGTCCCATATGTCCTGCAGCTCCCTCAATGTCCTCCCAATATTATTCATCTGTCTGTAATTCTCTTCTCCGTGTGCTGTTAGGTCTCGTGCCATTTCGTTTGTCTTGTGGGTTCTACACAAGAGAGCGTCTAGTTATATTGCCCCCATGTTTTCCCAGTGTGTGACCTATCTTGTGGGTTCTACACAAGAGAGTGTCTAGTTATATTGCCCCCATGTTTTCCCAGTGTGTGACCTATCTTGTGGGTTCTACACAAGAGAGTGTCTAGTTATATTATCCTCAGGTTTTCCCAGTGTGTGTCCTATCTTGTGGGTTCTACACAAGAGAGCGTCTAGTTATATTATCCTCAGGTTTTCCCAGTGTGTGTCCTATCTTGTGGGTTCTACACAAGAGAGCGTCTAGTTATATTATCCTCAGGTTTTTCCCAGTGTGTGTCCCTTCCAGCACCAGCGTCTACCCCCCCCCCCCCATTCCTTGTTCACTGGAATGTTAGTTCTCTGCATGAACGTTGGTGATTCTGTCATATCGTTTCTTCTTCTACGTTCATCCGGAGTGTGTGTGGTGTGTGTTTTTTCAGACGTTTGTGCCAGGTTTATTTGCGCCCTTAGGCCACACATCCGATTTTCTGTGGGTGTTTATTGGCCGGGCTAACCTTCCTGGGTATATCGTTTTATTCTCACTATTCTTGCGTAGGCAAAACTTAACGAATAGTCGTAGTTTCTTAGTAATGCAGGTAGTGGCTCCTCATGTCTCAGACCCATACAGTCAGTGGTTCTCGGCGTATCCTGACCCCACACCCCCGGTTGTTCTCTGTGGTCAGTGGGTTTCCCGTGTATCGGACCCACACAGTCAGTGGTTCACCATGTCTCAGCCCCATGCAGTCAGTAGTTCTCCATGTCTCTGATCCATACACTAGTACCGATTTAACATTAGAGATGAAAATTATAAGGGTGCACTAGCCACTTCGCCTCCGCGGTTTATGGGATAACCTGGTTTAACGAAAGTGACAATTTTTTTCCCCCGTGAAACTTTGTTGCGATTGTACTGAGGTGTGGTAGCACCATCACGTTGTGTAGGCCTAGAGCTAAGAGGAAGAGATGGTCAGTCTTTCTCTCACTGTGGCAAGCGACGAGCACATGCATCGAACTCGCGTCCAGCCGCGCTCATGACATTACCAGCTGGGCTCGCTATAAACTGGAAGTGACCACTGACCAACACTAGATCATATATGAACAAGTTAGTAATACTACGTCCACTAATAGTGACCACTGACCAACACTAGATCAGATATGAACAAGTTAGTAATACTACGTCCAGTGAAAGTGACCAAGGACCAACACTAGATCATATCATCATCATCATGTGCTATGCCGATAAGCGTTGGCCATCATGTTTCGCTATCTCACTCGATCATCATAATCGTGGATTAGTGTTCTTGTCTAGGCCATGCCACGTGGCCTAGCCATCCAGGTATTTACTTCTCCGTTTTCACCTTGGTCTCTTCCCCTCAACCTTGCCAGTTGTCACCTAGTTCTCCAATTTATTTCTTCTCATAACATGCCCAAATAAATGTGACTGTCTATGTCTAATTTCTCTAATCAGTTTACGATTTTCATTTGTTTCTTGTAGGACTTGGTCATTAGTTTTTCTGTCTGTCCATGGTATTCTTTGCATTTTCCTCAGAAACCACATTTCCACAGCCATCAGATGGTTTTCAGTCTGTTTGCTCATTGTCCACGCTTCACATCCATACAGAAGTATAGGCTCTATGTAGCACCTCAACACTCTTTTTCTTGTTGCAATTGACATCTTTTTAATGGTCAGTATGTTTTCCATTTTGCAAAACGACCTTCGCTATAGCTATTCTTGTTCTAATCTCTTCAATGCATCTCCCATCAGATGTTATGACTGTTCCGAGATAATTGTACCGATTCACTTGTTGAAGAATATTCCCATTTACTTCTATATTACATTGTGGTATTTCATTCTTCCTAGTGACGACCATAATCTGTGTCTTTTTACAATTTAATTCTAACCCCAGTTGTTTACTGTGTGCAACAACCTCATCTACTAATTGTTGCGGATCGTGCTTTGATCGTGATTATCTGCAATCAATACTGTATCATCCGCAAATCTAATGGTATTGATGTTTCGTCCTCCAATGATGATTCCTTTAATATCTTCTACATTTATGAAAATACTTTCATTGTACTGGGGAAAAAAAAGATCTTGAGACATATCACATCCCTGTCTCACGACTCTCTTAATAGGCTGATATTGACCTACTTCATTATCAATCTTTATGGCAGCTTGTTGTTTACAGTACCTGTTTTTTTATTTTTTTTACAAGTCTAATGTTCTCCCCCATCAATTTGTAGATCTGCAAGCATCTCCATCATGTTGACATGTCTTACTTTATCGAAAACCTTTGTGTAGTCAATAAGCAAAGATGTAGGTCTTTGTTTATTTATATCATATATGAACAAGCCAGTAATCATACTTTCAACATAAGTGACCAGTAACCAACACTAGATCATTTATGAACAAGTTAGTAATACCACATACAACAAAAGTTACCACTGACCAACACTAGATCATATATGAACATGTTAGTTCAATAAAAGTGACCATTGATCAACACTAGATCATATATGAACAAGTTAATTCAGTAACACTGACCACTGACCAATACTAGATCATATATGAACAAATTAGTAATCATACGGTCAATAAAACTGACCACTGACCAACACTAAACGACAAATGAACGACTCAGTAATAACGTAACGTCCAGTGACCTGCTCCTACAGGTCTACCAGAACTGTACCTGTATACCTGGGGGACAGGCCACAGCTGGTACCTGCAGCTACGGTTGCCCACAAGTCTACGGATACCCCGTGGTTATGGGCATCAGGAAGATGTTTTCCACCCTCTCCATCATCCCAAACATTATAATCATTATCAGGTATTAGTGTTGTTGCTATACTCATGTCTCGCCCGTGTTGCTGTATTCACTGCGTTACTGTACTCATCAGTCTCATCATGTTACTGTACTCATCACGTTACTGACTCATCAATCTCATCATATTACTGCAGTCATCAATTATCATCATATTACTGTACTCATCAGTATCATTATGTCCTGCACTCATCAGTCTCATCATGTTACTACTCTTCATGTTACTGTGCTAATCACTCTCATCATATTACTATACTCATCACTCTTTTCTTGTTACTGTAGTCATCACTCTCATCATATTACTGTACTCATCACTCTCATAATATTACTGTAGTCATCAGTCTCATCATATTAGTGTGGACATATATGTCATCATCTCGCAGTCTTTTCCAGCAGGACGTTGCTAGGACACGCTATCTGAAGAGTAGAGGCTATTAAAAAGCCCGACGGGAGAATTAACGAAACGAAATTTCGTTTTAAGACAATGATTGGCCGCGCCCCCGGAAACACAGGCTTAATCTAGACAAAGGCTTGGTAGACAAAGTGGTCCTGGTCAATCGCCATGTTTCTTCAACGTTAAGCGGTGTGACCCATTGTTAATGGGTTAATTATAGCTACGTATTCTCTGCGCTTTAGGTGAGCATTATATTATATACAACATATCATGTTATGTATTAGGATAAATGCCTGTGAGGCAACTAATATCATGATTGAAGTTGTGTGTGTGAAAATTATGAGAATCGCTTTCATTGAAAGGTTGGTTTACGTCACGCAGCCTAGACACCGCCATGTGGTCCAGTCAGCCTTCATAAAGCTTACAAGATAATCTTGCAATGAGTCAATCTTCTGAGATGATTTTGTGAACTTACTTTATCCTAAATGCTTATTTTTCACAACTGGTCTCTGTGTTTTAAAGTGTTTTTTTTCTGAGTGCATATTTTGTATTTTGCCCTTATGAGGGAGAAATACTTACTATTTCACATCTGTGTACAACTTTAATTGTTTGTTAGATAGAGAGAGATATTCTCGCTTGACTTTTTCATGCACTTAGGAGTTAATCTTTTGTTTACCTGGTTGTAAATACACAGAGATTGTCTTGTAGTCTTTTATTTTCATAATGATGTTATGGGATTTTCATGTGGTATGATATATCTATATATCATCTCAAGGGAGTGGGAAAATGACACCTGCTCTTGTGTTTTTACTTTGAGATGTTGTACTACCCACTAGAGAGTCATACCATAGTTTAGTAAAAGACTAACAAGGTTTTCTGTTATTCATCATATGTATATTCTATTCCATGATGTTACTGTTGGAGTAGATCTTTTAACTCCCCCCCCCCCAATGGGGACAAACACATGATGATGATGATGATGAGTGATGATGATGATGATGATGATGATGATGATGATGATGATGATGATGATGATGATGATGATGATGATGATGATGATGATGATGATGATGATGATGATGATGATGATGATGATGATGATGATGATGATGATGATGATGATGATGATGATGATGATGATGCAAAGGAGATGACAACTGGTAGCTAAACTTCTGCCATTTATCAGTGGTACTTACATAATGCTGTTTGTCAACTATGGAAAGGAGATTTATGAATTGTTTACATGAGGACATTGTCTCAGGAACTTTTTCCATGATGTGACAGCGGTACTATCAAAAGATGTTTGCATATTCAGGAGGTGAAGAAAACCTCCAGGAAGCTCCAGTATCAGTCCCGAAGAAATGTACCTATTGAGTAGATATCTCACTCACATTTGGAGTGAGACAAAACTCTACAGTAGGCGACAAGTGCTAGGCAACTATTGTCACCTTTGTTTCTTCACCCTTTTTGTTTCCTTCTATTTTTTATTATTATACACTGGTATCGGAATGTTTATTTTGTTATTTAAACTGATATCAGAATATATATTTAATTATGATACATTGGTATCAGAATGTATGGTTTATTATGATCCATTGTTATAAGAATGTATATTTTATTAAGATACACTTATCAATGTTTGGGTTGTATTACTAATCTATATCGACCCTGTTCTTCTTCACTCTACATAGGCGCTAGAGATGGCAGTGGAGTATTGGCACTAGTCACCATGCTTCGCACTGGATTTATAGTCAACTTGTTTGGATTTAGAGGCAGGAAACTGGGATATCAGCCTCCTCTAATATTCTACAAAGAGTGCTGGTTACTGCTACTCACCCTGAACCTGAATGTCAATGCCTGGATACTTAACGGATTTTAAATATGCTGAAGTGGATTCCCTACCTCTGGGAACTTAAAGACGGTGGTAAGCTTTTCAATGTCTGCAAAGACATGAGGCATGCCTGGCCTAGATGGATACAGAGTATAACCTCTTCTAAAAGGCACCGCCTAATTCCACATTCAACTGTCATATTCCAGAGGCTCATGGATAGTCTGGAATTCACCATCATTTACCAGTATGGATTTACCAACTGATTGTGTGAACTCCCAGCTTCCTTTGAATTTTCTCATCCATCATATCCCAGACATGGATAATCAAGCACATTACCAACTCCCGTCAATCAAGTCGTATATTCAGCTGAAGAAAGAATAACCTACATCTTAACCCAGAGAAAGGGGCTGGAATATTCATGCCCCATTCAAGTTAGTTCTGTCAGGAAATTCTAATGGATTATGTGATGTCACTCCTCATCCAAAGAGATACTGAAAGTGTTTGTGCCTGATCCTGATCGAATCAATCACATGGACTCCTGTGTGTCACGCCACGCCAGAATGCTTCAGACTTATTTATACCGGTCTGTTATATCACCTGGAACGCTCCTAGCCCAGTGACTTAGCAACTGTGACTTGAGAGATTACAGTATATCCACATTGGATTCATATGGATTACTCCTACATGTTTTTCGCGATGGATATATGATCCAGAAGTGAAAGTTCTGTGTGTGTGTGTGTGTGCAATCCCCAATTTTCTGAATAGGTGGATATATGCAAAGCAGCTGTTTTCCTGGATTATAGAGAGTGTGATTATGGCCAGACTTTTTCTAGTGGATTTTGAAGGAGAGGGAGTCATCATCAGACCCTAGGATATTTCTAGAGACAGATTAGATAGATTTTCTTTATCTATTTCTTTGTATGGATTATTTACTTTGTTTTGTTTTTGACACATGTATTGATGTGAACCTTTTTTGGGGAAATAATGTTGGGGACTTCTGTTTGGGTGTATACTTTGTGTGCATTGCCTGAATATGAAAAATTTTCTTTCATGTATATGTCATATTGTAGCCAACAGGGTTTTCCAGAACCCAAATGTTTCCACAATACAATTGTTTGTTTGTTTGGTTTAACAAAGCCTTGAAG
Organism: Cepaea nemoralis; assembly: GCA_014155875.1. Taxonomy (NCBI): domain Eukaryota; kingdom Metazoa; phylum Mollusca; class Gastropoda; order Stylommatophora; family Helicidae; genus Cepaea; species Cepaea nemoralis. Next base: position 65,146 of record JACEFZ010021451.1, read on the forward strand.
TTACTTCATTGTTAACCTGTTGTTCCAAAACTGATGTTTATAGTCCAGTTACTGTTATGTGATACAGTGAGTTATTGTTACTGTTATGTGATACAGTGAGTCATTGTACTGTTTTTGTCTAACAGTGGCTGTTTTCCTCTGTCATGTAATCCAGTTGTTGCATCTAACATTGGTTGTTGTCCCTCTGTTGTATAATACTGTGGATGTGCATGACAGTGGATACTTGTCATTGTTTATATATATATATGTGGGAGATTAAATGTGGGGCGGGGCACTTACACATGGACACACCCTCTGGGTAGAGTGATTAGTACTCGGGTGTCTGTGGTAGAACTTCCCGGATCTCCCAGCCCTTCTATGGGAAACATTTCTTCTATGTTAGTGTTGAACTTGCACCCTTTTTCTGCCTTGTTCAATACTTGGGGGTTACGAGCCAATATATTAATTCCTATAGAGGGCGTGTTTGGGTTTTAGACCCCATTCATACTGAATACCCCTAGCGAAACTTGTCCTTATTCTATTTTATTATATTTACCACCCTACAAGTGGGGGCTCGTCCGGGATTTTGAACCCTTACCCCATGCCATGAGTGTGGGCGTTGCCCAGAAAATTTGTACCCATGTCTACCTCTCCAGTTGAGACTTTACAACTAATTGGTGGCTGGTGTTCACAAGTATGGGCTTAGACACAAGTTTTATGAACCTATGGTGTCTTAATCACAAGTATTGTTTGTTGTGTTTCAACTAATGTTCACAGGTGATGTCTTTATTCTAGAAATTGAAACCTGTGTTATTGTTTGTATATGAGAATGGTTAACTCATGTATTTTGTATCCTTTTGGTGGGAGACCTGTTCCTTGTATATGACCTCATAAAATAAGGTCTCTGGGATGGTTAACCCATATAGGATTATTTCTGGTAGGATGTCAGGAATTCTTGATTGATTTTGTGTGATGTTGATGTTAGATGTTATTGTTACTCTGGGATGTTCTTGATTAGTATATTTTGGTAGTATGATAAATATATTACTGTACTATATGTCCTCATTTTTGCATAGACCCACATATGAATCCTGGGCTGTTTAACTATGTTATCATATATTGCCATTTTATTTTGTGCATGCTCTGTTTGTTGGGGTCATGTACTATGGAAACTTACCCAAAGCAACAGAGAAATCCAAAAAAAAAAAATTTTAATGGCTGAGACAGATAGGATATAGCACCCCAAAATTTTTTTTTTAAAGAATTCAGTAAAGATATCTTTATTTAAGTGGGACACTACATGCATAAATGAGATTTTAGAACATCAGGGGAAAATAACAATAACCAATTAAGTTGACTTAATGTTAGGGCCAATACTCCACCTGCAATTTTATCCGACATGTATAATGGAAGGAGTATGAATATTGTTTAAATTGCAGTATTCGTAGCCGCCAAGCGGGAAACAGTGGATTTTTATATTCCACCCCATATGCATAACATGTTCGGAAATACTGAGAGTAGATAGATTGACACTGGTGATTCCTATAAGGACATAAAGACGCCTATTCAACGCTTTCAGTTTAAGGGTCTGGTATTCGTAACAGATCTGTTATTGTCCATGTGTCAGAAATGGCACTGGTCAATTTTATTATTCGGTTGTTGTAACTCTGTAGTGAACAAGGATCATTTACTATGTGAGTGAAAGCAAATTTAATTACAGGGCCCCTTTTACAAGCTAGTCCCTCTGGCATTACCAGTGACAGAGAAGCATACGTCGTTGTGTGACTGGCGAACGAAGGGTATGGTCTCGACCATAAATTTACCCTGTTGTTTTATTGGGATGTCATAGGAATTTTAAGAGCAACGGAAAAAAACCTGCCAGTATCTCGAAAAAATTTTTGATGTCAGAAAACAGGAAATATGGTCCTCATCTGCGACATTCCCAATGTTATTCTCATCAGAGAATTAGTAACAGGCTCGGGCAGCCTTAGCTCCCATTTTGCATGTTGCTTGTACTGACTTGAAAGACTAGGGACAGCTTGCTAGTTGTCACATTATGTTCTTAAAGTCAGGATTTTTCTCCAAAACATCAAACTATTTTGGTGCTCTAGGAGATAGCCCTATTTATACAACTATTAGCTAATGGTTGTTGTTGACGTACCTCTCGACAGATGAAGAGTAGGACGCCTTATTCTTATTTTTATTCATAGACCATGCTAGATTGGGCTATAGCAAGGACTATACTTTTCAAGCACTTGGAAGCCATTGGCTGAGAGTTGCTTGACTTTTTACTAGTTTAGTATTTCTTCTAGGGAGTCTAACTAGTAATATATTTCAGTTCAGAAGGAAAAGCTTTCAAACTCTTCCAGTTTCAACAGATTCATTGTTCTCCGTATTGATCGGTTACGAACAGACCTGGAGAGAAACTTAAAGGTGCCCTGATTTTTTTATCTTGAGGAAGTTAACTCAGGAAACACCAGAAAAGAGGGATATATTTATACCTGGGGCTTCATTGCTTACAAGTAAGGTAACCATCAGTAAACTGGGAGTGTACCGACAACTCGGTTGTTCGGATGACTATTACAGGGACCACCTACGGCTTTAAATTTATCTATGAACTGAATATAATGTGGATGGTGATACAGCTATGTGCAATGTTATTACATCTACTTAACGGTGCTTGGGTGGAAATTGTTTACAACATATTTGGAGGCAGATGACGATCAATCTACGACAATCGACGCAGAATTGCTCGCTATTTTCACCAGGAAAGCAACGTATACGTGTTGGAGGGGGGAGAATAAATGCCGGTAACTCATTCTAGTCAGTATAAAGTGCGGATGGACTTATAAACGAGCCAGGACTTTTTGTAGATTTGGCCTCAAAGCAAATGAACCTACACCTGTGCTAGTTATACTTACCCAGTTCAGTATGCCACTATGACTGATTTGAAGGAGGAGATCCTGCTGTTAGCATATTTTAAGGATGATATTCTTATTGCTAATGAAACGGTTGTCGAAGCTTTATATCTTCGTTCAAACGTCGAGAAATTGGTTCGATTGCAGTGGAACCAATACCTCATATAGAGATCTCAACGTCCACTCATATTTCAATGTAATGCTGACAACAGTGGAGAGAGTTACACTTCTTCAAGCGAAGCTAGATGAATCTTCAATGTTATGTCCAGTTGTCTTGGCAAGTAGAAACATGAATGTGGCACGGAGAGATTATTCTACAATAGTGATTAAATGTAAAGCATAATTGGAGGATCTGGAAGACCAAATGCATCAGATTAAGAAGGTGGAAGACTGTGGATGAATATAGCAGCTCTTCCTATGGGATAGACCTGTCTTAGGTGAGAGACTTGTGACATATATGTCATCATCTCGCAGTCTTTTCCAGCAGACGTTGCTAGGACACGCTATCTGAAGAGTAGAGGCTATAAAAAGCCCGACGGGAGAATTAATGAAACGAAATTCGTTTTTAAGACAATTGATTGGCCGCGCCCGGAAACACAGGCTTAATCTAGACAAAGGCTTGGTAGACAAAGTGGTCTGGTCAATCGCCATGTTTCTTCAACGTTAGCGGGTGACCCATTGTTAATGGGTTAATTATTAGCTACGTATTCTCTGCGCTTTAGGTGAGCATTATATTATATACAACATATCATGTTATGTATTAGGATAAATGCTGTGAGGCAACTAATATCATGATTGAAGTTGTGTGTGTGAAAATTATGAGAATCGCTTTCATTGAAAGGTTGGTTTACGTCACGCAGCCTAGACACCGCCATGTGGTCCAGTCAGCCTTCATAAAGCTTACAAGATAATCTTGCAATGAGTCAATCTTCTGAGATGATTTTGTGAACTTACTTTATTCCTAAATGCTTATTTTTCACAACTGGTCTCTGTGTTTTAAAGTGTTTTTTTCTGAGTGCATATTTTGTATTTCTGCCCTTATGAGGGAGAAATATTACTATTTCACATCTGTGTACAACTTTAATAGTTTGTTAGATAGAGAGAGATATTCTCGCTTGACTTTTTCATGCACTTAGGAGTTAATCTTTTGTTTTCCTGGTTGTAAATACACAGAGATTGTCTTGTAGTCTTTTATTTTCATAAATTATGTTATGGGATTTTCATGTGGTATGATATATCTATATATCATCTCAAGGGAGTGGGAAATGACACCTGCTCTTGTGTTTTTACTTTGAGATGTTGTAATACCCACTAGAGAGTTCATACCATGTTTAGTAAAAGACTAACAAGGTTTTCTGTTATTCATCATATGTATATTCTATTCATGATGTTACTGTTGGAGTAGATCTTTTAACTCCCCCCCCCCCAATGGGGACAAACACATGATGATGATGATGATGATGATGATGATGATGATGATGATGATGATGATGATGATGATGATGATGATGATGATGATGATGATGATGATGATGATGATGATGATGATGATCATCATCATCATCATCATCATCATCATCATCATCATCATCATCATCATCATCATCATCATCATCATCATCATCATCATCATCATCATCATCATCATCATCATCATGTGTTTGTCCCCATTGGGGGGGGGGGAGTTAAAAGATCTACTCCAACAGTAACATCATGAATAGAATATACATATGATGAATAACAGAAAAACCTTGTTAGTCTTTTACTAAACATGGTATGAACTCTCTAGTGGGTATTACCAACATCTCAAAATAAAAACCAAATCATGGTCCTTTCCCATCACTTGAGATATATGTATATCATACCACATGAAAATCCCATAACATCATTTATGAAAATAAAAGACTACAAGACAATCTCTGTGTATTTACAACCAGGTAAACAAAAGATTAACTCCTAAGTGCATGAAAAAGTCAAGCGAGAATATCTCTCTCTATCTAACAAACTATTAAAGTTGTACACAGATGTGAAATAGTAATATTTCTCCCTCATAAGGGCAGAAATACAAAATATGCACTCAGGAAAAAACACTTTAAAACACAGAGACCAGTTGTGAAAAATAAGCATTTAGGAATAAAGTAAGTTCACAAAATCATCTCAGAAGATTGACTCATTGCAAGATTATCTTGTAAGCTTTATAAAGGCTGACTGGACAACATGGCGGTGTCTAGGCTGCGTGACGTAAACCAACCTTTCAATGAAAGCGATTCTCATAATTTTCACACACACAACTTCAGTCATGATATTAGTTGCCTCAAAGCAGTTATCCTAATACATAACATGATATGCTGTATATAATATAATGCTCACCTAAAACGCAGAGAATAAGTGGGCTTTTAATTAACCCATTAACAATGGGTCACCCGCTAACATTGGAGAAACATGGCGATTGACCAGACCGCTTTGTCTACCAAGCCTTTGTCTAGATTAAGCCTGTGTTTCCGGAGCGCGGCCAATCAATTGCCTTCAAACAAAACGAAATTTCGTTTCGTTAATTCTCCCGTCCTAAGTTTTCATAGCGCGTGAAGCTGTCTGCTGGAAAAGACTGAGGGATGATGACATACATGTCACAAGTCTCCCACCTAGACAGGTCTACGCACCTAGATAGAGCTGATACAGTCATCTCCAGTCTTCCACCTTCTTAATCTGATGCATTTGGTCTTCCAGGTCCTCCAATTATGCTTTACATTTAATCACTATTGTAGAATAATCTCTCCGTGCCACATTCATGTTTCTACTTGCCAAGACAACTGGACATAACATTGAAGATTCATCTAGCTTCGCTTGAAGAAGTGTAACTCTCTCTCCACTGTTGTCAGCATTCCATTGAAATATGAGTGGACGTTGAGATCTCTATATGAGGTATTGGTTCCACTGCAATCGAACCAATTTCTCGACGTTTGAACGAAGATATAAAGCTTCGACAACCGTTTCATTAGCAATAAGAATATCATCCTTAAAATATGCTAACAGCAGGATCTCCTCCTTCAAATCAGTCATAGTGGCATACTGAACTGGGTAAGTATAACTAGCACAGGTGTAGGTTCATTTGCTTTGAGGCCAAATCTACGAAAAGTCCTGGCTCATTTATAAGTCCATCCGCACTTTATACTGACTAGAATGAGTTACCGACATTTATTCTCTCCCCTCCAACACGTATACGTTGCTTTCCTGGTGAAAATAGCGAGCAATTCTGCGTCGATTGTCGTAGATTGATCGTCATCTGCCTCCAAATATGTTGTAGACAATTTCCACCCAAGCACCGTTAAGTAGATGTAATAACATTGCACATAGCTGTATCACCATCCACATTATATTCAGTTCATAGATAAATTTAAAGCCGTAGGTTGTCCCTGTAATAGTCATCCGAACAACCGAGTTGTCGGTACACTCCCAGTTTACTGATGGGTTACCTTACTTGTAAGCAATGAAAGCCACAGGTATAAATATATCCCTCTTTTCTGGTGTTTCCTGAGTTAACTTCCTCAAGATAAAAAAATCAGGGCACCTTTAAGTTTCTCTCCAGGTCTGTTCGTAACCGATCAATACGGAGAACAATGAATCTGTTGAAACTGGAAGAGTTTGAAAGCTTTTCCTTCTGAACTGAAATATATTACTAGTTAGACTCCCTAGAAGAAATACTAAACTAGTAAAAAGTCAAGCAACTCTCAGCCAATGGCTTCCAAGTGCTTGAAAAGTATAGTCCTTGCTATAGCCCAATCTAGCATGGTCTATGAATAAAAATAAGAATAAGGCGTCCTACTCTTCATCTGTCGAGAGGTACGTCAACAACAACCATAATTTAATAGTTGTATAAATAGGGCTATCTCCTAGAGCACCAAAATAGTTTGATGTTTTGGAGAAAAATCCTGACTTTAAGAACATAATGTGACAACTAGCAAGCTGTCCCTAGTCTTTCAAGTCAGTACAAGCAACATGCAAAATGGGAGCTAAGGCTGCCCGAGCCTGTTACTAATTCTCTGATGAGAATAAAATTGGGAATGTCGCAGATGAGGACCAATTTCCTGTTTTCTGACATCAAAAATTTTGAGATACTTACAGGTTTTTTTCGGTAGCTCTTACTTCCTATGACATCCCAATAAAAAAAACAGGGTAAATTTAAGGTGGAAACCATATCCTTCGTTCGCCAGTCACACAACGACGTATGCTTCTCTGTCACTGGTAATGCCAGAGGGACTAGCTTGTAAAAGGGGCCCTGTAATTCAACTGCTGTCTCTCACATAGTAAATGGATCCTTGTTCACTACAGAGTTACAACAACCGAATAATAAAATTGACCAGTGCCATTTCTGACACATGGACAATAAAAGATCTGTTATGAATACCAGACCCTTAAACTGAAAGCGTTGAATAGGCGTCTTTATGTCCTTATAGGAATCATCAGTGTCAATCTATCTACTCTCAGTATTTCCGAACATGTATATGCATATGGGGTGAAATATAAAATCCACTGTTTCCCGCTTGGCGGCTACGAATACTGCAATTTACACAATATTCATACTCCTTCCATTATACATGTCGGATAAAATTGCAGGTGGAGTATTGGCCCTAACATTAAGTCAACTTAATTGGTTATTATTATTTTCCCCTGATGTTCTAAAATCTCATTTATGCATGTAGTGTCCCACTTAAATAAAGATATCTTTACTGAATTCTTTAAAAAAAAATTTTGGGGTGCTATATCCTATCTGTCTCAGCCATTAAAATTTTTTTTGGATTTCTCTGTTGCTTTGGGTAAGTTTCAATAGTACATGACCCCAACAAACAGAGCATGCACAAAATAAAATGGCAATATATGACAACATAGTTAAACAGCCCAGGATTCATATGTGGGTCTATGCAAAAATGAGGACATATAGTACAGTAATATATTTATCATACTACCAAAATATACTAATCAAGAACATCCCAGAGTAACAATAACATCTAACATCAACATCACACAAAATCAATCAAGAATTCCTGACATCCTACCAGAAATAATCCTATATGGGTTAACCATCCCAGAGACCTTATTTTATGAGGTCATATACAAGGAACAGGTCTCCCACCAAAAGGATACAAAATACATGAGTTAACCATTCTCATATACAAACATTAACACAGGTTTCTATTTCTAGAATAAAGACATCACCTGTGAACATTAGTTGAAACACAACAAACAATACTTGTGATTAAGACACCATAGGTTCATAAAACTTGTGTCTAAGCCCATACTTGTGAACACCAGCCACCAATTAGTTGTAAAGTCTCAACTTGAGAGGTAGACATGGGTACAAATTTTCTGGGCAACGCCCACACTCATGGCATGGGGTAAGGGTTCAAAATTCCGCGACGAGGCCCCACTTGTAGGGTGGTAAATATAATAAAATTAGAATAAGGACAAGTTTCGCTAGGGGTATTCAGTATGAATGGGGTCTAAAACCCAAACACGCCCTCTATAGGAATTAATATATTGGCTCGTAACCCCCAAGTATTGAACAAGGCAGAAAAGGGTGCAAGTTCAACACTAACATAGAAGAAATGTTTCCCATAGAAGGCTGGGAGATCCGGGAAGTTCTACCACAGACACCCGAGTACTAATCACTCTACCCAGAGGGTGTGTCCTATGTGTAAGTGCCCCGCCCCACATTTAATCTCCCACATATATATATATAAACAATGACAAGTATCCACTGTCATGCACATCCACAGTATTATACAACAGAGGGACAACAACCAATGTTAGATGCAACAACTGGATTACATGACAGAGGAAAACAGCCACTGTTAGACAAAAACAGTACAATGACTCACTGTATCACATAACAGTAACAATAACTCACTGTATCACATAACAGTAACTGGACTATAAACATCAGTTTTGGAACAACAGGTTAACAATGAAGTAACTTCAAGGCTTTGTTAAACCAAACAAACAAACAATTGTATTGTGGAAACATTTGGGTTCTGGAAAACCCTGTTGGCTACAATATGACATATACATGAAAGAAATTATTCATATTCAGGCAATGCACACAAAGTATACACCCAAACAGAAGTCCCCAACATTATTTCCCCAAAAAAGGTTCACATCAAATACATGTGTCAAACACAAAACAAAGTAAATAATCCATACAAAGAAATAGATAAAGAAAATCTATCTAATCTGTCTCTAGAAATATCCTAGGGGTCTGATGATGACTCCCTCTCCTTCAATATCCACTAGAAAAAGTCTGGCCATAATCACACTCTCTATAATCCAGGAAAACAGCTGCTTTGCATATATCCACCTATTCAGAAAATTGGGGATTGCACACACACACACACACAGAACTTTCACTTCTGGATCATATATCCATCGCGAAAAACATGTAGGAGTAATCCATATGAATCCAATGTGGATATACTGTAATCTCTCAAGTCACAGTTGCTAAGTCACTGGGCTAGGAGCGTTCCAGGGTGATATAACAGACAGGTATAAATAAGTCTGAAGCATTCTGGCGTGGCGTGACACACAGGAGTCCATGTGATTGATTCGATCAGGATCAGGCACAAACACTTTCAGTATCTCTTTGGATGAGGAGTGACATCACATAATCCATTAGAATTTCCTGACAGAACTAACTTGAATTGGGCATGAATATTTCAGCCCCTTTCTCTGGGTTAAGATGTAGGTTATTCTTTCTTCAGCTGAATATACGACTTGATTGACGGGAGTTGGTAATGTGCTTGATTATCCATGTCTGGGATATGATGGATGAGAAGATTCAAAGGAAGCTGGGAGTTCACACAATCAGTTGGTAAATCCATACTGGTAAATGATGGTGAATTCCAGACTATCCATGAGCCTCTGGAATATGACAGTTGAATGTGGAATTAGGCGGTGACTTTTAGAAGAGGTTATACTCTGTATCCATCTAGGCCAGGCATGCCTCATGTCTTTGCAGACATTGAAAAGCTTAACACCGTCTTTAAGTTCCCAGAGGTAGGGAATCCACTTCAGCATATTTAAAATCCGTTAAGTATCCAGGCATTGACATTCAGGTTCAGGGTGAGTAGCAGTAACCAGCACTCTTTGTAGAATATTAGAGGAGGCTGATATCCCAGTTTCCTGCCTCTAAATCCAAACAAGTTGACTATAAATCCAGTGCGAAGCATGGTGACTAGTGTCAATACTCCACCGCCATCTCTAGCGCCTATGTAGAGTGAAGAAGAACAGGGTCGATATAGATTAGTAATACAACCCAAACATTGATAAGTGTATCATAATAAAATATACATTCTTATAACAATGGATCATAATAAACCATACATTCTGATACCAATGTATCATAATTAAATATATATTCTGATATCAGTTTAAATAACAAAATAAACATTCCGATACCAGTGTATAATAATAAAAATAGAGGAAACAAAAGGGGTGAAGAAACAAAGGTGACAATAGTTGCCTAGCACTTGTCGCCTACTGTAGAGTTTTGTCTCACTCCAAATGTGAGTGAGATATCTACTCAATAGGTACATTTCTTCGGGACTGATACTGGAGCTTCCTGGGAGGTTTTCTTCACCTCCTGAATATGCAAACATCTTTTGATAGTACCGCTGTCACATCATGGAAAAAGTTCCTGAGACAATGTCCTCATGTAAACAATTCATAAATCTCCTTTCCATAGTTACAAACAGCATTATGTAAGTACCACTGATAAATGGCAGAAGTTTAGCTACCAGTTGTCATCTCCTTTTGCATCATCATCATCATCATCATCATCATCATCATCATCATCATCATCATCATCATCATCATCATCATCATCATCATCATCATCATCATCATCATCATCATCATCATCATCATCATCATCATCATCATCATCATCATCATCATCATCATCATCATCATCATGTGTTTGTCCCCAATTGGGGGGGGGGGGGAGTTAAAAGATCTACTCCAACAGTAACATCATGAATAGAATATACATATGATGAATAACAGAAAACCTTGTTAGTCTTTTGCTAAACATGGTATGAACTCTCTAGTGGGTATTACCCAACATCTCAAAATACTCATAAAAGAGAAAATCATGGGAATCTTTTCCCATACACTTGAGATTATGTATATCATACCACATGAAAATCCCATAACATCATTTATGAAAATAAAAGACTACAAGACAATCTCTGTGTATTTACAACCAGGTAAACAAAAGATTAACTCCTAAGTGCATGAAAAAGTCAAGCGAGAATATCTCTCTCTCTATCTACAAACTATTAAAGTTGTACACAGATGTGAAATAGTAATATTTCTCCCTCATAAGGGCAGAAATACAAAATATGCACTCAGGAAAAAAACACTTTAAAACACAGAGACCAGTTGTGAAAAATAAGCATTTAGGAATAAAGTAAGTTCACAAAATCATCTCAGAAGATTGACTCATTGCAAGATTATCTTGTAAGCTTTATGAAGGCTGACTGGACAACATGGCGGTGTCTAGGCTGCGTGACGTAAACCAACCTTTCAATGAAAGCGATTCTCATAATTTTCACACACACAACTTCAATCATGATATTAGTTGCCTCAAAGCTTTTATCCTAATACATAACATGATATGTTGTATATAATATAATGCTCACCTAAAACGCAGAGAATAAGTGGGCTTTTAATTAACCCATTAACAATGGGTCACCCGCTAACGTTGGAGAAACATGGCGATTGACCAGACCGCTTTGTCTACCAAGCCTTTGTCTAGATTAAGCCTGTGTTTCCGGGGCGCGGCCAATCAATTGTCTTAAAACGAAATTTCGTTTCGTTAATTCTCCCGTCGGGCTTTTTAATAGCCTCTACTCTTCAGATAGCGTGTCCTAGCAACGTCTGCTGGAAAAGACTGCGAGATGATGACATATATGTCACACTAATATGATGAGACTGATGACTACAGTAATATTATGAGAGTGATGAGTACAGTAATATGATGAGAGTGATGACTACAGTAACAAGAAAAGAGTGATGAGTATAGTAATATGATGAGAGTGATTAGCACAGTAACATGAAGAGTAGTAACATGATGAGACTGATGAGTGCAGGGACATAATGATACTGATGAGTACAGTAATATGATGATAATGATGACTGCAGTAATATGATGAGATTGATGAGTACAGTAACGTGATGAGTACAGTAACATGATGAGACTGATGAGTACAGTAACGCAGTGAATACAGCAACACGGCGAGACATGAGTATAGCAACAACACTAATACCTGATAATGATTATAATGTTTGGGATGATGGAGAGGGTGGAAAACATCTTCCTGATGCCCATAACACGGGGTATCCGTAGACTTGTGGGCAACCGTAGCTGCAGGTACCAGCTGTGGCCTGTCCCCCAGGTATACAGGTACAGTTCTGGTAGACCTGTAGGAGCAGGTCACTGGACGTTACGTTATTACTGAGTCGTTCATTTGTCGTTTAGTGTTGGTCAGTGGTCAGTTTTATTGACCGTATGATTACTAATTTGTTCATATATGATCTAGTATTGGTCAGTGGTCAGTGTTACTGAATTAACTTGTTCATATATGATCTAGTGTTGATCAATGGTCACTTTTATTGAACTAACATGTTCATATATGATCTAGTGTTGGTCAGTGGTAACTTTTGTTGTATGTGGTATTACTAACTTGTTCATAAATGATCTAGTTTTGGTTACTGGTCACTTATGTTGAAAGTATGATTACTGGCTTGTTCATATATGATATAAATAAACAAAGACCTACATCTTTGCTTATTGACTACACAAAGGTTTTCGATAAAGTAAGACATGTCAAAATGATGGAGATGCTTGCAGATCTACAAATTGATGGGGGAGAACATTAGACTTGTAAAAAAAAAAAAAAAACAGGTACTGTAAACAACAAGCTGCCATAAAGATTGATAATGAAGTAGGTCAATATCGCCTATTAAGAGGTCGTGAGACAGGGATGTGATATGTCTCAAGATCTTTTTTTTCCCCAGTACAATGAAAGTATTTTCATAAAAGTAGAAGATATTAAAGGAATCATCATTGGAGGACGAAACATCAATACCATTAGATTTGCGGATGATACAGTATTGATTGCAGATAATCACGATCAAAGCACGATCCGCAACAATTAGTAGATGAGGTTGTTGCACACAGTAAACAACTGGGGTTAGAATTAAATTGTAAAAAGACACAGATTATGGTCGTCACTAGGAAGAATGAAATACCACAATGTAATATAGAAGTAAATGGGAATATTCTTCAACAAGTGAATCGGTACAATTATCTCGGCAAGCAGGTCATACATCTGATGCGCGAATGCCTTGAAGAGATTAGAACAAAGAATTTCCATGGCGAAATGTAGCTCTTTAGCAAGATGGAAAACAGACTGATCAATTAAAAGAGTCAATTGCAACGGAGAAAAGAGTGTTGAGGGGCTCAACACACATAGAACTGTAGCTTTGGTATGGATGTAGAACATGGCGTGGACAATGAGCAAACAGGCTGACAAACAATCTGATGGCTGTGGAAAATGTGGTTTCTGAGGAAAATGCAAAGAATACCATGGACAGACAGAAAAACAATGACCAAGTCCTACAAGAAACCAAATGAAAATCGTTAAACTGAATTAGAGAAATTAGACATAGACAGTCACATTTATTTGGGCATGTTATGAGAAGAAATAAATTGGAGAACTAGGTGACAACTGGCAAGGTTGAGGGAAGAGACCAAGGTGAAAACGGAGAAGTAAATACCTGGATGGCTAGGCCACGTGGCATGGCCTAGACAAGAACACTAATCCACGATTATGATGATCGAGTGAGATAGCGAACATGATGGCCAACGCTTATCGGCATAGCACATGATGATGATGATATGATCTAGTGTTGGTCCTTGGTCACTTTCACTGGACGTAGTATTACTAACTTGTTCATATCTGATCTAGTGTTGGTCAGTGGTCACTATTAGTGGACGTAGTATTACTAACTTGTTCATATATGATCTAGTGTTGGTCAGTGGTCACTTCCAGTTTATAGCGAGCCCAGCTGGTAATGTCATGAGCGCGGCTGGACGCGAGTTCGATGCATGTGCTCGTCGCTTGCCACAGTGAGAGAAAGACTGACCATCTCTTCCTCTTAGCTCTAGGCCTACACAACGTGATGGTGCTACCACACCTCAGTACAATCGCAACAAAGTTTCACGGGGGAAAAAAATTGTCACTTTCGTTAAACCAGGTTATCCCCATAAACCGCGGAGGCGAAGTGGCTAGTGCACCCTTATAATTTTCATCTCTAATGTTAAATCGGTACTAGTGTATGGATCAGAGACATGGAGAACTACTGACTGCATGGGGCTGAGACATGGTGAACCACTGACTGTGTGGGTCCGATACACGGGAAACCCACTGACACAGAGAACAACCGGGGGTGTGGGTCAGATACGCCGAGAACCACTGACTGTATGGGTCTGAGACATGGAGAGCCACTACCTGCATTACTAAGAAACTACGACTATTCGTTAAGTTTTGCCTACGCAGAATAGTGAGAATAAAACGATATACCCAGGAAGGTTAGCCCGGCCAATAAACACCCACAGAAATCGGATGTGTGGCCTAAGGGCGCAAATAAACCTGGCACAACGTCTGAAAAAACACACACACACACACACTCCGGATGAACGTAGAAGAAGAAACGATATGACAGAATCACCAACGTTCATGCAGAGAACTAACATTCCAGTGAACAAGGAATGGGGGGGGGGGTAGACGCTGGTGCTGGAAGGGACACACACTGGGAAAACCTGAGGATAATATAACTAGACGCTCTCTTGTGTAGAACCCACAAGATAGACACACACTGGAAAACCTGAGGATAATATAACTAGACGCTCTCTTGTGTAGAACCCACAAGATAGGACACACACTGGGAAAACCTGAGGATAATATAACTAGACACTCTCTTGTGTAGAACCCACAAGATAGGTCACACACTGGGAAAACATGGGGCAATATAACTAGACACTCTCTTGTGTAGAACCCACAAGATAGGTCACACACTGGGAAAACATGGGGGCAATATAACTAGACGCTCTCTTGTGTAGAACCCACAAGACAAACGAAATGGCACGAGACCTAACAGCACACGGAGAAGAGAATTACAGACAGATGAATAATATTGGGAGGACATTGAGGGAACTGCAGGACATATGGGACGACTTGGCTGGGTTGTGTTGAGGAAATATGTCCCAAATGGGGGATACAGGACAGAATAAGAAGATCTCCATAAGCCGGTGTGCCACGGTGATTAGTGCGCTGCTCTGTCAACGTTGTGGTCCGAGGTGAATGCCCAGTAGAGACAGGATGGTCTTTCTCCACCTGTATGACTCTGTGATCAACCATGCATCATGAAAGTGGGTATCACACAACTGTCCGAGAACTGTCTGGATAATGTCTGGGAATTGTCTGGATACAGTCGGGGAAATGTCTGGATACTGTCTGGAAACTGTCTTGGCATTGTCTGAGATCTATTTAGGAATAACTGAGTGGTATTCAGAGCAACTGAAAGATTTTTTAGACTAGGATGTGTTTTTTCCCCCTGATTGATTTTTTTTAACAAATACAGTTTTATCAAATTCACTTGTTTACGAATTTTATCATATACTTAGAATGTATATTCTGGTATTCCTTTCTTCTTGAGATGGTTATAATATAATTGAAAAAACTCATCATCATCATGTGCTTTGCCAGCTGGCGTAGGCGTTAAAGTCTCGGTCTTTGGTGTTCTGTATCACTGGCACCTTGCCGTCTTGACAGACGATAGTTTGTAAGGGATGGAGTTATTGCCTCTCCATAGCACAAAGCCTGGGCTAAAATATAGAGATCATGTGTTGCCCATGCAGCATGATCCCTCTCTCGGCCTGCCTAGTTCACTCCAGAGGAAAGGTAACACCCCTACATCTGGAACAAGACAAGCTGCAGAAGCTGCCGGTCAGCAAAGCAATGCTCTAATGTCCGCCTGTCGGAGCTTCGATCCTAGACCAGCCGCCAACCAAGGCTTAGGGCCTGGTCTGCCCTGCCATGACACTTTTGTCTTTAGGTTGCATTTCCTCGCACCAGGGTAAGGCTTGTACCCTCCCAATTGCGCTCTTCCGCCCGAAGCCGTTGGCACAAAGTGGGGTGTCGGGTTTGGTAAGCGCCGCCCAACATTCGGCGCTAACAGAAAGCAGGTAGTACCGTCTACTGTTATACGGTAGCTCAGTCATATCTGACTAAGACCTGACACAATGTTCTGTATCAACTATGATTATAATAGTTCTCCATGCCACAGCCTCAGTCCATCCACATAATTTCTCTTCATCTGCCTCTTCATCTTTTCCAGTTGATCTTTCCAGCTGTCACAATATTCTCCAGTACCTCTTTTCTCACCACATAATCGAAGGGAACAGACCAAGAGGAAGACCGAGAGGAAAATACCTGGATGTCTTGGCCACATGCATGGACGAGACAGGAACACTGAGCTGATCCACGACACTGGTGATCGAGTGAAATGGCGAGTCATGACCGCCCACGCTTTCCGGCATGGCACATGATTGATTGATTGATTGATTGATCAAAGAAAGCTGTTTGTCTCTGTTTTATTGTTGTAAATAATGTTAATAATGTTCTTGCGTCGCTGAAAGGAATAGAATTTCAAATAAATGTTTCATTGACAATCATACCCACACGTACCTCCTGCTCCAGCTGGGGACACCCGGCGTGACAAGGAGAGTAGTAGGTCCTGCCCATCACCCCCACAGATGGGGAAGTAGCTGTTGTCCCTGCAGTTACACCCACTGTTGCAGGCGTTGTCCTCACTGAGTCAAATGGGAATAAGTCCAATGATAAAATATGTTTTGCTTCTAACACACACACACTTATCAGTGACATCTTTCTCTTTGCATCTTCATCATCATTATCATCGTCATCGTCATAATCATCGTTGTTATCATCATCATCATCATCATCATCATCATCATCATCATCATCATCATCATCATCATCATCATCATCATCATCATCATCATCATCGTCATAATCATCATTATCATCATCATCATCATCATCATCATCATCATCATCATCATCATCATCATCATCATCATCATCATCATCATCATCATCATCATCATCATCACCATCATTCGCATTATCATCATCATCATCATCATCATCATCATCATTAAATTATAATCATCATCACGGGCAATGCTGATGAGAGTGTGCGGTTATGGTCCGCCATTTCATGTTTACCAGTCGTTGATCAGCTCCGTGTTCTTGTCGCCATTAAGTTGTCATTGAGGAAAGATTTGTGAAAAGAGAAACAGTGGAAGGCAACATAAGGAAATTCTTGTCAGCCTTGTGATACGGGTGGGATTCAGCACACGGATTGATACATGCCGTTGGAGGTGAGAAGCATCATCGCCCACGCCATCGGCAAGAATTTATGATGATGTTGCTAGTACTGATGTAACACTGAAGATATTAACATTGATGGGAAAGATCTCAGAATAATACAGAATATTTAAGGAACAAGTAGAATCTATTACAATGAGAAATGAAAAGGGCAATTATGAACAAATAAAGCTAGAAGTACGACAGGGATATGTTTTGTCTCCGGATCTCTTCTCCCTCTATAACAGTAGTTCTCAACCGGTGGGGAATTCCCCCCTCCCCAGGGGGAATTTTGGGGTTTCCAGGGGGGGGGGGGGATGAAGATCATTTCAAGATCGCGTTAATACAAGAACCGATTACTAGATATTGTTTTTCCCTTCATACTTTACAGTTATGTACGTCTCATCCTTCTAAAATTCATTTTATAAAGTAAGTAGCCCACAACTTTTTTTGGGGTTT
>JACEFZ010021452.1:0-35000 GCA_014155875.1 Cepaea nemoralis
CACAACATACATACAAACATGATATTCAAACATGACATACACACATCCATCTAACTGACTCACCCACTGGTGACGCATTACTACTTCAAAAAAAGCCATTAAAAAAATGCGATGAACGAACAGACACAAATCCGCCATCTTTCAGATCCTGGTTAATCTCGTTTGGAAATAGCTGCAGATGACGGATGGTAGACCCCTCTGTCATCTAGTGCTGTGGTGTTGTAATAGATGAGTCTATCATTAATTCACCCGGTTGGCGGTTTGTCTATGGTTATCTATTGCAGATCTTGCTTCAGACTTTCTGTGGCACACCCAGCAACCAAATATGTACCGAAGTTTAAATTAAATTGCGCAGAGTAAAGGGTTGATCATCTTAGCTTTGACAATAGTCAATAAGAATGTAATACATATTTATTTTAAGCTTTACTGGTAATAAATGGGTACGATTTTTCTTCAATCTTCTTTTCCCCTTTATCTACAACAAGCGCAGAGGTCCTCGGCCAATACAAGCCATGCCGTTAAATCTCAAGCTATATCCTACAGCTCCTACTACAATCTCCCACACCATGTTACTCCCATAGCTCATTTATAATGTCCGCACACCATCTATATCCTACAGCTCCTTCTACAATCTTCCAACGCCATTTATCTCCGTCACTACATCTCCTCTCACAATGCCCATTTAGGTTGCCTGCTAATCCATGTGGCTGTGGGTTTCAGACAAGAGAGTGCCTAGTTATATTCCTCCTCGGGTTTTCCCAGTGGTGTGTCCCAGTTAGTATGAGAATGGAAGGGACAATTTTCATCAGAAACCAAGTCATGACATATCTGGGCTGATATGTGATCGTAGCCTGTCCTTAAAAAACAACACCATACCGCTTTCTTCCAACGCACACAAACTCCGCAGCCGCCGCAGATGGACCTTCCCGTTACAAGCATGAACGTTCACAATTACCAGTTGCTCCAACTGGACATCGCTGTTCCACGCGGACCCAGTAAACTCTGACACCGGTATGTTATCGCGGATAAAAATTATCTTCCCGAGATGCCACCTGTTGTAGAAGCACTGAAAACCCGCATCTCTGATTGTCCCGTCGCCGAGACGAGTTTCTGGTAGAACCACGTCCTCATTCTCATAAAGGAACTTTTCAAGAATGGGTCAGCGTTAATTAAATGACGCACAATCCCAGTAAAGAACTCAAACGTTTTGAACCACATTCTGGGAGTGCCAGCCCTTTGGCTGGCTTGGGTCTTCTCGTTCGTCGCCATGTTAGGCTCAGTTATCGCCCTCCGACACCGATGATACGTCGAAGGCTGTCCGGACACACGTGCACAAATTCCGTTGCACTGTCCAAACTTAATTTCACCGAAAAACTCACACGTAAAACATCAACAAATGAGAAACTGCACCTTTAATGTTAACGGACGAAAAAGTGCCCGCCATCTTGCCCCAAAGGGAACTCACTCTATAGTATGTCCCTATTTGAATGCCTTCATTCACGATCAATTATTTTTAAAACTGTCTACTGCATCTTTATGAAATTTTTCCAGCCGTCTTATATTTACCCCCACCCAAGGAATATGGCTTTGATAGGTCGAAAAACAACTTAAATCATCGAAAGCTGCGACATTCCTTTGATGTTTTACTGAACAACTAGTGATTTCTCGCTAACAAAGTTATGTTTACAATAATGGGAGACCTGCCAATTCAGATGACACACAAAGGCGTATCCGGATTCGTATGGGAGTGGGTGCAATGAAAGAAGTAGCTTAAAATCGACAGGGTCGGCTGCATTGCACCGGGTTTTATCCCATATGGCTCAGTTTCTTTCCGCATCAGCGGAAAGCGTCGCACAAAGCACGAACTCCGTAGCTCCAGCGACGACCCTCGGGAGTCTCCGAAAAAATGCACTCGTGAAATGAAGGACGCGGCCCGGAATCGAACATACAACCTTCGGAGCCCGAGTCAGACGGCTTGACCACTTCACCATGGAGAATCCCGAGAGGGGTGCAATGTGTAATATTAGTAAAGACAGAGAATTTACAGAGGCACGGGGTAAATAATTTGTAAATTAACAGGAAAGTAGAAGGAATATATTTCTTACCTTATTTTTCATTTCCTTCTTGTTTCTTCAGCAGGTTAATAAAGTGTACACAAGTATTCATGTTAGCTTTTTATATTGAGTTCGTGAAAGCTTCCAAATAGCTGTGCGTTAATGTGCGTATGGAGTGACCAGAAATGATACCGCAATTTAGTCATCATGTTTCCATTTTTAAGGATCTGTTCAGCTGTCTGTGTAGTTTGTTCACACGTACACATGGGTGACAGACCCGCTTTGAGTCTTCGTGAAAGACTGTCTACTCTGCTGTTTACCGTTCAGAGACGGAACATGATTACTTGTTTTGCACTATGAAAATAGTTGTCAGTGTCTCTTTTATATTGAGGCAAAAAAAAAACACACACACACTAGGTAGGTAGGTAGGTAGGTAGGTAGGTAGGTCGGTCGGTCGGTCGTCGGTGGAGATAGATAGATAGATAGATAGATAGATAGATAGATAGATAGATAGATAGATAGATAGATAGATAGATAGATAGATAGATAGATAGATAGATAGATAGATAGATAGATAGATAGTTAGATAGAACGAACGAACAAACTTTATTTTCAACGGGTTAAGAATTGGGCACGCAGGCCCGTCTAACATTCTGCCCTTCTATCACTCTCTTCCATACATTATTTCATTCACACATCATTCAAGGCTAACAGAGAACAGCAACAATATAAAACTTATGCATTATAAAGGCATGGGCAAAATGCGAACATCAAAACTACACGACACAGTAACATTAGATAATGGTCTGACACTTATTAGCCATGTGGAATATACTGGCCTACCAAAAGGGGACTGGCTGTTATACTAGGGTTTTGTTGTTATTATTATTATCACTATTATTATGGGGGAAGATAATCCGTACTGAGATAGTGTTCGAGTAATTTGCGATTAAATGAATAGGGATTGGTGATGTCTTTGATTTCTTGTGGAAGATTGTTCCACAGCTGAGCTGCAGAGTACGTTAAGCTTGTTTTGTATAAGTCAATCCTAGACTTCGGAATGTGTAATATGTTTAAAAGTTTACTGTGTCTAGCATTATATTTAAACAATGGCCAAAGGTAATTTGGGGCATTCCGATGCAGGATCTTGTGAATTAGTTTAGCTTTATTGAAAAGCAAGCGTTTGCGGAGTGGTAGTAACTGAAGGCGTTTATACAGGCTGGGATTGTCAGATAAATGTTTGCTATAAATTAGACTCATGGCCCGTTTCTGGAGTGAGTAAAGTCGCTTGGTGTTTGAATTAGAACAACCGTCCCAGATTGTAGAGCAGTAGTCAAAGTGTGTCTGAATATGAGAAGTATAGAATAGTTTCCTTGTGTTCTCATCAAGGAAGTTTTTAATTTTGGCGAGTTGGTAGAATTTTTTCGCTGTTTGTTTAATGAGCGCTTGAACGTGGGAATTAAATGTTAGGTTTCTATCAATGATTAGGCCTAATGTTGTGTGCTCAATTACACTTTCTACTGGCATGTTATCGATGTGAAGTTGAAGTGATGTGTGTGAGCTTAGAGTTTGAAGTCTTCGTCTGGTTGTTAATAATATTGATTTTGTTTTAGTGATATTAATTTGCATTCGGTTTGAATAGCTCCACCTAACTACATTATTTAATTCTTGTTGTAAAGACGACTCCAGTAAAATACAGTTGTCAGCGTTTGTGTACACTGTGCAGTCGTCTGCAAATAGATTGCAGGACAATGAAAGATGCAAAGGTAGATCGTTAATATATATGGCAAATAATACACGAGCATAGCCTACGCTGGGTAGCGTTGTGACATTCTGTTGTGATAATTTGGTGTGTCCAGTGTGTGCCGCGTGGTTACACACCCGCTTCACACGCGTGATCCGGGACTGTTTCCGGATCCGGTCAGGGATATGCACTACTGACGAGCTCAAATGAGGGCGAAACTCGAGTATAGTGCTTCCATATTGACGTGGATAGGCCTTAGATTCATACCAGAATGCGATCGGCGTTGCCAGTAGTGGGTTGTCTGCAATCGATGACGAAGTGAATGCAAGATTCTCCAAGGCCAGTGCAGCCTTTGGCAGACTGTACAAGAATGTATGGGACAGAACTGGAATAAGCCTGCAAACAAAGCTAAAAGTCTACAAAGAAGTTGTATTATCCACATTGCTATATGCTTGTGAAACCTGGACTGTTTATCAGCGACACGCTAGGAAATTAAACCACTTCCACACAGTCTGCCTAAGGAAGCTACTGAAGATTAAATGGCAAGACAAGATCCCAGACACTGAAGTCCTAGAAAGAGCATCCATGCCCAGTATCCACACTCTACTGATGAAGAATCAGATTCGCTGGGCTGGTCACTTGACTCGCATGCCAAATCACAGGCTCCCTAAACGAATTTTTTACAGCGAACTGCGTTGTGGTAAACGCTGCCAAGGTGGCCAGAGGAAACGTTTTAAAGACACTCTGAAAATTTCACTGAATGCTTTTGGAATTCATCATGACACCTGGGAGGCTGCAGCCAGAGACAGAAATTCGTGGCGTGCATCATTGCGCAAAGGTGCAGTCATATGTGAGGCAACCAGGACTGCAAGAGCTGTGAAGAAAAGGCAGGACAGAAAAACCACTACAGGAAATCCTCCTCCAGAGACGTCAAGCATTCTTTGCCCACATTGTCAAAAAACATTTCGAGCCAAAATAAGCCTTATCAGCCATCTTAGAACCCACGGCTCCACACCTTCAACCCCACCGGATGAAATGAATGGTCATCATCATTCTTGATGGACAAACAACAATAACAGTGGGTTGTGCTCAATATTTAAATAATACAGGGCCAAGAATAGAGCCTTGAGGTACTCCAATATTGAAGGTAGTGGTTTGAGAAAGCGATTTATTATGTGATATTACTTGCTTTCTGTTCGATAGAAAAGATGATATTAGTGTGACTACATTAGGACCAATTTTCATTGTCTCAAGTTGTTTAATTAAAATAACATGGTCTATCATATCAAATGCTTTCTTGAAATCAATAAACACAGTTCTACATAGACTGTTGTTGTTTATACTCTCGTGCCAATTTTCTATCATGTTTGTTAGGGCCGTATGGCAAGAATATTTTGGTCGAAATCCTGATTGGCTGTCAACAATACGCTTGTTGCGAACTAAATACTGTAATGTTACTTTATGGATGTGTTTTTCTAGTGGCTTTGATAGTGATGATAGTAAAGAAATGGGTCTGTAATTGTTCGGGAGACAATTGTCCAATGAACCAGATTTAAGAAGAGGGTACACTTTAGCGATTTTGAGAGCTGATGGAAAGTGGCCTTTGGTGAGACACTGATTATATACATAGGTTAGTGATATACAGATCACTGGCGCAGCACAAAGGAGAATCCTGTTGCTGATTCCATCTAACCCAGATGAGGTTGTGTTTTTTAGGTTACTGAGGTAAGTGAATACTTCAGTGATTGTCATTAGCTGTACGTCGGAAAGAATATCGCTGGAGCATCTATTTTCGCAAAACGATGACAGTAAAGATAAGTTGCAAGGAGAATTAGGTATTGAAGCCTTCAACTGGTCTATGTCATTTTGAAAAACTTACTGAACTGGTGGCATGTAATATGATTTGATGGTAAGGAATTTCGGAAGTTATACTTGTTTGTCAAAGTGTTAATTGCCTTCCATATATCCTTACTATTTGTTTTATCCATTACTAAGTTCTTAAAGTAATTTTTCTTTTCCCGTCGTATGGTATATTGAACTTTGTTTCTAAGAGTACGGTATACGTTGAGATCCCGCTTTTTATGTGCTTTATCTCTGTCTCTCATAATTTCAAGTATTTCCTGTGTGATCCAAGGTGACTCGACGTGGTGTTTTACTCGAACTTCCTTGATTGGCACATGTCTATCAAAAACATCAATAAAGGTTTTCATCCAGAATTCCAGAGCATCATCCGGGTCAGGAAGCTGATATACATTGTCTAGAGGTGAACTGAGCAAGTCCTGTAAAAATGCGTTTTGGTTGAAATTTTTGTAACTTCTATATTTTACACTTATGTGTTTATGTTTAGGAGTTATAATTCTTTTTTTAGACCACGTGCAGCATATTGGGTAGTGATCGCTCATTGCACAATTGGGTACCGTGCATTCTATGATGTTGTCTGAGCAAGTTACATAAATGTGATCTATGACTGTTGAAGATGACTTTGTTACTCTAGTAGCTTGTTGTACTATTTGTTGGAAATTGTATGATGCAATTATATTTCCCAATATTTTGTTGGATTTGTTGGTGTCAATGTTAAAGTCTCCGAGTAGTATAATTTCTTTCCCGGAAGCGAAAACCACATCCATCATGGTAGTGAAGTTTTCGTACCAGACGTGTCCAGCACTGGGATTTCGATAGAGGTAGCCAATTATCAGGGGTGTGCGGTTTTGAAGTTTTAGCTCTAACCAAATACATTCTATTTCGCAAGTTTCAAAGTCTAGCCTACGGTGAGCATTTAGTAAATTAGAAACATAGGTTACTATGCCTGTCTCTTGTTTCCTACAGGGATCCCTTCTGAAAACTGTGTACCCTTTAATAGAGATGTCCTCATCTGAAATGTTATCATTAAGATTACTTTCACTAAGGCCGAATACATGAAAATTTTGATTAAGAATAGAAATAACTCTGGTAGCTTGTTAAATAAGCTGCAAATGTTTAAGTGTCCAAGGCGTATTCCTGACTTATTGAGCCAGTGTTGCCACTTCTCAGACATTTCATCCATGAAGAAAGTGTAAATTAGTCAAAGTTAAGCAAAAATAGAAGATCATAAAAAACAATTACATTAACTTACAAAATATCAGTAATACAAATCGATATGTAAATGACAATATTATAACGATATAACTAATTAGACCAACAAATATAATGCAAACACGGAACAAAACGAATTAAAGAACATACAACAAATAATTAACCTGAAAAAACTACTTAACAAGCTAAGTAACCAACTGTTATCCAAAAGAATTAATAAATGACTATACAAGTCAATGTCTCTGTTTAAAGCGGAGTATCCCACACGGGAAATAAAACGGTAAACAGTAAGCAATTAAAGTTCAAGGAGGAAGCTCTGTTGCTGGTATCAATGCATATAGGGTTCCGCTTTTAATAGGTATCCTATCTCACAGGTCTGTATTGTAGAGACATTATAAGGGCTTGATAGACAGACAGACAGACAGACAGACAGACAGACAGACAGACAGACAGACAGACAGACAGACAGACAGACAGACAGACAGACAGACAGACAGATAGATAGATAGATAGATAGATAGATAGATAGATAGATAGATAGATAGATAGATAGATAGATAGATAGATAGATAGATAGATAGATAGATCCCCGCCAGGAGCTGGGCGAAGCCGGGCCGAGCCAGCTAGTTTATTTATATAATCACGTTTCATGAAAGAACCCACAGTTTGACGACACATTTGAACTATCCCATATAAATTCCCTCAGTCTGTGCCAAAACGAAAACCGCCAGACAAATTCAAAAAGAGCGGGGTGTGTGTCTTGTTGAAGCTGTAATACTCTTAAAATGATGGCATGAATCCGGGAGCCGTAAATTATATACCGCATATAAACAAACATTGAAATCTACTGTACAATCTCCAGAACAAAAAATTTTTTGTTGGGTGGACTTAATGATAAGGTTATATGGTAAATCTCATCATTTTCACTCAGTTGGTTACTGAGATATTGAATTTTATATTGAGGCAAAAAAAAAAAAAAAAACTATAGTATCAACCCAGTGGCAGCCAGCCCACCCTTTTTCGATGCCAGATAATTCAAAAGCAGCCAACCACCCAGGAGTCCGGCGGACAACCAGCAGATGTAGGGTTATCATTAAGATAACCAAAAGGAGTACATAATAAGACAAAAATGAGGACAAAGGAGGACATAATAAGACAAAAAGGAGGACAAGGGAGGACATATTGAATGTTTCATTTAAATCGTTCCATATTAAACCCTCAATCAGTACAATTTTATTACAATAGCTACCAATAAATTTTTTATCATAGCAAGTGGTTGGTGTACAGAAAGAAAATATTCTTTCAAAGCAGTAAACAACCTCAACAGCCTCTCAACAGCTGGAAACAAACCGAGATATCTAGTTTTAGAGTGATAGAATAGTTGCTGATAGTTAATGTTGACATAGTCACAAAAATCCTTTCAAGTTTCTGTTATGACAGTGTATATAGAAAAGTAATTGGAAATCTTCAAGACAATAGATTCAACGTCAATCTGCATTAAATCTGCGCCGTGTTGGATGCAGTTGTGCAGAACATGAGCAGAACATCCAACGCCTACTAATGGCTTGCTCAAGGCTTCCTTCAAATGCGAGAACACGTTTCTACCTTCTCTTCTGTTAATGCCTCCAAAATTTACATTGTCACCGGCAAAAGCAACACATTTGAAGTACAAATAATGTTTTTGGAGTGTTCTCAAATTATATTGTCATATAGTTTCTGAGGTTTCATTTGGTGTGTTGTCTAACTCGAGCATCTTAGTTTGGATTCTTCCTGCTTTCCAGTCAAAGTCAAAGTACTGAACAATGAACAACGATCGGAAATATTTTCTGCGAACCGTGATTGCTAGCATCTGTCGAAAGACCGAAACATGAAATACCACTTAAAGATTTATCCAATTCATCAACAGTGTGGGGGACAATCACCTGGTTTATTATTGCTTCAGTCTTTGTTTTTGCACAAGCAATATTTTTGAGCAATTTCTGAACCTTCAAATAATATGTGCATTAAACCAGCGGTGCAGGTCATTGAGTTGTAAGACTGAAGATGATAAACTTTATGAAATGCCAAAGTTGCTTCAGCCGCATGGCCTTCAGCAACACATTTGAGTACTTAGGCTGAAAAAAAAAAGACGTCAATGTGCTAGATGACGCGGACACTTTGATTAGGTTTCTATGTCTCTCACTGTCAACATGGCGCTCCAAGTCAGTAGTTCCTTTGTTAACAACGGACAAGTAACTATCGCAAATCGTACACTTTGCCTCATTCTCGTTGCGTCCTTCAACAAAGCCATCCATCCATCCATCATGTGCCATGCCGGTAAGCGTGGGCGGTCATGTTCTGCCATCTCACTCGATCACCAGTGTCGTGGATCAGTTCCGTGTTTCTGTCTCGACCATGCCACAAGGCCAAGCCATCCAGGTACTTGCTTCTAGGTCTTCCCCTTGGTCAACAAAGCATGGAAACCTATTTTTCATAGTGTTCGAGAATTTGCATTTTCTCTTTGTAGAAGCCATTTTCATAATCATAGACGGCAATAATTACAAATTAAAAAAAAAAAAATTTAAGTGGCGTCTCTGCTACCGGAACCGGAAATAACATTAACATTTTGACCATAGAGACTACAGCATTGTTAGTGTTGCCGAATAGGGCAACAGTTAGATTCGAATTATACAAATAATTGGTGTTTCACATTTGGTATAAATAGGAAAATTAAATAAATATTATTAAGCAATGGGTTTTAATAAAGAGTGTAAACACACGGTAGAGTGTAGATACATTGTAAGTTTTAACAACAATACATAAAAAATGATAACATACAATATTCCAATCCAATCTAATTTTTAGTACGTGAACCCCATTTCAGCCTTCGAGTTTTCGACTTGGCTATGTAGGGGTGTTTATGGTGTGGCTTGTAGTTTGTCTTTTGTACTTTAGGCTGCTTGTTGTCAGCTTCCCGGCTTCTGATGGGTTGATTGCGTTCGTTACTTTCTTGATGAGATTTTTCATGTCTGGACAGAGTCGCGCACTTGTTGAGGCTTGCAGTTGTTGTGTGCCCACCCCGTCATATGGTGCTGTTTCCTTCAGGGAGCTTTATCTCTCGTTCTCTATGCTCCAGTAATTGTGACCATTTGGACATCGTCTTGGCCTTCCTTGATTTCGTTTGTTGTGGGCGGTTCGCCAGTTCGATCTTGATGGGGAGCGATATCGTACTTCCTCTGTTGCTTCTTCTTCTGTCTGTGCTCTTGCTTCTTCTGGTTCGGTTGTGGCTGTCTGGGTCTTGAGCAGGTCAAATATCTCATGAAGAGTGTCTTCTGTCTTTCGTTTCACATCTTGCATTTTAAATAGCTGTTTTTCCGTCTTAGCCTTTATAGCAGCCATTCGAGCGACATCCTGCTCTATCTTCTGCTGAACTTGCCTCATTTCGGCGAGGATGCGCTGAAAGGCCGTTATCTGTGTTTCTTGCTTCTTGTCTATTTCTTCCTCCCTGCTTGATAGCCTTTCTTCTGTCTCAACCTGTATAGCAGCCATTCGAGTGACATCCTGCTCAATCTTCTGCTGGACTTGCTTCGTTTCGTCTAGGATGAGCTGAGCGGCTATTATCTGAGTCTCTTGTTTCTTGTTTTTTTCTTCCTCCATGCTGTTGAACTTTGATCTCAGGTCCTTCAGTTGGCCTTCAGGTTGCGCTTTATCGCTTTTTGTGAGTTGATTGGTGGCCTCGACCTGCCTCTTAGCCTCTTTATAGGGCAGGTTAGTTTTGATGGCGATCTTCATGGCTTCCTTGCTGTCTTGGTGGCAGGGGCAGCCGAGGTACCTGGCACCGTGGTTGCCGAGGCAGTTGGCGCACTTTCTGTTAGTGTTAGGCCTCCTGAAGTCCTTGTCGATCTTTGCGTGCTGGCACTGGCTTTATGGATGAGGTCCAGAGCAGTATCTGCAAACCTCAACCTCACTCTTGCAGGTGACACGGGTATGCTAAAACTTCTGGCACTTAGAACACTGCAGCACTCTCGGTATGTAGTGCTCTGGAACTTGGTCTCTCTTGTCCCATCTGATGTTCTGAGGGATCACTTGGTCCTCCGATGTTACTATGATGAATGTGGAGGGGATGTTGCTCTTTCCGATGATCCTCTCAACGCTGGTGATCTTGAGTTTCTTGTTCTCCCTTGTCAGCATCTCCCTGATCTGGTAGTTGGTGAGATGGGTTTTGACTCCTTTAATGACCCATCGATGGCGATTTTCATAGCTTCCTTGCTGTCTTGGTGGCATGGGCAGCCGAGGTACCTGGCGCCATGGTTGCCGAGGCATTTCCTTATTATCATCATTATCTAAACCACTAGAAAAACACATCCATAAAGTAACATTACAGTATTTAGTCCGCAACAAGCTTATTGTTGACAGTCAATCAGGATTTCGACCAAAATATTCTTGCCATACGGCCCAACAAACATGATATAAAATTGGTACCAGAATATAAACAACAACAATCTATGTGTTTATTGATTTCAGGAAAGCATTTGAAATGATAGACCATGTTATTTTAATTTAAAAAACTTGAGACAATGAAAATTGTCCCTAATGTAGTCACTCTAATAACATCTTTTCTATCAAACAGAAAGCAAGTAGTATCACATAATAAGTCTCTGTCTCAAACCACTACCTTCAATATTGGAGTACCGCAAGGCTCTATTCTTGGCCCTCTATTATTTGCCATATATATTAACGATCTACCTGTGCATCTTTCGTTGACCTGCGATCTATTTGCAGACGACTGCACAGTGTACACAAACGCTGAAAACTGTATTTTATTGGAGTCGTCTTTACAACAAGAATTAAATAATGCAGTTAGGTGGAGCTATGCAAATCGTATGCAAATTAACATCACTAAAACAAAATCAATGTTATTAACAACCAGACAAAGACTTCAAACTCTAAGTTCACACACATCACTTCAACCTCACATCAATAACATGCCAGTAGAAAGTGTAATTGAGCACAAAACATTAGGCCTAATCATTGATAGAAACATAACCTTTAATTCCCACGTTCAAGCGCTCATTAAACAAACAGCGAAAACAGTCTTCCAACTCGCCAAAATCAAAAATTTCCTTGATGAGGACACAAGGAAAATATTCTATACTTCTCATATACAGACACATTTTGACTACTGCTCTACAATCTGGGACGGTTGTTCTAATTCAAGCACCAAGCGACTTTACTCACTCCAGAAACGGGCCATGAGTCTAATTTATAGTAAACATTTATCTGACAATCCTAGCCTGCATAAACGCCTTCAGTTACTACCACTCCGCAAACGCCTGCTTTTCAATAAGGCTAAACTAATTCACAAAATCCTGCATCGGAATGCCCCAAATTACCTTTGGCCATTGTTTAAATATAATGCTAGACACAGTAAACATTTAAATATACTACACATTCCGAAGCCTAGGATTGACTTATACAAAACAAGCTTAACGTACTCTGCAGCTCAGCTGTGGAACAGTCTTCCACTAGAAATCCAAGACGTCACCAAAACCTATTCATATAATCGCAAATTATTCAAACACTATCTCAATACGTATTACCTTCCCCCTTAATAATAGAGATAATAATAATAATAACAAAACCCTAGTATAACAGCCAATCCCCTTTTGGTAGGCCAGTATATTCCACATGGCTAATAACAAGTGTCAGACTATTATCTAATATTACTGAGTCGTGTAGTTATGATGTTCGCATTTTACCCATGCCTTTATAATGCATATCTTTTATATTGTTGCTGTTCTTTGTTAGCCTTGAATGATGTGTGAATGAAATAATGTATGAAAGAGTGATAGAAGGGCAGAATGTTTTACGGGCCTGCGTGCCCAATTCTTAACCATTTGAAAATAAAATTCGTTCGTTCGTTCGTTCGTTCGTTCGTTTCATCATGCTGTGTCGGGTAGCTTCCAATAAGATGCCGTGGTGAAGCTTGATGTCGGCCTCATCTCCAGCACTTCTCAGCGCTATCAAGCCAAGACGCCTTATAATTTCAAGCTACCTGATACGGGGGAGAATGGTACGCAAAAACAACAATAAAAAGCCACAGCCAAGCAAGATGGGCAGCGTGGGAGCCGCAAAGACCGGACAGAAGAGGAATGTGGAGAACCTACCTGTAAGCTACAGCAAAGACCACGTAACTACAGTCAACTCAACTGAAGCTACCTCGAGAAAGACCGATACCAGCCCACCACATACAAGAGCTAAGACAGCCGAGAAGAAGGAGGAGAAAGACACCAGAGGCGGCAACACCGACTCCAAGACAGCCAAATGGGTTGTAAAACGTGTCCAGGGGGAGCTGTCAGACGACGAAATCATGAAACAGCTGCAGAAAGAAAACCTCCACATCAGAATCCTGAAGGCACAGCGGATCCTGACGTACTCGAAGATACCAACCACACTGGCGGTGGTGACGACTGAGGGCAACGAGATTCCACACCTGGTGTCAATCAACCATATAACTCAACAGCCTGAATGGTTCCTACCAAGAATCAACCAATGCTCAAGATGCCAGAGGGCCGGCCACAGTCGAACAATCTGCCGCAGCAAGAGTGAAATCTGCCGATACTGCGCCGACCATCACGCCTTTAAGGAGTGCCCGCTGGCCAAGCTGGACACCGACTTCAGAGCACCCAATAGTAAGAGGAAGTGCGCCAACTGCCTGGGCAAGCATGGGGCGAGATACCTGGGCTGTCCGTACCTGCAACGTCACAGAGACGTCTTGAAGATCGCCACCACTACAAAGATACCATTCAAGGAAGCAATGCGGAGGGGCGAGACAGCCACGGGTGTAGCACAAGCTGGAAGAGATCAACTTCAAAAGCAGATAGACGATCTGAAGAAACAAGTCAAGGTACTGCTGACGACGACTCCGAATAGCGATAATGAGAAGCTGCTGGCCGACATGAAAGAAATCCAGCGCAACATCAAACAAGAGATGGAGCGCATGGCTGAGATGAAGGAGGAAAACGAGGAAATCCTACAAAAGATCAAGACCGAAAGAGAACTACTGAGCGCTGATAGGATGCAGCACCAAACCAAATCAACAGAAGAGAGGAAGCAAGATGAATCTCCACATAAAAACGTCGAAAAACTGATGAAAACAATTCACAAAAAAGGAAGCAAAAAGACGCACGAAGGAGCCAAGCCACAGACCAATCAGAAGCTGCAAGCAGTAGCCAGTAGTCCAGCCACGATATCTAAGCAACCCGAGATGAAATCAGCATCCTGCCAGGTAGAGGAGTGGTTCGTACGACAGGTCGACGAAGACGAATGGAGAGAGTACGAAGAGGAGTGCGCCGCCGAAGTAGCCGACTGCGAAGAAGAGGCAAGGCAATATAAACAACGTCGCCTGGAGTGGGAAAACAATAAGTCCCTTTAAGGACTGCACTCAGTCGAGCCAGGAGCCTACACTAACAAAAGATACGGGCAATGCACACAAATGGCCACAAAAACACCAAATAAAAAGTCCTTTTAAGGACTGAAATCAGCCAAGCCAGACTAGCCAGGAGCCTTCACTAGCCAAACAAACCACCAGAAGAGCCAGAAGCCAATGCCACCAAATGAAACTATTTGAAGAGATGCAATGCAAAGGGAAACAAACCTACAAGAACCAGACGTCACTCAAAAGAGAGCAAGATTACAACACAGGGTGAAAAGACCCACACAAACCCACGGATCGACTATCTAACCAACGCTGAAAGAAGCAGGTTGAGGGAGACCGAGTTTGCCATTTTTGTTTTTCATATCGGATTCGGATTCGGATTGATGTCGGCCTTCTCTCCTTGTGCTAATGTCTGCATAAGTGCTGTGGTCTTTGGGTTTTTGTTGATGGAGACCACTACTTCATCAGGTGTCTTGCGCTGCTGGTAGATGCTGTTTCTTCCCAGCTCATTTTCCATCAGCTTGATTATCTTGTCTGTTGGTAGCGCCGACAGTTTGGTTTCTCCCACGCCTGTCTGTTTTAGCAGTAATTTGCCGATGAAGTCCTCCGTTGATGTTGTTCCTCCTGTGTGGGGGTCTATGGCACATTGGGCTGCTTCATCTTGGCGCTGTTAAAATTTCACGGCTGTTTGTTGTTGTTGAAAACTTCACGGCTGCTGCTGTCTTCAGTTAAAGTTGTGGTCTTTGGTGTCGGTTGATCGAAGGGAGCGACATCATTTGGTGTAGAAGTCTGAATAACCTTTGCGTTATTTCACGTTCTGGTGTTTTACTAAAGTTAGAGTCAAATTGTCCTCTTGTGTCCTCTTGATTGTTTTGACGGCTTCCAAGCTGCTCATTTTGAAATTCGGATGTCTTCTGGCGTTACCCTTGCCACGTGCCATTTTCTGACACGTGACCGGCTTGAAGCAACTAGGGTCTTGCTCTCGATAGCGCGTCGAGTCAACGTGACGATGTGCATAAAATATTTTTAAATAAAAATATTTAAAAAGCCGGAGATTTTAAGGGTGTTTAGCTTTGCCTGCCGGACGAAGGGCATTAGGCTAAAAAGGAGGACATGTCCTCTCTTTGCTGGACGTCTGGCAACTCTAAGCAGATGTGACAAAACGAAAAGAACAAACACAATGACTACGAAGCTCTATGGGAGAAAATAACAGACGAATGTCGTTTGTCTCCAAACTTGCTTCATTCCTAATGTTCGGGTAATTAAACGGCATGTGGAGAAGAGTGAACGAACGAACGAACGAACAAACTTTATTTTAAAATAGTAACAAATTGGGCACGCAGTAGGCTGTGGTTAAACATGACGATCAACGGCAGCCTTTATGGATTTAAAGAACAGGGGGAGAAGGAGGAGGAGGAGGAGGAGGAGGAGGAGGAGGAGGAGGAGGAGGAGGAGGAGGAGGAAGAAGAAGAAGAAGAAGAAGAAGAAGAAGAAGAAGAAGAAGAAGAAGAAGAAGAAGAAGAAGAAGAAGAAGAAGAAGAAGAAGAAGAAGAAGAAGAAGAAGAAGAAGAATGTAATGATGAGAATGATGAAGAAGGTGATGATAATGAAGATGGTGGTGGTGACGATGAAGATGAATGTGAATGTGATTAAAAGGAAGAACAAGAATAATATGATGCTGATGAGAAAGATAATTATGAGAAAGACAGACAGACAGACAGACAGACAGACAGACAGACAGACAGACAGACAGACAGACAGACAGACAGACAGACAGACAGACAGACAGACAGACAGACAGACAGAAAATGTGGATTATGAGAAGAAGACAGAGAACATCGATATAAGCAGAAGCAGCAGCTACTACCGTGACAAAGAAGAAGAGGAAGAATATGATGATGAACAAGAAGATGAAGAAAAAGAATAAGTCCAGATGTCACTTATATTTCAACATCATCAACTGCCTTGCCGACTGGCGTAGGCTATCTCCGACGGCGTGGATCATTCATGTGTTAATTCACTTCCGTGCCATGACACAAGACTGTCAAGAATATTCTCTCCCTGTCTTCCTCTATCTCTCTTTCCACAAATCTTTCTGGTTGTCACAACATTTTCCAGTGTTTGAATTCTCATAGTGTGGCCAAATAATGATGACTGCCTCTTTCTGAATCTTTGTGACTTAACTTCCCTCCAAATGTCCAGATTGCTCATTTCGGTTGTTCAATGAATTTTCTTCTATGAAACCACATCTCCAAGTCTTCTTGGTTTTGTTTTCGCCCGTTTACTAATTGTTCAGGATTCGCTGCCGTATGTTAAAACTGTTCATAAATAACATGCAAGAACTCTTTTTCTAACATCCAAGGACTAGCACCTATTGAATAACATGTTTTTTTTTTCATTTGATAGAATGCAGTGTTTGCTTGTCCTAATATGTTCTTTATCTCTGTGATGCATCCTCCATCTGATGTTATCCATGTGCCTAGATATTTACATTTCTGCACTTGCCCCCAAAAAACGTTATTTACTTTAATAGCACATTTAGGTACAATCTGTTTCTTTGATATGACCATGAATTCCGTCCTTCTATTATTTAAACTAAGGCCCATTTTTTTTCACTTTCTACAAGCACTGTGTCTATCATTTCCAGTAGTTCCTTCAGACCTGTTGCTATCAAGACGGTGACATCAGCATAATGTAAGTTATTTATATTATGTCCACCAACCAGGATCTCTGATGTATTTTCGGTAGATCTCATTATATGTTTACTGTACAATGAGAACAAATCAGGAGACATTAAACAACCAATCTGACGCCTTTCTTTATATACTGAAATGTTCCTAGAAGGTTGTTGATTCTTAAGGCTGCTGTTTGCTGCCAATTTATGTTCTTTATTATTCGCAGATCTTTGTCATCAATGTTCAGTTGCTCTAGTAGTGTGACTATTTCTTCATGTTTCATGTTGTCAAATGCTTTGTGTAGTCTATGAAGCATAAGTATATGTATATATGTGTTTACTTTTATAACTTTTTCTAACAGTGTCCTAAGAATATCAATCAATCAAAAGAATATCAATCAATCAAACAGATTTTATGCTAGCTGAAAGTATTTTTTGCTATTCCTTTTATCTTTTTGATTTCTATTTCACCTCTGCGATAATCTGTTATTACATGTCCAAGATAGGAGAAACTTGTTACTTGTTCTAGCATCTTCCCGTTTACTGTGATATTCATTGATGACCTTTCCTTTCCACTTCCAATTATCTTAGTTTACGATGTTTGAAGTTAACATGTAAGCAAATTTAAAACAGGCTCAGCTCCATGGGGCCAAGAATGACCTGTATCGCTGTTTTCGTTTTGTTGTGATCTCATTGCTGTCTTTGGGATACTACGTGGTCAGGTCCCAATCTCTTCCACGATGGCCAGAATATGTATGACATTGCTTGTGCCCTTTCCCTCTACAAATGCACGCCACCAATAATTGATTTCTGGTGTAATCTTGTTTCTTATTCTTCTCACAATTATTCTCAGTAACACTTACATTCACCTGTCTGTTATATTTTCAGTTTGTATGACCAGCTACTCAAGTGCCCAGTATTACAGCAATCAGCCTCAGCGAGGATACCCCGCGCCGCAGCAGCGGCAGCAGCAACAGCAACAAGGCCAGCGCAATTCAGAAGCCTGGAGGCGGTGGTACTACCAACAGCGACAACAACAGCAAAAACAACCAGCTTACAGCTCGCCCCGAGGAAGACAACCAGCGCCCTTGTCCTCTCCGGCCGCCAATTCTCAGAGCAACTACTACAACCAGCGGCAGCCAGGAGGTTATGCTGCGCCTTCTCCAACGCAGTATTCGCAGCAATACTATCAGCAGCGACCACAAGCTCCTGCAGGTTACAACCAGCAGCAGGGCTACGCTCAACCACAGCCCTACAGCAACTACCAACAGCCCAACTACCGGCCTCCGCCACCCCCGGCCACACCCGTACCTCCAACTACACCAGCAGGTAAAGACTTTCTTCTGTTTTTGTAATGCAATTTGCTAACATAATATCTCCCTTGTAATTGACTATCTCATTCCCATCTCCTTTTCCTCTTCTTCGTGCACCTTCGGGTGTCCACCTGAATATCTCCACAAAAAGTGGCTATCAACTGGAGTCCGTGGTCATCTCAATGTAGTTTGACATCTATGATCTCTTCTACAGTCCTTGTCGTGACAGTTCTGGTGTTGTCTCTGTGATCTCTTCTATAGTCCATGTTGTGACAGTTCTGGTGTTGTCTCTATGATTTCTTCTACAGTCCATGTCGTGAGAGATCTGGTGTTGTCTTCAAGATCTCTTCTACAATCCATGTCATGTCAATTCTGATGTTGTCTACAGTCCGTGTCGTGACAGTTCTGATGTTGCCTCAAAGATCATCTACAGTCCATGTCGTGAGAGTTCTGGTGTTGTCTCCAAGATCTCTTCTACAGTCCATGTCGTGAGAGTTCTGGTGTTGTCTCCAAGATCTCTTCTACAGGCTATATCGTAACAGTTCTGGTGTTGTCTCCAAGATCTCTTCTACAGGCTATATCGTGACAGTTCTGGTGTTGTCTCCAAGATCTCTTCTACAGGCTATATCGTGACAGTTCTGGTGTTGTCTCCAAGATCTCTTCTACAGGCTATATCGTGACAGTTCTGGTGTTGTCTCCAAGATCTCTTCTACAGGCTATATCGTGACAGTTCTGGTGTTGTCTCCAAGATCTCTTCTACAGGCTATATCGTGACAGTTCTGGTGTTGTCTCCAAGATCTCTTCTACAGGCTATATCGTGACAGTTCTGGTGTTGTCTTCAAGATCTCTTCTACAATCCATGTCATGTCAATTCTGATGTTGTCTACAGTCCGTGTCGTGACAGTTCTGATGTTGCCTCAAAGATCATCTACAGTCCATGTCGTGAGAGTTCTGGTGTTGTCTCCAAGATCTCTTCTACAGTCCATGTCGTGAGAGTTCTGGTGTTGTCTCCAAGATCTCTTCTACAGGCTATATCGTGACAGTTCTGGTGTTGTCTCCAAGATCTCTTCTACAGGCTATATCGTGACAGTTCTGGTGTTGTGACGAAGATCTCTTCTATAATCCATATCATTTCACTTCTAGGAATATTTGTCAGGTGTGTTCTATACCTATGCCATGACGTTCTTCTGATGACTCTGACCTCTACTTTACTCCACGATAAAACTATTCCAGTGATTTTTTCGGGGTCTCGTCTACCTTTAAGATATCTTAGTATCAACCTGTTGTAACGGTATTTATACCACAAGTTGTTTTTTTTGGGAGATAGGCAGATGATCTCATCAGTAGAGACAATGGCTATGGCCACCAACTAGTACAGTCACTGCCCAGAAGGAAAGCAATGGCAAACTACCTTCTGCAAAACTTGCCAAGGAACCATAACAACTATGACGGAAAACATAATGAGGCAACATATGCCTATGAGACCTGGACACTTACTAAACAAGCTGAGCAGCGCATAAATGCCTTTGAATATAAATGTTATAGACGAGTTCTAAGAATATCTTGGGTAAAGAAAGGAGCAAATGCATCAATACTTCAAGAGCTGAATATTGAAGAAGGTTGGCTATTAAAAACGATAAAACAAATAAAATTGAAATATTTTGGTCACTTGAAACGCCACAAGCGTTTGGAGGGAATAATAATGGAGGAGTATATGTCTGGAAAGAGAGGAAGAGGAAGGCCAAAGAGAAGATGGGTGCAGGATGTGGCGAATGATCTCCAGATGGGTGTATCGGACGCGGGACACCTTGCTTATGATCGAGAGGTTTTCCGGAAGGTTGTTATGGGAGCGAGGTTCTGCAAAGGACATGCTACTGAATGAATGAATGATGAACAGCATATTGCTAATATTTTTTGAAGATCATTTTCGCAAATTTCGAGATGTAGATTACATGAAGTACTGGAAATGGGCTCATATCTGTTGCTATTGCTCAAAGAATGTCTAAATCATTCAGAAATTCAAGGATAACGTAACTTTCGAGGTTCTAACCCTAGGCGCATCTCTTCAGCTTCCTACACTACATAGAATACAGAGAGTACCTAAGTCTGGCATATGTTTGTGCTTCAGCGATTGTCTAGTTGTATCTCCTCAACTTTCTACACTAAATAGAATACAGAGAGTACCAAAGTCTGACATATGTTTGTGCTTCAGCGATTGTCTAGTTGTATCTCCTCAACTTTCTACACTACATAGAATACAGAGAGTACCAAAGTCTGGCATATGTTTGTGCTTCAGTGATTGTCTAGTTGTATCTCCTCAACTTCCTACACTACAGAGAGTACCAAAGTCTGGCATATGTTTGTGCTTCAGCGATTGTCTAGTTGTATCTCCTCAACTTTCTACACTACATAGAATACAGAGAGTACCAAAGTCTGGCATATGTTTGTGCTTCAGTGATTGTCTAGTTGTATCTCCTCAACTTCCTACACTACAGAGAGTACCAAAGTCTGGCATATGTTTGTGCTTCAGCGATTGTCTAGTTGTATCTCATCAACTTTCTACACTACATAGAATACAAAGAGTACCAAAGTCTCGCATATATTTGTGCTTCAGCGATTGTCTAGTTGTATCTCTTCAACTTCCTACACTAAATATAATACAGAGAGTACCAAAGTCTCGTATGTGTTCGTGCTTCAGTGATTGTCTAGTTGTATCTCCTCAACTTCCTACACTACAGAGAGTACCAAAGTCTGCCATATGTTCGTGCTTCAGCGATTGTCTAGTTGTATCTCCTCAACTTCCTACACTACATAGAATACAGAGAGTACCAAAGTCTGCCATATGTTTGTGCTTCAGCGATTGTCTAGTTGTATCTCCTCAACTTCCTACACTACAGAGAGTACCAAAGTCTCATATATGTTCGTGCTTCAGCGATTGTCTAGTTGTATCTCCTCAACTTTCTACACTACATAGAATACAGAGAGTACCAAAGTCTGGCATATGTTCGTGCTTCAGCGATTGTCTAGTTGTATCTCCTCAACTTTCTACACTACAGAGAGTACCAAAGTCTCATATATGTTCGTGCTTCAGCGATTGTCTAGTTGTATCTCCTCAACTTCCTACACTACACAGAATACAGAGAGTACCAAAGTCTGGCAAGTGTTCGTGCTTCAGCGATTGTCTAGTTGTATCTCCTCAACTTCCTACACTACATAAAATACAGAGAGTACAAAGGTCTGGCAAGTGTTCGTGCTTCAGCGATTGTCTAGTTGTATCTCCTCAACTTCCTACACTACATAAAATACAACAGAGAGTACAAAGGTCTGGCAAGTGTTCGTGCTTCAGCGATTGTCTAGTTGTATCTCCTCAACTTCCTACACTACATAAAATACAGAGAGTACAAAGGTCTGGCAAGTGTTCGTGCTTCAGCGATTGTCTAGTTGTATCTCCTCAACTTCCTACACTACATAAAATACAGAGAGTACAGGGGTCTGGCAAGTGTTCGTGCTTCAGCGATTGTCTAGTTGTATCTCCTCAACTTCCTACACTACATAAAATACAGAGAGTACAAAGGTTTGGCAAGTGTTCGTGCTTCAGCGATTGTCTAGTTGTATCTCCTCAACTTCCTACACTACAGAGAGTACAAAGGTCTGGCAAGTGTTCGTGCTTCAGCGATTGTCTAGTTGTATCTCCTCAACTTCCTACACTACAGAGAGTACAAAGGTCTGGCAAGTGTTCGTGCTTCAGCGATTGTCTAGTTGTATCTCCTCAACTTCCTACACTACATAGAATACAGAGAGTACCAAAGTCTGCCATATGTTTGTGCTTCAGCGATTGTCTGGCCGTATCCCCTCAACTTCCCACACTTACTCTCGTGTGTCTGAGTACTGCACTAACAGGATTCGACCACGATGAGTTTTATATTACCTGCACAATTATTTACACTTTCCATAACTCAAATAAGAAATTGAACAATATTACCAATCCTGTGCTGTAATTATCAATTATGGTTCATTTAAATATTCTTCTCCATCTCTACCTAGAAGTATCAAAACCATATTACTCTCCAATTTGTATTTATTCTAATAAGTATCATCATCTAAACCATCATCATCATCGTCATCATCATCAATAAGCACAATATCAGCTGATCTTGGCGATCACTCTGCTCGGCATTTCCTCTTCTCAAGCACTATTCATTAATTCAAGAACTGAAATCTTTTAACGCCATGATGCATTTCATAAGAAAACAGAAAGTGAAATGGTTCGGCCACATAACTAGGATACTAACTGACAGTACACCACAATAAGCAATGATGTACTGACCAAATGGAAGCAGAAGAAGGGGGCGACCATGTAAACGATAGACAGAGGGAATAACAGAGTCCATGGGAACCTCGATATATGAAGCCCATGAACGGGCACTCTCCAGCAGTTTATGTTTCACCTTGACATCGCAAGGCACAAAATGAGCAAGATGAAATGATGATGCACGAGTGTCAAAGACTTCAGTTCTCGGTCTCTTTTCTCATATATTTTACCTGTTGTTACAATATCGTTCAATTGTTTCTTCTCATAACATGGCCGACTGTTTCTTTCTGAGAATTGTTTAAGAATACCGACAACTGATATGATGGGAATATATGCTCTATACAAATTAGTTGTTTCATTGGCTCTCGGCTACATGAATTATTATCGCTCCCAATTGAATATCTATTAATTATCTCATATGTTGCTGCCCACACTGACACATACAAACAAGACATATTGGTAAGTATTGTTTTTCAAAATATATTTATATATATATTCATTTATTATTGTCACTTCAATATATTTGGGTTGGGCAATTAGATAAACATTGTTGTTCTTATTGTCACATACTCAAACCCCCCCCCCCCAACCACCACCACCACAACCCCCCCCCCCCAATCCGATTTACGGCCATTCATTACTTTATTTATGAAAGTGTTATTATTTTAACACTTAACTATCATTGCAGTAGGTGGTGTTGACAACCGATTTCACAGTTGCGAGAGCAAGCACCATATATTTATAAATCTGCGTAGAATGCAGACTAGGTTTCTTTCTCTCGTTTTTTTCCCCCTACATTTTAATTCCTGTTTCTCGGATTTTCTATCGTTTGGTTTGAGCATTAACGTTAAAGTGAATCGCCGTAAACCGAACCCTGGTATAATGAAAATAGCCTGCACTACACATGTGTTTACACAGTTCACGTTGTGACGTGGTAGCGGTGACACGCCAACGCCGTTACTCTCTGACGTCTGCGCCCTGGCCAAAGTGTACTATAGAACATTTCGCGGCGGGAACTCGAGACTGGGGGGGGGGGGGGGGGGGTTATCATGTCCGTATAGGGCAGGGAAGGTCCCAGGCTCGACCTTAGCTTAGGAATGGCCATTGTCCCAAGATCCGCTGGTGTTTACTGACAGCACCATTAACCTCTGGGTAGTAAGATCGGTTAGCCCTCACGGATAAGGGGGAAAATGAGTTTCCTGTAGAAGCTGTCCACGTTAAAATGCCTCGACAGTTTGAAAACGCAATGGGTAGACCTTAAGGCTACTGCTCTGACAAAACATATTTTTGGGGGTCTCTCTTGGATGACCTTTGCAGGGCTTACGATGGTTGATTTATAGGCATTTTACATTCAGTAGTTTGCCATGGATTTCTGAACGGGAAGTCCAACTTAATGCCGGTGTAGTGATTGAACACCCTACCTCGCCATCAGCGCAACGGAAGTTAAGAGCGAACTCTGTTATCCTTTCAGCCACGTCGACAATAAAACCTACCCACGGGTAGATAGAGCCCGCTACCCCGGGGTGGAATCTTTCTAGAGGAAGCAATCCTGATACACATACATGCCCACGTTGGACACACTGGCCTTTGAGGTGCGTAAATGCGTGGTACATACTCCTCTCGACAACGGAAGGCAGAGGAAAGCTCTCTCAGATTAGTCCTGCACCCATTAAGAAATTCACACTGGTTGTAGATGCCTAGATCGTCTGATAACAAGCGACTTGTGTGTTAGTTATAACAAGATAATTGTTGTATTGTCGCCCTCTGCGTTTTACGCATGATTCTCCCCCCTTTGCGTCTGGATTCTTTGAAAGAATTCTAACCAGCGTTTCGGACTGTAAGCTCTTCGTCAGCGCTGACAAAGAGGACCTAAACAATGCAAATTTGAGAATCGTGTTCTTTATTGTGTTATAGTGTATATTATTAGCTTCCACAGTTTTTCATGTGATTGAGTGTTTGTGTATGTATGTCAATGTATGTGTGTGCGGGTATGTAACAACAACAACAACGTCAACAACAACAATTACTACTACTACTACTACTACTACTACTACTACTACTACTACTACTACTACTACTACTACTACTACTACTACTACTGCTGCTGCTGCTGCTGCTACTACTACTACTACGACTACGACTACTTCAACTACTACTACTACTTCTACTACTACTACTACTACTACTACTACTACTACCTTAACAAAATACCAGCAAAACAAAGAAAAACGCTGTTTTAGGAAAGTGACCAAATGGACAATTTTTATAAACAGAACCAAAAAAAGTGGCAAAAAACAAACTCTGCCAACAACCACTGGGGACCAGTTTTCTCCAACCCAAACCCTGAAGCCCAGCAAGGATTAAGGGTTGTATTTTTTAAAAAACCCAAACATTTTGTATAAATGTACAATTTTTAAAATGCTTTTGTTCCCAAAGGTTTTTCTTTTTACAAAAGATGTGTATTATTTTGGTTCCAGTTTCAAAATTGTTTTTTGTTGTATTTTCCAAAAAAAAACACTGTTTTTTTTGTGTTTTTAATTGTTTTTTTTAATTTTAATTAAATGCTTTTTTTTTCTTTTTTTTCTTTCTCCTTTTTTTTTTCTTTTTCTTTCTTTCTTTTTCCCTTTTTTCCCCCTGGCCAATCCTCTTTTTTTTTGGGTTTTCATTGTTTTTTTTAAATTTTTATAAACATTTTTCTTCTTCTTTTTTTTCTTTTTTTCTTTTCCTTCTTTCTTCTTCCTTTCTTTTCTTTTTTTTTGTTTTTATCTAAGCTTTTTTTGTTCTGTGTTTAGTCTAGCTTTCCAACAGGGTTCTTATGAATATATTTGTTTTTTACTTTATATGTTGTAGTTTTTTAGATTAAATTAAAAAATTTCGCATTCACAATGTATTTTTTCTATGAGGTTTTTTTGAATTTATACAAAAAACCACATGTATTGTTGGCGTATAGAAGGAGAATAGAGAGAAGTAGAGACTAGAGGACTCACTAGACAATATAAACAAACACATGTATTGTATGGCGATTATAGAAGGAGAATAGAGAGAAGTAGAGACTAGAGGACTCACTAGACAATATAAAAAAACACATGTATTGTATGGCGTTATAGAAGGAGAATAGAGAGAAGTAGAGATAGGGGAATCACAGACAATATAAAAAACACATGTATTGTATGGGATTATAGAAGGAGAATAGAGAGAAGTAGAGACTAGAGGACTCACGAGAAATATAAACAAACCACATGATTGTTTGGCTCTCATAGAAGGAAAATAAAGAGATGTAGAGACAACATACAAACTTAAATTTATAGTTACCGACCTCAAATGACGACAGCCCCTTTGCTGCAGGAACAGTTCGCATACCAAATAGAATATTAAATAGCTGTCTTCTTTAGCCAGGTCTATCATCGACCTGAACCCACAACTTTGGAATATGGACAAAATTTTATATCTAACCTTGAAATAGCACACAGGTCTCAAAATTTGTATAATAAAAGAGCATAGTAAAATAACAAACAACACAAACACATCGGACTTTAAATTTCTGGTCAGTTTATTCACGAACATTTAAAGAAGAGAAATGATTGGTGGGTTTCCCAAAGTTGTACACGTTTTACACAAAAAAATCAATTGGGAGTTGACTGATTTGAGTAATAATTGACATCACTGCCCTCAGGACATTCCCATCCCACCCGTCTCTTCGTTCAACAGCCAGCGAAGTCACACTACTAATCTTTCCCCACGGCTCTCTGATTGAATGTTTCGTGTTTTTTCCTCTAAATTTTAGATTTTACCAGAACCCCTCCCAATCCTCCGCAATTCATTTTTTTCCACATACGGGTTCTCAACGTTACTCCACCTTCTCCACCGGGTTTCCACAGGCCACGACCCCTCTCCCTTGCCCATAAGTAATCTACCACAAAGAGGTGCATTCCTGCCACCTATAGCCGGTCTTTCCCCCCCCCGGCACCCTCAAGGCCAGGCATTAATTGGGAACTCTTTGAGGTCACAAAACAGTTCATAAATAAACACATATTACTGTCGTAGTGCGCAAAGATTTCCCAATTAATATGTAAGTGATTATGTAGGAAACTATATTTTGTAGTCCACATTTCTCCTTTTTGACACTCAGTTCTCCGAGAAAAGGCTAGACGGACAATTTCGCTGGTTGTTGAAATGGACGGAGCAATTATGGGAATGTCTCAAACCTGTGATGTCGGTATTTGACCCCAAATCAACTCAACCTAATTTTCCATCATCTGGTATTTTCTTTTTGAACCAGATAACAAACCCTTTTACTTCCCCAAGACTTTTTCCCCATTTTAATCCTTTTTCCTTAAAACTTCTTATCTGTGAACAGACTG
This sequence comes from Cepaea nemoralis, assembly GCA_014155875.1. Classification (NCBI taxonomy): domain Eukaryota; kingdom Metazoa; phylum Mollusca; class Gastropoda; order Stylommatophora; family Helicidae; genus Cepaea; species Cepaea nemoralis. Next base: position 26,948 of record JACEFZ010021452.1, read on the forward strand.
CCAATTAATCAATGCGTGTCATCTTCCTGGATGATCACAGTAAGAGTCTCCAAGACCCCCTTTTTTTGGTTTATTAAATTTTTTCTTAATGTTGTCCACTCGTTGGGGAGCGTTGTCTTCCTGTTGCACGCTTCCCCTCCCCTCTTCCCCTCCCCACCCCAAACATCCCTTAGAAAGGAGTTGTGCCTTTTTATATGACCGAAGCACCTTCATTTTCTGACCTGTTTTTCATTCCCGACTTCTGTAAAATTTACCATGACTTCCTGGGTTTACCCACCTTTAAAATTTGTACCAGGGAATGTCTCAGAAGCAAAGGGGGGGCCGGCCCCCCCCTTTTGGGCCTACCCATCAGCATCCACCCTGTACCCATGGGTCTATACAAAAATGGGTATAGCACCATATACTCACTACCATTGAACGTGTATTGAGGGACCTTGACCTACATAAAGTGACGTCACTGAACACAATGAATTAATCACCAAAACAATGAGAAGTTTTAGCGTGTAATTTTAAGACTGTGCAGTTTTTTAAAATATTGCCTTTTTAAGTTTTGTATTTACCTATTATTTGCATTGTGTTGCATGAACTAAAAGTAGGTAAATAAAAACCCTTTGGGAAAGGCAATTTTTCAAAAAAAAAATGCACAGTCTTAAAATACACCCCATAGATGGTAGCCTTACAAGAATAGGGTCATAGTGCCCAAAGGACGTGGGGCCAGAGTCTTCGTCTTTACACAATCAACAACACACACCGATACAACTACATGAAAACTTTACATGAAAATATAAATGTAGAGGGGACTCATCTGTTTACTTGTTGGGACTGGGCACTTGGGGAGTTGAATACCACTTCTATGGTTATAACAATGCTGTCTGTTATCTTGTCTGTTTTCTTCGTTTATTGTGTCTTTTTCTTGCCCGTTCAAATTTCCTAGCAAAACTTTATCTGTGTACTGGAAAAATTAACGAACCTTACTCGATCCGCAACCTGGTTTTTAATGTTTCGTTTACATATTACCATGAAAAAAAAAAATCTCAATCAAAAAGGGGTCCAATACTAAATTCCATGCTTTCTACTGCAATTACCCCGTTTACAAAGCGGAACATTTTCCAAAGACCCGGTTTTCGACAGGGGACAGGGAGACCCCAACACAGCCCAAGGACCCCTTAGCTGTTGTTCTTAAGCACATTTTTAACTCACAGTTTTTTCCCCCTTTGAATTGCCCCTTCTCACATTTTCCCAAAACGTTGCCCTTCGCAGCCCCACAACCCATCTCTACGTTGTGTCAGCCATATATCTCTACGCGATTTCACAATAAATATATATATATATATATATTAATATAAATATATATATATATATATAAACCGGACCATCACCTGTGCTCTATCACAAGCTGTACACACTATCAAGTGTCACTTCAAGCAGCTACACGGCCACAACACACCACCCACCATTACAACACGTGTATTTCCTCCCACAGCGCCGCCAGTAGAAGTGGAGTTTTAGATGGAGGTGCCGACAACAACTACAACCAAGCGACCCCAGCCAACTACCCTGGGGCCAGTATAGTACGTGTACAAAACCCAAATTCTACATCCCGACATTTTTTAGTCTCAAAACTGGATAAATCCAACACCAACTGTCTACATCCCGACAATTTTTTAAAAGTTTTTTCTCCCCCAAATTTTTTTTTGAAAAAAAAAAATCCAAAACCCCCCCCAAACTATCTACAAAAAAAAAAAACCCCCCCAAAAAAAACCCCCAAAAAAAAAATTTTTTTGGGCTTTTCCCATTTTTTCGGGAAAAAAAATTTGGAAAAGTTTTTTTTGTTTTATGTTTTTTTGTTCCAATTTTTATGGGGGTTTTTGGGAGATTTTAAAAACAACAAAAACCCAAAACAACTTACTACTACTACTACACTACTATACTACTACTATATATTTTACTACTATCACTACTACTATTACTACTCTGCTGCTGCTGCTGCTCTACTACTACTACTACACTACACTACTTCAATACTACTACTACTTTTTAACTATACACTTACTATCTAACTACTACCTTAACAAAATCCCAGCAAAAAACAAAAAAAACCCCTTTTTGGGAAAGGCTTCAAAAAAAGCAATTTTTATAAACAAAACCCAAAAAAAGTGGCAAAAAACAAACTCTGCCAACAACAACTGGGGACCAGTTTTCTCCAACCCAAACCCTGAAGCCCAGCAAGGATTAATGTTGTATTTTTTAAAAAACCAAACATTTTGTATAAATGTACAATGTAAAATGCTTTTGTTCCCAAAGGTTTTTCTTTTACAAACAGAAATGTGTATTATTTGGTTCCATTTTCCCAATTGTTTTTTGTTGTATTTTCCAAAAAAAAACACTGGTTTTTTTATTTGTTGTTTTGTTTTTTTAATTTTAATTAAATGCTTTTTTTTCTTTTTTTTCTTTCTCCTTTTTTTTTTCTTTTTCTTTTTTCTTTTTCCCTTTTTTCCCCCTGGCCAACTCTTCCCTTTTTGTTTCATTGTTTTTTTTAAATTTATAAAAATGTCATTCTTTTTTTTCTTTTTTTCTTTTCCCCTTCTTTTTCTTCTTTTCTTTTTTTTTTTTTTTCTTCTTTTGTCCTTAAAAATAAGTTTTTTGTTCTGTTCTTTGTTAGCGTTTAAAGGGGTGTTTTTATGCAATATACCGTTTTTAAAATTTATAGGGTAGATTAGATTAAACCCCCAAAAATTTTTTACCACAATGTCGTTTTGGGGATGAGGTTTTTTTTGAAAAATTTATACATAAACCACATGTATTGTTGGCGTATAGAAGGAGAATAGAGAGAAGTAGAGACTAGGGGACTCACTAGACAATAAAACAAACACATGTATTGTATGGCGATATAGAAGGAGAATAGAGAGAAGTAGAGACTAGAGAATCACTAGACAATAAAAAAACACATGTATTGTATGGCGTTATAGAAGGAGAATAGAGAGAAGTAGAGATAGGGGAATCACAGACAATATAAAAAACACATGTATTGTATGGGATTATAGAAGGAGAATAGAGAGAAGTAGAGACTAGGGACTCACGAGAAATATAAAAAAACCACATGATTGTTTGGCTCTCATAGAAGGAAAATAAAGAGATGTAGAGACAAATACAAACTTAAATTATAGTTACCGACCTCAAATGACGACAGCCCCTTTGCTGCGGGAACAGTTCGCATACCAAATAGACATTTTAAATAGCTGTCTTCATAGCCAGGTCTATCATCGACCTAAAACCCACAACTTTGGAATATGGACAAAATTTTATATCTAACCTTGAAATAGCCCCACAGGTCTCAAAATTTGTTAATAAAAGAGCATAGTAAAATAACAAAAACACAAACACATCGGACTTTAAATTTCTGTGTCAGTTTATTCACGAACATTTAAAGAAGAGAAATGATTGGTCGGTTCCAAGTTGTACACGTTTTACACAAAAATCAATTGGGAGTTGACTGAGTTGAGTAATAATTGACATCACTGCCCTCAGGACTTTCCCATACACCCGTCTCTTCGTTCAACAGCCAGCGAAGTCACACTACTAATCGTTCCCACGGCTCCTGATTGAATTTTTTCGTGTTTTTTCCCTCTAAATTTTAGATTTTACCAGAACCCCTCCCAATCCCCGCAATTCATTTTTTTCCACATACGGGTTCTCAACGTTACCCACCTTCTCCACCTGGTCCACAGGCCACGACCCCTCTCCCTTGCCCATAAGTAATCTACCACAAAGAGGTGCATTCCTGCCACCTATAGCCGGTCATCCCCCCCCCCCGGCACCCTCAAGGCCAGGCTTTAAATTTGGGGGAACTCTTTGAGGTCACAAGACAGTTCATAAATAAACACATATTACTGTCGTAGTGCGCAAAGATTTCCCAAATTTAATATGAAAGTGATTACTGTAGGAAACTATATTTTTGTAGTCCACATCTTCTCCTTTTCGACACTCAGTTCTCCGAGAAAAGGCTAGACGGACAATTTCGCTGGTTGTTGAAATCAGGACGGAGCAATTATGGGAATGTCTCAAACACTGTGATGTCGGTATTTGACCCAACTCAACTCAACACTAATTTTCTGCATCATTTCTGGTATTTTCTTTTAGAACCAGATAACAAACCTTTCATTTCCCCCAAGACTTTTTCCCCATTTTAATTTTTTCCCTTTAAAAACTTCTTATCTGTGAACAGACTGCCAATTAATCAATGGTGTCATCTTCCTGGATGATCACAGTAAGAGTCCCCAAGACCCTCTGTTTTTTTATATTTTTTTTCCCCCCCTTTAATGTTGTCCACTCGTGGTAGCGTTGTCTTCCTGTTGCACGCTTCCCCTCCACTCTTCCCCCCCCCCACCCCAAACATCCGTTAGAAAGGAGTTGTGCCTTTTATATGACCGAAGCACCTTCTTTTTCTGACCTGTTATCATTCCCGACTTCTGAAAAATTGACCATGACTTCCTGGTTGACCCACCTAAATTTAGTACCAGGGAAGTCTCAGAAGCAAAGGGCCGGCCGGAAATTAGGGGGCAAACTATCAAGCATCCACCTGTCCCCATGGGTCTATAAAAAAATGGGTATAGCACCATATACTCATACCATTGAACGGTATTGGGGACCTTGACCTACATAACGTGACGTCACTGAACACAATGAATTAATCACCAAAACAATGAGAAGTATAGCGTGAAATTTTTAAGACTGTGCAGTTTTTGAAAATATTGCCTTTCAAGTTTTGTATTTACCTATTATTTGCATTGTGTTGCATGAACTCACAGTAGGAAAATACAAAACTTGGAACGGAAAATTTTTAAAAAAAAAAAACTGCACAGTCTTAAAATACCCCCCTTAGATGTTACCCTTACAAAAATAGGATCATAGTGCCAAAGGACGTGGGGCCAGAGTCTTCGTCTTTACACAATCAACAACACACACCGATACAACTACATGAAAACTTTACATGAAAATATAAATGTAGGGGTGACTCATCTGTTTACTTGTTGTGGACTGGGCACTTGGGGAGTTGAATACCACTTCTATGGTTATAACAATGCTGTCTGTTATCTTGTCTGTTATCTTCGTTTATTGTGTCGTTTTTTTTGCCTGTTCAAAATTTTCCCAGCAGATTTATTGTGTACTGGAAAAATTAACGAACCTTTCTCGATCCGCAACCCTTTGGGTTTTAATGTTTCGTTTACATATTACCATGAAAAAAAAAAATCTCAATCAAAAAGGGGTCCAATACTAAATTCCATGCTTTCTACTGCAATTACCCTTGTTACAAAGCGGAACATTTTACCCAAAGAGCCAGGTTTTGAGAAGGGAAGGGGGGAAACCCCAACACAGCCCAAGGACCCCTTAGCTGTTGTTCTTAAAACACATTTTTAACTCACAGTTTTTTCCCCCTTTGAATTGCCTTCTCACATTTTCCCAAAACGTTGCCCTTCGCAGCCCCACAACCCATCTCTACGTTGTGTCAGCCATATATCTCTACGCGATTTCACATTTTATATATATATATATATATATATATATAAATATATATATATATATATAAACCGGACCATCACCTGTGCTCTATCACAAGCTGTACACACTATCAAGTGTCACTTCAAGCAGCTACACGGCCACAACACACCACCCACCATTACAACACGTGTATTTCCTCCCACAGCGCCGCCAGTAGAAGTGGAGTTTTAGATGGAGGTGCCGACAACAACTACAACCAAGCGACCCCAGCCAACTACCCTGGGGCCAGTATAGTACGTGTACAAAACCCAAATTCTACATCCCGACATTTTTTAGTCTCAAAACTGGATAAATCCAACACCAACTGTCTACATCCCCACAATTTAAGTCTCTCAAATATTGATAAATCCAAAACAAACTATCTACATCCAGCCAATTTTTCTTCTAAAATATCGATCAATTAATAACCAAATCAATCACACTTTAAACTCTTTCACCCCCCAGAGCTATACAGAGGTCAGGTCGAATTAAGAATCTTCGGCACACCAGGAAACAACTTTAAGTTACATTTAGTAAAACATACAATTTACTGTGGGTAAAAACAAACAAGGTTTAAGAAGCATGCAGATCCATTTTATTGCCGAGGGTAATTTTATATGCCTGGGTCTCTTTCTGCAGGACGGCCGGCCGAAAGCGTCGCAAAAAGCACGAACTCCGTAGCTCAAGCGACCACTTACGGGAGTCTCCGAGAAATATCCACTCGCGAACCGAATGAGTAGTCCGAAAACGAACCAACAACATTTGGAACGCGAGGTAAGCGGCGTAACGACATCACCACGGATACTCCTTTCCCCCGCGACAACATCAAGCCCAGGGGTCATCTGTGGCCAGGTGGCGATCACTGAGGCCTTCATTCCACGAGACAACAGCAATGGGCTCATCTTTGACTACCTGGCAATCACTGAAGAAGACAAAATACCTGGGGTCATCTTTTATCACCTGGCGATCACTGGAGAAGACAACATCCCAGGGCCATCTTTAACTACCTGACGATCACTCCCAGAGACAACATCTCAGGGGTCATCTGTGATCAGGTAGCGATCACTTAGGCTGCCATTCCTCGAGACAACATCACTGAGGTCATCTTTGACCACCTGGCGATCACTGGAGAAGACAAGTTGAGCTTTGAGCGTGGCATGGTGTGGACTAAGATATAGACAAATAATGAAATTACACAAGATCTGAACATGGAAGAAAAGTGACTCACAGACAGGATCGTGTCTCGGATATTGACATACTGTGGTCACAGTACACGTCACAGAAAACTATCCCGCACACAATGACATGTCATGACACTAAAATACTGTCGTCATAGTAATCATCAGATGGAAAACATACTGACCAATAAAAAGATGTCAATTGCAATGAGAAAAAGAGTGTTGAGGTACTACATAAAACCTGTATTTGTGTATGGATGTGAAGAGTGGACAATGAGCAGACAAGCTGAAAAACATCTCATGGCTATAGAAATGTGATTTCTGAGGAAAAACACCATGGACAGACAGAAAAACCAATGACCAAGTACTACAAGAGACACATGATTAGAGAAATTAGACGTAGACAGTCACAATGTTTTGGACACGTTGTGAGAGGAAATAAACTGGAGAACTTGGCGACAACTGGCAAGATTTAGAGGAAAAGAACACGAGGAAGGCAGAGAAGTATATACCTGGATAGCTTGGCTACGTGGTATGGTCGAGACAAAAACACAAAGATCCACGACTCTGGTGATCGAGTGAGATGGTCAATCATGACCGCCCATGCTTACCGCATGGCACATGATGATGACGATGATGGTTATGATGATGATGATGATGATGATGATGATGATGATGACGATGATGATGATGATGATGATGATGATGATGATGATGATGATGATGATGATAGTAAACGTCACAGTGTCTTGAAAGGAACAGTGCTGGAAGGCGTGCTTCCTGGCAGCAGAGACACCATGACGGACACAGGACGAGGCCATCACCCTGGGCATTACTGGGCTTGCGGCAGGATCTCTAGCCAGAGATGGGGACAGATTTCAGATTCCGTGCTGAGAGCTATGTCCTGCAACAACCTGCAACAAGAGACCTCACAGAACTTTAGCACCAAGCGATCTAAGGAAAAATATCCCCCATTAAGAACTTCAGAGATGCTAAATATAAACATCTTATATAAGATAATCCTGGAATGGCTATGGTAAAGGAGGCCTTCTGCAAGATGGAAAGCATACTGACTAACAAATATGTGTCAATTGCAATGAACAAACTAGTGTTAAAGTGCTACACGGAACCTGTACTTTTGTAAGGATATTAAATGTGGACAATGAGCGGACAATCTGAAGGAAAACATACAACATACCCCAATGTTGCCAGTGTGGAAGCCAGATTTCTCTAGTGTGTTATGACTAAATATAGCAAGTAAAATAACGTGTAAAGCCATGTTTGGGATTCAAGAGACAATCTATGGCGCCAAAGTTAGAATTCACGAGGGAGAGACA
>JACEFZ010021452.1:40000-55000 GCA_014155875.1 Cepaea nemoralis
CTTTCTTTCTTTCTTTCTTTCTTTCCTTCTTTCATTTTTTTTTTTCGTGTTATCTTCTTTTCTTAATCGTTTCGCCGTCTTTTCCTCTGTTTCTGTCACGTTAACGGTATATTTGACAGTGCATTAAATATGATTAACATTACTTGTCAAAGGCAACTCGAATGGGCAGGCAGAAGTACTATGAGAGAGAGAGAGAGAGAGAGAGAGAGAGAGAGAGAGAGAGAGAGAGAGAGAGAGAGAGAGAGAGAGAGGGGTGGGGGGTGGGGGAGGGGTAAATAGCGAAATAAAAGACAAATGAATGTGTGTATGTGTGTATAAGAGATAGATAGAGAGAGAGAGAGAGAGAGAGATAGAGAGAGATAGAGAGAGAGATAGATAGGGAGAGAGAGAGAGAGAGAGAGAGAGAGAGAGAGAGAGAAAGGTTGACCTCACAATGTGACACACTCTTGTATTGCCTACGTGGTCGTCATGTCTCTCACTACTTATGCTGGTGATGGTAGTGTCGCGGGAGACAACTGATGCCCCACTGTCTGCTAGTTACTTACCCAGATCTGTGTATTATTGTTGCCTGCAATTAAGAAATAATCAAAGAAATAGAAGGATAGTGAGAAAAATGTGAGCAAGGAGGACAAAAGGAAAAGCTGATGAAGAAGATGAAGCAGGGGGAGAGACAACAACAACAACAATAACGATAACGAAGAAGAAGAATAAGAAGAAGAAGAAGAAGAAGAAGAAGAAGAAGAAGAAGAAGAAGAAGAAGAAGAAGAAGAAGAAGAAGAAGAAGAAGAAGAACAACAACAACAACAACAACAACAACAACAACAACAACACGTGCAATAACAGTAATACGAACAACAACAATTGAAAACAATGTCTGCTGAACACAATCTACCGCTAGCATCGGCAAGCTCAAAGACTACAGATAATAAAAAATACAACAACTCCACTTCGTTCTTGTGTATACCTTTTATGTTGTGTATGTGCTTACCTGCTTGTCCACACCTGTTGATAACCCGACTCACTTATTTGTCCTTGCTTGCAAATGTCTAACAATGGAGTCTGCACTTAACGCCCTTTCACCTTCGGCCTCCGGTGTCGCGTCATCAACTTAACCTCCGACCTCAACTTCCCCATTCCTGTCAGCCACTAAGAAAGATTTCTCATTTTAAAAAAAAAATGCCATGCGTTATTATGTAGACATAATTCGAACCTAGATATAGTCCAGTTTCGAACCATCTCTTTTAGAATGTTCTATAAACAATGAGGGTGGATACCAAACCTCAAACACTACACCAAAAAAAAAACACACCCTACATATATAGAAGACTAGTATGACCTTACTGTTTCCGCTACGTATCACCCTAAACTGTATGGGTTGTACAGCTTCCTGCAATCTGTAGTTCTGTGGATCCTGTTTTCAAAGACACGTCTGCCGAGTATGCGGCCCCCAGTTTGGGTATGTCCCCCATCTACCCATGTGATTGATGAGTTGTGGCTCTCTGACACTGATGCCATTTCATCGACGTGTCCGCTTTCGTGGATCTTCGAGTACCTATATTACTGTCAGACTAGTTCTTGGAGCTGTGAAAGATCCCACAGCTTCACTGCCAGACTAGTTCTTGGAGCTGTGGAAGATCCCGCGGCTTCACTGCCAGGATGGTTCTTGAAGCTGTGGAAGACCCCCATCAACACCGAGTGGTAATATAGGGACACAAAAGTCTCTCTAACAACGCTAAGCGGTAAAGTCATCATCATCATCATTCAGTGCCTTGCCGGCTGGCGTGGGTGATCATGCTTCTCCTTAAATTGCGAGCTCCGACGGCATGGATCAATTCGTGTGTTGACTCCCTTCCGTGTCATGACACACAACTTTCAAGAATTTTCTCCCGCTATCTTTCTCTATCTCTCTTTCCACAAATATTTCCTGTTGTCACATGTTCCAGTCTTTGTCTTCTCATAACGTGACAAAAACAATTATGACTCCTTCCTTCTGATATTTATGATAAGATGTCTTTGCGACTCAGCTTCCCTTCAAACATGCTGACTGCTCTTTTGGGCTGTCCAAGGAATTTTCAGCATTCTTCTATGAAACAGCATCTTTAGGGCTACTGGGGACTTTTTCTTCTGTTTACTAACTGTGGTAATATAGGCGCACATAAGTCTCTCTAACAACGCCGAAACAAGACAGACTGGTAAATTATGGACATATCCGTCTCTCCACCAACGCCGAGTAGTAAATTAGGCACATAAAACTACTCTACCACTACAACATCGTGTTCTTCATAAAGTTTGCAAATTACAATTTTCCTCAAACCGCTAAACTTTTCTATGTGTATCGGAAACATCGACCCTTCTTCTACCCCCACTCCACCCTCGAAGACACCAATGATGTCCTCCCAGCCCAGTTAGGGGCCTGAAGCCTTTACTCGAAGTTAGTTTACGCTAATGAAATCAATACCTAGGTATCCCACATGCCATTGTCCGGTTGTGTTCGGTAGTATTACATGTTGACCCCACTAAGAGACCTGTTGTTGTCTCCAAGAGACACAGTTCATAATGTCCGAGTGTCGGCTGAACCAGGGTTAGAACTAGTTGACATGGGAGGCAGGGAAGGCAAACAAATACGCATTACCATCACAGACAACTGGTTAATACAAACATTTTTCTTGCTCCAGAATTACAATCTGCATTTGGAGCAAGATCTGCCACCGATGTCCTGAACGGCTTAATTGACCTGGTCTCTTCTGCTGTCCAGTCGATCCCTGTGTTGGCTAGACAAACGAATCTTATCAACAGGGGACGTCTAACGCCGGCAGTCCGACAAGCTACCAACTTTAGACATGCCAGTTTGCCGGGGAGTCAGGCCAATATGTTGGTACAGCAAGCACAACCTGACCTCAAGCTTCTGGCTGTTCTCGGACAGAAAGCTGGCAACAACGTGGGCATCGGTACATCACCTGGCATGCGCAATGTTGTCCAGTTGTTGTCAAGGTATACCCAGAGCAGAACAAATCCATATTCATATCCAGGTGATATTTCATCCGCTCTTCGCAGAGTGCCCAATCGTGCCAATCTCCAGTATGCCTACTCCACTAGAAGGATGTTTCCAGTGAACACGAGAAACGGGCTAGCATTTAGGCAGCAGCTTATAGCTGTTAAGACGACCCCATCTCCAAAGTCGGCTCCCACAACTACACCTGGTGTTGTCGTTGCCACGGAACCGCTCGAATTCGAAGGGCCCACCACAACTCCTTTCCCTCGGTTCAAACAGGTGGCAGCAGTTAATTTATTTCAGGCTAGAATGGCTGGCAGAGGTGGCCCAGCCCCAGTACGACAACCAGCAGCAGCCCCAGTACAAACTCCTGTGGCTCCTCCAGTACGACAACCTGTCTTTGCACCTGTAAGACAGCCAGTCAGCCAACCGTTGGATTATCCTTCGCAACCTTACCAATCTTCCAACGCAAATGCGCCTCCAGGCTTCATCAGCATTGATGCCTTCCGAAATGACATCATGTCTGCTATACAAATACTGACCAACGAGATTGCTACTATGGCAACTGGCAGTAACGTCACCTCTACAACAACGCCATCCACGAAAATTAGCAAAGAGCAGCAATTAGAACTCATTAAGTCAAAAAAATTAGCAGCCCTGCCTGGTGGCATCTCATTCTTACTGGGCAAGTTCGCCAGCAAACTGCCCTCAAAGATGTCCTTTGGAAACAAACTACAAGGTCAAGTGTCTCAGAATCCACCAGGTCAATGGCAGCCACCGCTGAAAAAGTCGGTTCCGCCTTCAGAGTGGTCCGGCGTGTTTGATCTCACTCCTCAACAACAGCAGGAGTTTAAAAAGGGCACCTGGTCACGCCAATGGCCTCCTCTGATGCAAACACCACCACCTCAACTGCAGCAGCACCATATGCCGCCCACGACACCGCCTAACCCTCAAACTAATCAAATCTTGGATCCCCAGGTACCACCACCTCACCAGCAACATCAGCCACCTCACCAACAACATCAGCCTCCTCCAGATCCAATGCTGCCGTCACATGGACAAAACCCACCCCCAGAACAGTTAATGGGCCCAACTACTGCCGCGTACCCCCAACAGACCAACCAGTCATACTTATTTGAACAGCAACAGCCTCCACTTTTTGACCTCCAGCAGCAAGGATCCCCAAACATGCCGATGGAGCCACATCCTTTAGACCTCCCCGGACAACAGCCATGGCAACAATCCCCACCACCTGGGTACCAGCAGACTTCCAACTTCCAAGGCTCAAAACAGACATCGTACCAGCAACAGCCTGGGTACCAGCAACCTTCCAACTTCCATGGCTCAAGACAGACATCGTACCAGCAACCGCCGCCCCAAGATTTCGCACCAGCACCACTCGCTCCAATGTGGCGCGAACCACCACCTCCACCAACTCAACCACCTCCTACTCATGTTCACTCCCAGAGCCAACAGAATCAGTATGAGCCGGCCCCGCTGCCTCCAGAGATGAACCTAAACCAAGGACAGAAACATCCGCCACCACAACAGCCCCAACCACTCGACACACCATTGCAACAGCAGCCGGGACCTCAAGAGTATCCTCCTCAGCAGCAACAACAGCAGCCAGCACCTCAAGAATATCCCCACCAGCAGCAACAACAGCAGCCAGCACCTCAAGAATATCCCCGTCAGCAGCAACAACAGCAGCCAGCACCTCAAGAATATCCCCACCAGCAGCAACAACAGCAGCCAGCACCTCAAGAATATCCCCATCAGCAGCAACAACAGCAGCAACAACAACAACAGCCTTTGGACCTTCAGTGGTCCCAGCAGCAACAGCATCCACCGCCAGTGCAAGACATTCCCCCCTCATCTAATAACCCGCCGATGATCAACTCATTTGAGCAGTTTCCACAATCAAATCCAGGTGAATATCGCCATCCTCATTATCAACAACAACAACAGCAACGACCACCTCCATTGGATATAACGAATTTCCAGCCACCTAATTCACAGTTCGAACCTCCACCACCCCAGCCGCCTAATTCACATTATGAACCTCCACCACCCCAGCCGCCTAATTCACAGTATGAACCTCCACCACCCCAGCCGCCTAATTCATTCTTCGAACCTCCAGCACCCCAGCCATCACGACAAGAATTCACACCCCTACAGCCGGGTCACCAAGGAGTATTCGACCCCCCACCTCTCGAACAATCCCCATGGACCCCACCTGTTGATTTAGGAGGCATGAACCCTGCATATATTCCATCTCCTTTATTAATTTAAGAAATAAATCCAACACACATATTTCTGCCTCCATTTATATGGGTCTTCGCTTACGAATTTCTAACCTTTTTGCTACTGTTTCTTGCTATTCTATGTGCCCTTGCCTCGCTAACGCTTGCTGTTATGCCCTTTTTCCTTACTCTGCCCGTCCTAGCTGTAATGTATCTTTGCTTTCCCTGCCAATCATAACTGTTGTGTATCTTTTTCATACCCTACCACTCCTAACTGTTATGTCCCATTATCTTACCCTGCTAATAATAGCAGTTATATCTTTGCCTCACCTGCCTATCCTAGCTGTTATTTCCCTTTATTTTATCCTGCTAATCCTTACAGTTATGTCCCTTTATCTTACCCTGTCAATCCATACAGTTATGTCCCTTTATCTTACCCTGCCAGTTCCTACTGTTATGTCCCTTTATCACACTCTGCCAATACTTACAGATATGTCCCTTTATCTAACCCTGCCAATCCTAGCAGCTATTTCCCTTTATCTTACCCTGTCAATCCTAACAATTATGCCCCTTTATCTTATACTGTCAATCCTTACAGTTATGTCCCTTTATCTAACTCTGCCAACACTTACAGTTATGCTCCTTTATTTTACGCTGCCAATGCTAGTATTTATGTCCCTTTATCTAACCATGCAAATCCTAGCAGTTATTTCCCTTTGTCTTACCCTGTCATTCCTAGCAGTTATGTCCCTTTATCTTACCATGCCAATCCTAACAGTTATGTCCCTTTACTTATCGTGCTAATCCTAGCAGTTATGTTCCATTGTCTTACCTTGTCAGAGCTAGCTGATGTGTCCCCTTGCCTCACCCTGCCAGCCTTGCCTATGTTTTAGTTGTGGCAATTTGTTCAAGGTCTGTCTATTGTTCATTTATGGTTTAGAATGGCTGTTGAAAGATACGCTAGCAGGTCATATTAGTTAAGCTAGATGCATATCCTTAACAGGAAGTCGCAGTCAATCCCAGCACTGTTTGGTAATTTGTGATGTGCTAGGCAACTGTACGTTCAGTAGTTTGCCATTGCATTCAGAATGTTGACACTCAAACAGTTGTGAAAATCAATGCAAAGCGGTCTGCTGCCAAATCGCCATCTCCCGACTTCAGATCCGACATGCCTGGATTATACAGTCTGTAAAATGTGATAGCACAGTCACATCGCAGAACGGTAGCAGGACACTGCTTCGCGGCATATTATTATTTGATACAGTCAGGTGCCCCCCCCCCCCCCCCAAAAAAAAAAATGCAATCTTAAGACTAAATGTCAAGGCAGACCAGGCCTACGTCAGCAACTGTTCTAGGATCGAAGCCCTGATGGGCCGGCAGTTAGAGTATTGCTTTGCTGGTCCGACAGCTTCTGCAGATGTTTTGGTGTTAACTTTCCTATGGAGTAAACTAGGCAGACCTAGAGAGAGATCATGCTGCATGGACAACACATGGTCTCTACAATTCAGATCAGGCTTTGTGCTTTATAAAGGTTATTATGCCTTTTTTAAAGTATAATAAATATCCTATGTTTAGACGACAATGTGCCCATATGTTACATAGAAAAAGACAAACGTATTAGAGATTCATTGCACTCAGCCTTATTTATGGAGATGGCACATGATTGATTGGTTGATTGGTTTAACATTACCACATGCTTCTTCTTTTGATATTTATTTCTTTTATGAAGTAAATGAAAGCGAGAACCGCGTGTGATAAACTGACTTGTTGAGTTGTAACTTTGTTAGTCTCCCCATGTGTCCTTGTTTACCAGCATATTCTGCATTTGTTTGTCCTTGTTGATCTCCCATTTGCCGCGTTTGTTAACACTTAGTAAACATCGAAGAGCATCAAGCGGATCAAAATTCACCATACACTTACAACACTCCAATTAGAGTGGCTAGAGTAATTTAAACTATTGTTAATTGCATATTGTCAAAATTAAACATTTAGAGTGTCCCCCAGTAGTTGAGAGGCCATCAGTCATTATTCAATATTTATAGTTTACCCCCAGTAGTTCAGAATTATTCACTCCACATTAAACATTTAGAGTGTCCCCCAGTAGTTAAGACTCCATCAGTCCAGATTAAACATTTAGAGCTCCGTTTCCGTTGCATTGAGTAGGACTTTGTCTTGGTTCTGAAAATCACTTACTTCTGTCGAAATGAGGTTAGGTTAGAAGAATTTCTTCCTATCCGATACCAAAGTTCTCCCAACCAGGTAGCTACGTTCTCCCAACCCGGTAGCTACGTTCTTCCCATCCGGTAGCTACCTTCTTCCCATCCGGTAGCTACGTTCTTCCCAACCGGTAGCTACATTCTTCACATCCGGTAGCTACGTTATCCCCACCCAGTACCTAAGTTCTCCCCACCAGGTACCGAAGTTCTCTCGATCAGGTATCAAAGTTCTCCCCACCCGGTACCAATGTTCTCCCCACCCAGTACAGAAGGTCTCCACACACGGTACCGAAGGTCTACCCACGCGATTCTAAGATTCTCCCCACTCTGTACCAAAGTTCTTCCCAGCGGGTACCAAAGATCTCCCCATCCGGTACCAAAGATCTCCCCACCCTTTAACAAAGTTCTCCCCACCTGGTACGAAAGTTATCCTCTACAGGTATCACGGTTCTCTCCACTCAGTACCAAAGATATCCCTTGAAGGTACGAAAGTTCTCCTCGCCCAGAACTAAAATTCTTCACACCCACTACCAAAGTTCTCACCACCCAGTATCAACGTTCTCTCCACCCAGTATCAACGTTCTCACCACCCTATACTAAAGTTCTCCCCACCCAGTACCAAAGTTCTCCCCACCCTATACCAAAGTACCCCCCCCCCACCCGGTACCAAAGTTCTCCCCACCCAGTACCACAGTTCTCCCCATTCAGTACGAAAGGTCTCCCCACCCGGTACCAAAGGTCTCCCCACCAGTACCAGAGTTCTCCCCACTCGGTACCAAAGTTCTACCCTGCAGGTACCAAAGTTCTCCCCACCCAGTACCAAAGTTCTAACCAGCAGGTACCAAAGTTTTCCTCACCTAGTACCACAGTTCTCCCCTTCCAGCACGAAAGGTCTCCCCACCAGGTACCAAAGTTCTCCTCATCCTGTACAAAAGGTCTCCCCACTCGGTACCAAAGTTCTCCCTACCCAGTACCACAGTTATCCCCACCCGGTACAAAAGTTCTACCCTGCAGGTACCAAAGTTCTCCCCACCTAGTACCACATTTCTTACCAGCAGGTACCAAAGTTCTCCCCACCCATTTCGAAAGTTCTCACCATCAGGTACCAAAGTTCTCCCCACCCAGAACGAAAATTCTCACCAGCAGGTATTAAAGTTTCCCCCCACCCAGTCCCAACGTTCTCCCCACCCTATACCAAAGTTCTCCCCACCCTATACCAATGTTCTCACCACCCTATACCAAAGTTAACCCCTGCAGGTATTAAAGTTCTCCCAACTCGGTACCAAAGTTATCCCCTGCAGGTATCACAGTTCTCTCCACCTTGTACCAAAGATATCCCTTAAAGGTACGAACGTTCTTCCCACCCACTACCAAAGTTCTCCCCACCCAGTACCAACGTTCTCCCCATCCAGTACCAGCGTTCTCCCCACCCAGTACCAACGTTCTCCCCACCCTATACCAAAGTTCTCCACACCCAGTACCAAAGTTCTCCCCACCCGGTACCAAAGTTCTACCATGCAGGAATCAAAGTTCTCCCCACCAAGTACCAAAGTTCTCTCCACTCTGTACAAAAGTTCTCCCCACCGAGTACCACAGTTCTCTCCACTCTGTACAAAAGTTCTCCCCACCCGGTACCACAGTTATCCCCACCCGGTACCACAGCTATCCCCACCCGATACCATAGTTCTCCACACACGGTACGAATGTTCTCCACACCCAGTACCAAAGTTCTCCCCACCCGGTACCAAAGTTCTACCATGCAGGAACCAAAGTTCTCCCCACCAAGTACCAAAGTTCTCTCCACTCTGTACAAAAGTTCTCCCCACCGAGTACCACAGTTCTCTCCACTCTGTACAAAAGTTCTCCCCACCGAGTACCACAGTTCTCTCCACTCTGTACAAAAGTTCTCCCCACCCGGTACCACAGTTATCCCCACCCGGTACCACAGCTATCCCCACCCGATACCATAGTTCTCCACACACGGTACGAATGTTCTCCACACCCAGTACCAAAGTTCTCCCCACCCGGTACCAAAGTTCTACCATGCAGGAACCAAAGTTCTCCCCACCAAGTACCAAAGTTCTCTCCACTCTGTACAAAAGTTCTCCCCACCGAGTACCACAGTTCTCTCCACTCTGTACAAAAGTTCTCCCCACCCGGTACCACAGTTATCCCCACTCGGTACCACAGCTATCCCCACCCGATACCATAGTTCTCCACACACGGTACGAATGTTCTCCCCACCCTATACAAAAGTTCTCCCCACCCAGTTCCAACGTTCTCCCCATCCAGTACCAAAGTTCTCCCACCCAGTACCACAGTTCTCCCCACCCAGTACCAAAGTTCTCCCCACCCAGTACCACAGTTCTCCCCACCCAGTACCAAAGTTCTCCCCACTCGGTACTCGGCACAGCACGTGCAGATTAGCTGTTGTTAGGCCAGGACTGGTCATGTGGCCTTTATGGGTTGCTGGTACTTCGCTATCACCAGACTCGAACCCAATCCCCAGGGGGATACAGTAGATACAAGCCTGCTATAAAATAACGGGACAGTTAGATGCATGAGTAGTGGGAAGATTTTATGCATGCGTGTAAACAAGTTATTGGCGTCCATTCATTTTTCAGAAATAATGAATTAACAATAATAATTTTTAAAAAAACAAAAAACAAGTATAATCAGTCAATTGGTCGCGGTTCCAACTTCACGGCAAAGGGTTACCCCATAATTCTCCATTCCTGTGCCAGTGAATATCACACAAAATGCTTCCACTGCCCCATTTGAAAAGTGGAGCGGGCAGGAGTCTCGACAAACTAACAACCCGCACAGGTAGAATCGGTAAGGTTTACTAGAACATGGTCACAAGTAACAAAATGGACTTTGTGGCCAAAGCCTATCGTCAGCACACAAACAACAAATAGCAAACACACACCGACACAACTACATGAACAACACTACCTGAAAATGTATATATACAGTTACTTATATGTTTCCTTGTTATTGGCTGGACACACGACTGGTTGCATACCGCCTGTATGGTTATAACAATACGGTTAGAATGGATTGTCATTATTGCAGAAATAATAGCCCATTAAGTGATTACACATTCCTAGATTGGGGTATATCCAAAAGTGATCTTGTCTGTCATAACTCATGATGCAACTGCAAAGAATCATGGCATCAATGGAAGAAGGTGGCTGAAGAATAGACAGCAGATCTAATAACATAACAATACTTACTGGGGAGTGAACCCGCGTCAACGCAGAGAAATAAGAGTGCTATTTGTGTTGGTGGTTCTTTACAGAAACTTGACAAGGCTGTCCGTGATTTGCTAGAACGAGTCCACAATAAAGAATGCTGGAAGAAGAGGAACTTTGATACTGAAGGAGCGGTGATTAGTAACAGATGCCTTACAAGATGACGTTGTTGGTCTAATCAATAAAGGAATCGCTACGTGTGTCTAAGAGAACGAACGAACGAACGAACGAAAATCTTTATTTTCAAAGGGTTAAGAATGGGTTAAGCACGCAGGCCCGGTTGACATTATGCCCTTCTTCCTCTCATACATTCTTTCATTCAACATCTCTTTTGAAGCAATTCTTTGACAACAAAAGAACAATAAGCATTAAAACGCATGAAAAATAATCAATAATACATAACTCGTTGAGGCAATGTTTAACATGGGCATCATAAATACCCAAGGCGGGTGTAACGTGCCACACATATGGGAATCTTTTTTTTCTGGCTAGTTGTCGTTGGAGATAATTTACCATTATTATTGTCTTTGTTGCTTTTTTTTTTTTTAAGGGGACATGTAGTCTGTTTTGAGGTAGTGTTCAAACAGGTTGCGACTGTATGTATAATGATTGGTGGTGTCTTTGATTTCTTGTGGAAGATTATTCCACAACTGAGTGGCAAGAGGGAGAGCGAGAGAGATAGAGACCGATAGACAGACAGACAGAGAGATAAAGATAGACAGAGAGAGACAGAAAGATAAACAGAGACAGAGAAATGGGGTAAAAGAAAGAGAGAAATAGAGGGAGAGAGAGAATACAGAGAGATAGAAAAAGAGCTAGAGAAAGACAGAGCGAGAGAAACGCAAAGAAAATAAGAATGAAGAAAGCATCAAAAGAAAAACGAGAAAGACAAAAATATGGAAAGATATTGAAAACAATAAAAGGAACAGAGAAGAAAGAAAAGAAAGAAAGAAAGAAAGAAAGAAAGAAAGAAAGAAAGAAAGAAAGAAAGAAAGAAAGAAAGAAAGAGGATCACGAAAAATTACAACACAAACACCGTCAACAGCAACATCTTCAACAATCAACAACATTTACAATCAACATCAACAATCAACAACATCATTAAAAATCACCAACAACATCTACAATCATCAACAATCATCAACATCATCATCACCATCATCATCATCATCATCAACAATAATAATTAACATCATCAACAATCAACAACATCATCAACAATCAATGAAACCATCAACAATCATCAATATCATCAACAATCAACAACTTCGTCAACAATCATCAATATCATAAACAATCGACATCATCACCACTCAACAACATCAATAAGAATCAACAACATTATCAACAATTAACAGGACCGTCAACAATCAACAATATTGACACTCAACAACATCAACATAATCAACAGCAAACAACAGCATCATACACTCAACAGCATCATCAACAATCAACATTATAAATAATCAACAACGCCATCAACAATCAACAATATCATTAGCAATTACTAACATCATCAACAATCAACAATTTATCAACACTCAAAAACATCATCAACAATCAACATCATCTGCAATAATCAACAATATTATTAACAATCATCAACATCATCAACAATCAACATCATCAACATCATCAGTAACCAACAACAACATCATCAAAAAATCATCTGCATCATCAACAATCAATAACATTATCAACAATCATCAACATCAACATCAGTAAAGCAAACTCCAACAAAGCCTGCAACAGCTGAAGGAACAACGACATTATCAAACACTAGCATCAACAATGACTTAACTTACATAACCAACAACAGAATCACCATGCACTAAACAAGCAACATCACCAACATCAACACTAACAGCAACAGCAGCAACAACACTGCCAACATTAACAACAGCTGTATCAACAATATCAACAACAGCAACAACAACAATAGTGCCAACATTAACATCATCATCAACAACAACAGCACCATTTCCAACATTAACAGCAACTGCACCAACAACAAATAACCATTTTATATATATGTATCTCTTTCTGCCTCTCTCGGTGTCTGTATCTCATTCATTGTCTATCTGTCTGTCTCGCTGTCTTTCTTTGTGTCTGTTTGGGAAAAACTTCTTGTCAAAATAATGCTCCCGTTTCAATTCATATCTTTTTTAGATGTTTATTGATTTCATCTGGTATAAGATACTCTGAAAAATGTTTTGAGAATTGTCTTGAAATTAATGATGACAAACAATGGAAATGGTCACAGCACCTCATGTCGTGGCCAAGAACATTTGCAGCTTTAACACTGTAAATCTTAGTACCTTCGATGAAAAGGTCAAGTGGTTTCTTTCATCGCCATACGTATTAGGATATTTGTAATGGGGAATGCAAGAGGAAACCACCACGTTACCTTCCTACAGATATGTTCATGGGGAGTCATAGAGCTGAATTAATGGCAGAGCGACATGCTTCAGCAGTTTTATACCAGCCTCGGACTAACTAACCTGGTATGACTGACAATTCAGAGAATTAGTCCTGACTGAATAACTTGACATGATTGTAGTTTAGAGAATCAGCCATGACTGAATAATCTGACGCGACTGTAGTTTAGAGAATCAGTCCTGACTGAATAACTTGACATGATTGTAGTTTAGAGAATCAACCACGACTGAATAATCTGACGCGACTGTAGTTTAGAGAATCAGTCCTAACTGAATAACTTGACATGACTGACAATCCAGACAATCAATCATGACTGAATAACTAGACATGATTGTAGTTTAAAGAACCAGTCATGACTGGATACTTTGACATTGCTGACAATCCATGGAATCAATCAAGGCAGAATATCTTGACATGATTATAGTTTAGAGATTCAACGCTGATTTAATAATTTAAACATGACTGACAACCGAGAAAATCAGTCATTACTGAATAACGACATTATTGTAGTTTAGAGTATCATCCATGACTGAATAATATTTCATGATTGTAGTTTGGAGATTCAGTCCTGACTAACTTGACATGATTGACAATCCAGATAGTCAACCCTGACTGAAAACCCTGATATGATTTCATGGTCAACACTTCAGCGAAAGTTTTCAAGCTTCATAAATTCAAAACAGTATATTCCCTTTGTGAATTTAAACACAGAAGTGACATACAAGAGGTTGCAACATTTACTGCCTGGCATATTTCGCTGCACCTTGTCAGATGCACACAGCAGAGTTATATATCAAACGAAGTGAATAGATCAGTGGTTCTCAACCGGTGGGGAATTCCCCCAGGGGGGAATTTGGGGTTGGGGGGATTAAAATTATTTCAAGATCGCATTAATACAAGAACCAGTTACTTGATATTGGTTTTTCCTTTACATTTTACGGTTCTGTACTTCTCGCCCTAATGAAGTTCGTTTTATAACGTAAGTAGACCCGCAAATCACGTTTTATGTAGATGTCTAGACATGTTCTAGTATGTGTTATTAAATTTAGCTTCCATTTTTATGTATACTGTGTAAGGGTGGGGGGGGGGGGGGGGGGGAATTTATAGGGAGGAAATTCGAAAGGGGGGAGGGGAATGACATTCTGAACATATGGAAAAGGGGGGCCTGGGTCAAAAAAGGTTGAGAACTACTGGAACAGATGAACAAATTGTGAAACCAATTGTTCATGGCTTCGAATGTAAATATTTTCAAGATTGCGCAGCATTGGTTAGCATGTTCATATATTACACAATATTGGCATGGCCGTGTACCAGTCTTAAATGTAGCACAGACTCTATGTTTATAAGTACTTGTAGAAGTGTAGCTAATAGCATTAATTATAGCAGCATGTTTGCAAGCATATGTAGCCGTTTGGTCAGCAGTATAGATTGTAGCAAACATTTTAACGATTATTTAACGGTGAGGCTCGGACGTAAAATTATAACACATTAGTACGGGTTATTGCATTATATTATAGCACATGTGTATTATTATGTTAGTAGCAATAAAACACCACAGTTGCACTAGTCGAATTAATATAGCATATTTATACCATTAGTAATATTATATATAATGTACTAGAATTAATATTACTTCAGATTTGTACTAACAGTATTATAGCATATTTACATTATAGAAAATATTTTTTTACTATTATACCAGTAGTAATATTACACTACATTTGTACTGGTAGTAATATTATAGCTTAATTATACTATTAGTAATATTAAAGCACCTTAATCCTAGTAGTAAAAATACACCATATGTATACTAGTGGTAATATTATAGCACATTTACACTAGTAATTGTTTTATAG
>JACEFZ010021452.1:60000-81589 GCA_014155875.1 Cepaea nemoralis
GAGATGAGATGAGATGAGATGAGAACCGAATAATAGGGCCCAAAAATTGACCCGATACAGACGACTTCTATATTAGCTATCACCCTAGCTAAAACACTCAAATATACATAAGCCCTCCAAGCGACAGATAATACATATCATATTCAAACCAACCCTATGCTACCAATGTCAAACTTGGACATTATCCAGACCACACGTATGCAAAACCAACACTTGTGAAATGTGGTTCTTGAGGTGAGATACCAACTTAAGTATCCGAGACCGAGTAAGAAATGATGTTATGAGATAGACAGTTGGATCAACACATTGTGCGACATATACTGAAAGACAGAAGATCAAATGGTTCGGCCATCACGTTAGAATGCAGCACCATCAGTTACCAGTACTGGCCCTACATCAAAGAAGATCTGCGACGAGAGCAAGAGGACGCCCGAGAAGAACATGGATTGACGACATCAAAGACAGTGTACGTACAATCACACGGAATGACAGTATCCAGTGCCACCCATCGAGCAATAGAGTGTCGTCAACTATTCGCTGGCCTTTTTATTCCTCTCTGGTGTCCATATGAGGTGAGTCAGTGTCTCTCTGGAGACCATGTCTTGTCTGCTGTAGTGATGAGGTGAATGTCTCCATGGAGTCCATGTCTTGTCTGTTGCATTGATGGTATCAATGTCTTCCTGGAGTCCATGTCTCCTCTGTTGTAGTGATGGTGTCAATGTCTCCCTGGAGTCCATGTCTTGTCTGTTCTAGTGATGGTATCAATGTCTCCCTGGAGTCCATGTCTCCTCTGTTGTAGTGATGGTGTCAATGTCTCCCTGGAGTCCATGTCTTGTCTGTTGTAGTGATGGTATCAATGTCTCCCTGGAGTCCATGTCTTCTCTGCTGTAGTGATGGTATCAATGTCTCGTCTCACTGGAGTCCATGTCTTCTCTGCTGTAGTGATGGTATCAATGTCTCCCTGGAGTCCACGTCTTCTCTGCTATAGTGATGGTATCAATGTCTCGTCTCCCTGGAGTCTATGTCTTCTCTGCTATAGTGATGGTATCAATGTCTCGTCTCCCTGGAGTCCATGTCTTCTCTGCTGTAGTGATGGTGTCAATGTCTCGTCTCCCTGGAGTCCATGTCTTCTCTGTTGTAGTGATGGTGTCAATGTCTCGTCTCCCTGGAGTCCATGTCTCCTCTGTTGTAGTGATGGTGTCAATGTCTCCCTGGAGTCCATGTCTTGTCTGTTCTAGTGATGGTATCAATGTCTCCCTGGAGTCCATGTCTTGTCTGTTGTAGTGATGGTATCAATGTCTCCCTGGAGTCCATGTCTTGTCTGTTGTAGTGATGGTATCAATGTCTCCCTGGAGTCCATGTCTTGTCTGTTGTAGTGATGGTATCAATGTCTCCCTGGAGTCCATGTCTTGTCTGTTCTAGTGATGGTATCAATGTCTCCCTGGAGTCCATGTCTTGTCTGTTGTAGTGATGGTATCAATGTCTCCCTGGAGCCCATGTCTTCTCTGTTGTAGTGATGGTATCAATGTCTCCCTGGAGTCCATGTCTTGTCTGTTGTAGTGATGGTATCAATGTCTCCCTGGAGTCTATGTCTTGTCTGTTGTAGTGATGTAATCAATGTCTCCCTGGAGTCCATGTCTTGTCTGTTGTAGTGATGATATCAATGTCTCCCTAGAGTCCATGTCTTGTCTGTTGTTGTGATGGTATCAATGTCTCCCTGGAGTCCACGTCTTGTCTGTTGTAGTGATGAGGTCAATGTCTCCCTGGAGTCTATGTCTTGTCTGTTCTAGTGATGGTATTAATGTCTCCCTGGAGTCCATGTCTTGTCTGCTGTAGTGATGGTGTCAATGTCTCCCTGGAGTCCATGTCTTGTCTGTTCTAGTGATGGTATCAATGTCTCCCTGGAGTCCATGTCTTGTCTGCTGTAGTGATGGTATCAATGTCTCCCTAGAGTCCATGTCTTGTCTGTTCTAGTGATGGTATCAATGTCTCCCTGGAGTCCATGTCTTGTCTGTTCTAGTGATGGTGTCAATGTCTCCCTGGAGTCCATGTCTTGTCTGCTGAAGTGATGGTATCAATGTCTCCCTATAGTCCATGTCTTGTCTGTTCTAGTGATGGTATCAATGTCTCCCTGGAGTCCATGTCTCCTCTGTTGTAGTGATGGTGTCAATGTCTCCCTGGAGTCCATGTCTTGTCTGTTGTAGTGATGGTATCAATGTCTCCCTGGAGTCCATATCTTGTCTGTTCTAGTGATGGTATCAATGTCTCCCTGGAGTCCATATCTTGTCTGTTCTAGTGATGGTATCAATGTCTCCCTGGAGTCCATATCTTGTCTGTTCTAGTGATGGTATCAATGTCTCCCTGGAGTCCATGTCTTGTCTGTTGTAGTGATGGTGTCAATGTCTCCCTTGAGTCCATGTCTTGTCTGTTCTAGTGATGGTATCAATGTCTCCCTGGAGTCCATGTCTCCTCTGTTGTAGTGATGGTGTCAATGTCTCCCTGGAGTCCATGTCTTGTCTGTTGTAGTGATGGTATCAATGTCTCCCTGGAGTCCATATCTTGTCTGTTCTAGTGATGGTATCAATGTCTCCCTGGAGTCCATATCTTGTCTGTTCTAGTGATGGTATCAATGTCTCCCTGGAGTCCATATCTTGTCTGTTCTAGTGATGGTATCAATGTCTCCCTAGAGTCCATGTCTTGTCTGTTGTAGTGATGTTATCAATGTCTCCCTGGAGTCCATATCTTGTCTGTTGTAGTGATGGTATCAATGTCTCCCTGGAGTCCATATCTTGTCTGTTCTAGTGATGGTATCAATGTCTCCCTGGAGTCCATATCTTGTCTGTTCTAGTGATGGTATCAATGTCTCCCTGGAGTCCATATCTTGTCTGTTCTAGTGATGGTATCAATGTCTCCCTAGAGTCCATGTCTTGTCTGTTGTAGTGATGTTATCAATGTCTCCCTGGAGTCCATATCTTGTCTGTTCTAGTGATGGTATCAATGTCTCCCTGGAGTCCATGTCTTGTCTGCTGTAGTGATGGTATCAATGTCTCCCTAGAGTCCATGTCTTGTCTGTTCTAGTGATGGTATCAATGTCTCCCTGGAGTCCATATCTTGTCTGTTCTAGTGATGGTATCAATGTCTCCCTGGAGTCCATGTCTTGTCTGCTATAGTGATGGTGTCAATGTCTCCCTGGAGTCCATGTCTTGTCTGTTCTAGTGATGGTATCAATGTCTCCCTGGAGTCCATGTCTTGTCTGCTGTAGTGATGGTATCAATGTCTCCCTAGAGTCCATGTCTTGTCTGTTCTAGTGATGGTATCAATGTCTCCCTGGAGTCCATATCTTGTCTGTTCTAGTGATGGTGTCAATGTCTCCCTGGAGTCCATGTCTTGTCTGTTGTAGTGATGGTGTCAATGTCTCCCTGGAGTCCATGTCTTGTCTGTTGTAGTGATGGTATCAATGTCTCCCTGGAGTCCATGTCTTGTCTGTTCTAGTGATGGTATCAATGTCTCCCTGGAGTCCATGTCTTCTCTGCTGTAGTGATGGTATCAATGTCTCCCTGGAGTCCATGTCTTGTCTGTTCTAGTGATGGTATCAATGTCTCCCTGGAGTCCATGTCTTGTCTGTTGTAGTGATGGTATCAATGTCTCCCTGGAGTCCATGTCTTCTCTGTTGTAGTGATGGTATCAATGTCTCCCTGGAGTCCATGTCTTGTCTGTTGTAGTGATGGTATCAATGTCTCCCTGGAGTCCATGTCTTGTCTGTTGTAGTGATGGTATCAATGTCTCCCTGGAGTCCATGTCTTGTCTGTTTAGTGATGGTATCAATGTCTCCCTGGAGTCCATGTCTTCTCTGTTGTAGTGATGGTATCAATGTCTCCCTGGAGTCCATGTCTTGTCTGTTCTAGTGATGGTATCAATGTCTCCCTGGAGTCCATGTCTTGTCTGTTCTAGTGATTGTATCAATGTCTCCCTGGAGTCCATGTCTTGTCTGTTCTAGTGATTGTATCAATGTCTCCCTGGAGTCCATGTCTTGTCTGTTGTAATGATGAGGTCGGCGACTTTTCTAGAGTTTGTGTTGTAGCAGTTATAGTGATGATAAACATATATCATTTGTAGTCTTTCTGCCTGTCGGTCTCTCTCTCTCTCTCTCTCTCTCTCTCTCTCTCTCTCTCTCTCTCTCTCTCTCTCTCTCTCTCTCTCTCTCTCTCTCTCTCCCCCCCTCCCCTCCAATCTCCTATTGGGACATTGGTCCTCAACATATTATTCATTTCTCTCTCAACTTGTCTTCTCCGTGCATTTTAAGTCTTCCTCTCTTTGTTTCCCTTTGTCAATTCCAGACAAAGGCTTTTCTAGTTAAACTACTCTCATGTTTTATTCATGTTTACCTGTCTTGCGTCGGGGTGCTTACTCCGCCCCTTAGCTAACTGGCAGTTGTCTAGTTCTCCCCATCAGCTCCACATTGGCGACTTGACTAACTGGCAGTGGTCTAGTTCTCCCCATCAGCTTCACATTGGCGACTTGACTACCTGGCAGCGGTCTATTTTTTTCTCATCAGCTCCACATTGGTGGCTTGACTAAGTGGCAGTGGTCTAGTTCTCCCCATCAGCTCCACATTGGTGACTGTGTCCTGGGGATTGAACCCTCTCTCTCTTGGCAGGCAAGCGCCCTAACCACTCTACCAGCGCGACTGTCCTGCTGGTGGTGATACCTGGGTCTCACAAGTAGCTCCTATGTTGATTATTACTGGAGGTTGCGTGGCCGAAAGGTTAACAGCTCTTGCTCTGAAACTTCCGGTATGCTGATTTCTGGAGTTTAAAAAAAGGTGGGGGAGGGAGGAGGTTCTATCCAGACACCGATCAGTTGGACTTACTTTCACTTCTTGTCTTTGGCTTGGGGACGTAAATCACAGGCATCTCAGAAGTCGGGCTGGGTTTGCCTGATGGCGAGGGTCATCGATAACAGGGAAGTTTAGTCTACACGTAAAAATCAGTCCCGTTTGGACTACGTTTGAGTTCAAAGTGAGCGAAGTGAAAAAAAGGTTGATCTTTCTGTAGCCCATACTATGACACCTCTATTGACCAACTGAAGGTCCTTTTGTCATGTTCACGCCAGGACCAGAGACAAGACAATAGTTTAGCCCTGCCAGTCTTGAAATCCAGTCCTGAAGGCTAATCTGGCATTTGACTCCATGTTACGATCCTCGGTCAGTTTAACATTTACTTAACACATATAATTGCAGGTTCTTACGGCGCTCAGTCGCCTCAGCCAGCCGCAGATCCAACAGACCCCTTCTCTACCAAGTTTGACATGAACGCTCTGAAACCAACAGTGTTTAATTCCCAGTACCAGAACCAGCCGCCACAGCAGGGCCCCTCGCCACAAAGTACAGTCTGGTGTTTGTTGTTGTTGTGAATGTTGTTTCTGTTGTTATTGGTATTTATGTAGCTCTGAGTTCTTGTTACGTATGCTGCTGCTGTTGTTAGTTTTATTATTATAATACTTACTATTGTTACTGCTGCTGCGGTTGTTGTTATTATAATTGTTACTATTTTTACTGCTGCTGCTGCTGCTTTTGTTGTTGTTATATAGGGTGTATTTTTAATGACAGTGCAGTGTTTGAAAATATTGCTGGTCCAAGTTGTGTATTCATCCTCTGTAAAATTCTTGCAACATACTAGGTAAATACAAAACTTGGACCGGCAATATTTTCAAACACTGCAGTCATTAAAAATACACACTGTAATAGTTACTATTGTTACTGTTGTTATTATTATAATAGTTATTATTGTTACTGCTATTGTTGTTACTGTTATAATAGTTACTAGTGTTTTTGCCATTGCTGTTATAATAGTTACTATTGTTACTGCTGTTGCTGTTATAATAGTTACTATTGTTGCTGCTGCTGTTGTTATTCGTATAATTGTTACTAGTATACTTGACACTGTTGTTAGTGCTGTTGTTATTACTGTTATAATAATAATTACTAGTGTTACTGCCATTGCTGTTATAATAGTTACTATTGATACGGTTGCTGCTGTTATAATAGCTGCTATTGTTACTGCTGTTGTTGCTATTATAATAGTTACAATTTTTACTGTTGTTGTTGCTGTTATAATAGTTATTATTATTACTGCTGTTGTTGCTGTTATAATAGGTACCATTTTTACTGTTGTTGTTATAATAGATACTATTGTTACAGCGGTTGTTGCTGTTACAATAGTTACTATTGTTACTGCTGCTGTTGTTGCTGTTATAATAGTTACTATTGTTACTGCTGCTGTTGTTGCTGTTACAATAGTTACTATTGTTACTGCTGCTGTTGTTGCTGTTATAATAGTTACTGTTGGTGTTGCTGTTATAATAGTTACTATTGGTACTGCTGCTGTTGTTGCTGTTACAATAGTTACTATTGTTACTGCTGCTGTTGTTGCTGTTTTAATAGTTACTATTGTTACTGCTGCTGTTGTTGCTGACGTAGTTTATGTTGTTAATATTGCTATATAAGCAGTACTAGGTTCTTGTTAGTGTTGTTGCCGTTTTTGTTATTGTTATTGTTGTTGTAATAGTTACTGTTGTTGTGGCTATTATATTGATTGCTTCTGCTGTTGTCGCGCTGTTATTGTTGCTGCTTTGTTATTGATGACGGAGGGATATTGTTGCTGTTATCCTTGTCTTAATTATTGTTTTGTTGTTGTTGTTGTTGTTGTTATGTGCATGTTGCTGTTTGTGCTGTGTTTCCTACTCTGTCTATTTTTGCTATTGCTGTTACTACTAAAGCTGTTGTTGCCGTTGCTGCTGTTATTATTGTTGTGCAGTTCCCGGCCCACTATTACTTAGTATTATTTTGCCATGATCATTTGTCCCCTACTGGACGTCGCAGTCAATCCCATCATTATTATTGTAATGTCTTGGCAATTTTACGTTCAGTGGTTCTTTCTGAACGACCACCACTAATAATATTGTATGAAAACCAGCGCAAGGCGGTCTGCACCCAAATCGCCCGCAGCTGTATTTGGAACGCGGTATGCGGGATTACGAATTGCGTCCTTAACTCGTTCACCACAGAGCTGGAAAAGTATCCATTCGTTTGTGCGATTTGATGAGGGAAAGATGATAAATACAAGACAGATATTAACATGGGAAGATGTTATCTTAAAGAGATGGACTGAATACTTAGGAGAGGTATATGATAGAGAATGAGACATGTTAACTGTGAGAGTATCTCTGATGGGTCACCTATTGCTATCAAACAAATGAAGAAAGGAAAAATGTCTTACCAGGTGCAATCATGTTAAAGGAATTGAAAGTACTGGAGAAACTAAACTAATCAAGGATGTTTACGATAGCAGCCATGTCTGTCGCATAGAGACATACATATAAGTGCTAAAACAAACCACATAAGAACTATTTCCGACATAATCTATTAACGTCAGACATGGACGCTGACTGCAAGTAATGAGCACAAAAACATAACAGAGATGTGATGCCTTATAAGAGCTGCGAGAGTAACCGTGAGAGATAGAAGTAGGAATTATGAAATTAGAAGATGGTTAGGTCTGAAACCAGTTATGCACTTCAATAAAGAACAACAGATTAAATGATTTGACCACCTCACAAGCACGCCCTGCTACCATCTGTCATAAAGAGCCACATGGAAGAAATATCATGGATACAGTACCTTATTGTTGCTACATTCGTGCCCCATAGAATGTCCAACAACTATACACTGTCCTATTGTGTGCTCAACCTTTAGGTGCTCAATAACTGTACAAATTCTACATGGATTGTTCAACGACTACACAAGTGCTCCATTGACTGTTCAACAGCTATACAACTTTTTCATTGAGCGTTCAACAACCATATAACTTCTCTTTGAGTGTTCGAAAACTGTACAACATCTCTATGTATGTTAAACAAATATACAACTTCTCCATTGTCTGTCCGACAACCATACGACTTTTCCTTTGAAAGTCTCAAAACAATACAACCTCTCCATTGAATGTTTCACAACCATACAAATTCTCAATTGAATTTTTCACAACCATACAACCTCTCCATTGAATGTTTCACAACCATACAGCTTTTCCTGTCAATTTCCACCAATGATACAGCTTCTCCTGTTAATGCCCACCAAAGATACAAATTCTCCTGTCGATGTCCACCAATGATACAACATCTCTTGTCAATGTCCACCAATGATATAACTTCTCCTGTGAATGTCCACCAATGATTTAACTTCTCTTGTCAATGTCCACCAATGATACAACTGCTAGTGTTAATGTTCACCAATGATACAACTTCTCCTGCCAATGTCGACCAATTATACAACGTATCCTGTTAATGTCCGCCAATGATACAACTTTTCCTGTCAATGTCCTCCAATGATACAACTTCTCCTGGTAACGTTCACCAATAATATAACAGTTGACAAATTCCCCAGCAGGTGGAGGAGAGTTTGCCGGACTATTCGGAGAGCAGGTCACACAGAGACAAAACCCCAACGCTCCACCTGGAAAAGCTGACTTTGGATCTAAAGGCCCGAACCCGATACAGGTCAGTGGGTCAGATTGCTTGCTTGCTTGTGTTCGTTGGCTTGAGCTCCAACGCGAAGTCCTGTATGTCGGATGAAGACATCCTGTTGTCCAACATCAGTGTGATGTCATACAGGACTTGAGGTTTGCGTGAGTATCCGTTGTCCCATGTCTGGCTTATTGGTGTGCAGACTGGTGGTTCCTCGCCGTACAGGCAGACACTCTCCGACTTCGGAGGAATCAGCGATCCTATTGACTTCAGCCAGGACCCCGAAGGGACCTGTTGCCCAGGACGCTCGACGAGGACGCGTCAATAGGTCTAGGCCAGTATATAACCCGGCCCTGGTGCCTTGGAAACACCTCTGCGTCCCAGTGGGTCAGATGATACAGGCCAGTCGGTCAGTTGATATAGGCCAATCGGTCAGTCGAAACAGGTCAGTGGGTCAGATGATACAGGTCAGTGGGTCAGTTGATGCATATCAATAGGCTAGTTGGTAAGGTCAGTTGATACAAGCCAGTGGATCAGTTTATACATGTCACTTGATAAAGGTCAGTGGGCCAGTTGATAAGGTCAGTAGGTCAGTTGATACAGGTCAGTGGTCAGTTGATAAGGTCAATAGGTCAATAGATACAGGTCAGTTTGTCAGGTGATAAGGTCAGTGGGTCAGGTGATACAGGTCAGTGGGTCAGTTGATAAGGTCAATAGGTAAGATGTTACAGGTCAGTGGGTCAGTTGTTACAGGAACCTGATACTGTTACTTCTCCACCAGTACTTACACTATCCATTTAGCTCTAATTGTTACTGTAACTTCTTAAGCTGCTATTTTAATTCCTTCAGTTGCTACTTTCACTTCTTAAGTTCTACTGTAACAAATTCAACGCCAATCAAAAAGTAGATTTGGACCTCACATAAATGGATGGCGGAAAATGGGAAGCAGGGCTGTATCACAGTTATGATTTCAAGTTGTTAATGTGGTAGGAGACATTTTGTATTATTATTATACTAGCTGACCCTGCCCGGCTTCGCCCAGTCACTGGTGGGGAGCATCTCATTTAATTCATATAAGTAGTCATATAAGTTCTCGTTCCCGTTACCGACTGTCTGTCTGTCTGTCTGTCTGTCTGTCTGTCTGTCTGACCCGGCCCGGCATTGCCCAGCTCCTGGTGTGGAGCATCTCATTTAATTCATATAAGTAGTCATATAAGTTCCCGTTCCCGTTACCGACTATCTGTCTGTCTGTCTGTCTGTCTGTCTGTCTGTCTGTCTGTCTGTCTGTCTGTCTGTCTGTCTGCCTGACCCTGTCCGGCTTCGCCCAGTCCCTGGTGGGGGGCATCTCATTTAATTCACATAAGTAGTCATATAAGTTCTCATTAAATTCATACAACAAAAAAAGTAACTTAAAAGAATGTCCTTCCACACACCATCCATTATTTTTAATGAAAACGCTTGCTAATCACCTGCATGACTACAGTAACTTCTTAAGCAAATAAAGATGAGTTACAATGTTATGCATTGTGCATTATTTTTATGAAAACTTTAAAAATGCCTTACAGTTTGTATCATTATTTATTATAACTCATATGCCGGTACATAACTATGGACAAAGAGTTTATAAATCTTTGAAAACGATGCCACAATATGACTATAAGTTATACAGAAAAGTTATGCCCCTTGAAATAACTTTTACGGAGTTAGGTCCCCTGAAATATATGAAATTATGATGAAAAATGAAAAATGAAATAATACTGAGTAAGCAGGCGATTTCACACTAAAAAAATATCACAGTTGACAGCTCTGGACTGAAAGGAAGGCGTGTAGAAAATTTCATCTCAATCGGATGGGCCGTTCGCGAGCGCACAAAGGACATACATAGATACATACAGACAGACAGACAGACATACGATCCTTATTTATATATAAGATATATATATCAGATTAGAAAAATATAAGAAAACCACTGTATGTAAGCCAATGGCAGATATGGGAAGTCGCCATGGCACTAAATAAGTTAACTCCTTCAGTTGCTACATAAACTCCCTCAGTTGCTACTTCAGCTGCTACAACTTCTACTTTAAATTCTTAAGTTGCTACTTTAACTGCTACAGTTAAACTCACTGCCAAGAAGAAGAAGAAGAAGAAGAAGAAGAAGAAGAAGAAGAAGAAGAAGAAGAAGAAGAAGAAGAAGAAGAAGAAGAAGAAGAAGAAGAAGAAGAAGAAGAAGAAGAAGAAGAAGAAGAAGAAGAAGAAGAAGAAGAAGAGAAAAGACGAAAAGAAGAAGAAGAACAAAAAACAAGAAGTAGAAGAACAATAGGTAGAAGATGCAGGAAAAGAAGTTCAAGAATAACAATGAGGAGATGGAGACAGAAGAACAGGAGGACGTTACGTAAAAGTTCATTCATTCATTCAGTAGCATGTCCTTTGCAGAACCTCGCTCCCATACAACCTTCCGGAACACCTCTCGATCATAAGCAAGATGGCCAGCGTCCGATACACCCATCAGGAGATAATCCGCCACAGTCTGCACCCATCTTCTCTTTGGCGTTCCTCTTTCTCTCTTCTCAGGCATATACTCCTCTATTATTGTTCTCTCCAAACTTTCGTGACGTTTCAAGTGACCAAAGTATTTCAATTTTCTTTGTTTTATCGTCTTTAATAGCCAACCTTCTTCAATATTCAGCTCTTGAAGTATAGATGCATTTGTTATTTTCTTTATCCAAGATATTCTTAGAACTCGTCTATAACACTCATATTCAAAGGCATTTATGCGCTTTACAGCTTATTTAGTAAGTGTCCAGGTCTCGCATGCGTATGTTGCAATGGGAAAGATGCATGCTCTTAAAAGTCGAATTTTTGTAGTTCTATCTGTCCCTCTCCACAATTTATTCAGTTGTTTTAGTCTATGAAGAGCAATAGCTATTCGTCGTTTAACTTCTTTCATTGTGTCACCATTGTTGGTAATCAATGACCCAAGATATTCGACATTTTTCACCACATCCAATTTTTCCTCATTAACATATATTTCTTTCTCCATAGCAGTTTTATTTGTATGCATTATCTTTGCTTTTGCTATGTTAAGATATAAGTTGTGATTTTCACTATTCACTTGGGTTGAGGTTATTAGGTTCTCTATACCATTTTGTGTTGTGGATAGCGATACTGTATCATCAGCATATCGAATCTTTAGTGTGTCATGACCACCGATATTTAGGGCAGCATATAGCTCCCTGTTTATATCATCTCTGACATTTCTCATTATATTTTCGGCGTACAGGTTAAACAAATAGGGGGACAGCCCACAGCCTGACGGACTGCTTGCTTGATGTCAAACCAATCTGACGTCTCGCCATTTATTCTAACCGCTGCTTTTGTCCATATAAAGCATTTTTGTGAGTTGTATTAAATGTGATGGAAAGCCCATATTCCTCACAATTTCCCAAAGTTTCTGATGTTGTACGTACACAGTCAAATGACCTTGAATAATCCACAAAACTTGAGAATAGGTTTACATTAAATTCTCTGCACTTCTCTCTTATTAAACGCATGTTGAGTATGTGATCTATTGTTCCTCTTCCTTGTTTAAATCCAGCTTGAACTACATTAATTTCTTCATCCATTTTTTTACGAAGTCTTCCCATTATGGTTTTTAGTAGAATTTTACTTGCTTGACTGATCAGGGCAACAGTTCAGTAATTGGTGCATAATTTCAGGTTGCCCTTTTTGGTATTGGAATGAAGATAGTTCTCTTCGAATGAAGTAGTAGTACGCTGTTATATTCTTTTCTCAAATCGTTAAAACATTAACAATGTTACAATTTCCACAACAACCGACAGCTGAACCAGTTTATGGCACAACCAACCTCCCCTAAAGACGCCAACGCCCTGGATGTCTTGTTGGGGTCTTTGCTCAGTAAGTCTAGTCTGTGTGTTTGTCATTCTTCCACTCAGTGTTTGTCATTCTTCCACTCTGTATTTGCATTCTTCCACTCAATGTTTGCCTTCTTTAACTCGATGCTTGTCATTCTTCCACTCAATGTTTGTCATTCTGCCACTCAGTGTTTGTCATTCTTCCACTCAATATTTGTCATTCTTCCCCTCAATATTTGTCATTCTTCCACTCAATATTTGTCATTCTTCCACTCAATGTTTGCCATTCTTCCACTCAATATTTGTCATTCTTCCACTCAATGTTTGCCATTCTTCCACTCAATGTTTGCCATTCTTCCACTCAATGTTTGCCATTCTTCCACTCAATGTTTGTCATTCTTCCCCTCAATATTTGTCATTCTTCCACTCAATGTTTGTCATTCTTCCCCGCAATATTTGTCATTCTTCCCCTCAGTATTTGTCATTCTTCCACTCAATATTTGTCATTCTTCCACTCAATATTTGTCATTCTTCCCCTCAGTATTTGTCATTCTTCCCCTCAGTATTTGTCGTTCTTCCACTCAATATTTGTCATTCTTCCACTCAATGTTTGTCATTCTTCCACTCAATATTTGTCATTCTTCCACTCAATGTTTGTCATTCTTCCACTCAGTGTTTGCCGTTCTTCCACTCAGTAATTGCCGTTCTTCCTCTCTATGTTTGAAATTCTTCCACTCAATGTTTGTCATTCTGCCACTCAGTGATTGTCATTCTTCCCCTCAATGTTTGTCATTCTGCCACTCAATGTTTGTCATTCTTCCACCCAATATTTGTCATTCTTCCACTCAATGTTTGTCATTCTTCCACTCAATTTTGTCATTCTGCCACTCAATGTTTGTCATTCTTCCACTCAATATTTGTCATTCTTCCACTCAATGTTTGTCATTCTGCCACTCAATGTTTTTCATTCTTCCCCTCAATATTTATCATTCTTCCACTCAATGTTTGTCATTCTGCCACTCAATGTTTGTCATTCTTCCACTCAATATTTGTCATTCTTCCACTCAATGTTTGTCATTCTTCCACTCAGTGTTTGTCGTTCTTCCACTCAATGTTTGTCATTCTTCCTCTCAATATTTGTCATTCTTCCCCTCAATATTTGTCATTCTTCCACTCAATATTTGTCATTCTTCCACACTGTTTGTCATTCTTCCACTCAGTGTTTGCCGTTCTTCCACTCAGTGTTTGCCGTTCTTCCTCTCTATGTTTGCAATTCTTCCACTCAATGTTTGTCATTCTGCCACTCAGTTTTTGTCATTCTTCCCCTCAATATTTGTCATTCTTCCACTCAATGTTTGTCATTCTGCCACTCAATGTTTGTCATTCTTCCACTCAATATTTGTCATTCTTCCACTCAATATTTGTCATTCTTCCACTCAGTGTTTGCCGTTCTTCCACTCAATGTTTGTCATTCTTCCACTCAGTGTTTGCCGTTCTTCCACTCAATGTTTGTCATTCTTCCACTCAGTGTTTGCCGTTCTTCCACTCAATGTTTGTCATTCTTCCACTCAGTGTTTGCCGTTCTTCCACTCAATGTTTGTCATTCTTCACTCAGTGTTTGCCGTTCCTCCACTCAATGTTTGTCATTCTTACACTCAGTGTTTGCCGTTCTTCCACTCAATATTTGTCATTCTTCCACTCAGTGTTTTCCATTCTTCCACTCAATGTTTGTCATTCTCCCACTCAGTGTTTGTCGTTCTTCCACTTAGTGTTTGCCATTCTTCCACTCAGTGTTTGCCGTTTTTCTCCTCTGTGTTTGTCATTCTTCCACTCACTGTTTGACGTTCTTCCACTCTGTGTTTGCCATATTTCCACTCAATGTTTGTCATTCTTCCACTCAGTGTTTGCCGTTCTTCCACTCAGTGTTTGCAATTCCTTCACTCAGTATTTGTCATTCTTCCACTCAATGTTTGTCATTCTTCCACTCAATATTTGTCATTCTTCCACTCAATATTTGTCATTCTTCCACTCAATATTTGTCATTCTTCCCCTCCATATTTGTCATTCTTCCACTCATTTTTGCCGTTCTTCCACTCAGTGTTTGTCGTTTTTCCACTCAGTGTTTGCCGTTCTTCCCCTTTGTGTTTGTCATTCTTCCACTCACTGTTTGCCGTTCTTCCATTCTGTGTTTGCCATATTTCCACTCAGTGTGTGTCATTCTTCCACTCAGTGTTTGCCGTTCTTCTACTCTGTGTTTGTCATTCTTCCACTCAGTGTTTGCCGTTCTTCCACTCTGTGTTTGCCATTCTTCCACTCAATGTTTGTCATTCTTCCACTCTGTGTTTGCCATTCTTCCACTCAATGTTTGTCATTCTTCCACTCTGTGTTTGCCATTCTTCCACTCAATGTTTGTCATTCTTCCACTCAGTGTTTGTCGTTTATCCACTCAGTGTTTGCCGTTCTTCCCCTCTGTGTTTGTCATTCTTCCACTCACTGTTTGCCGTTCTTCCATTCTGTGTTTGCCATATTTCCACTCAATGTTTGTCATTCTTCCACTCAATATTTGTCATTCTTCCACTCAATATTTGTCATTCTTCCACTCAATATTTGTCATTCTTCCCCTCCATATTTGTCATTCTTCCACTCATTTTTGCCGTTCTTCCACTCAGTGTTTGTCGTTTTTCCACTCAGTGTTTGCCGTTCTTCCCCTCTGTGTTTGTCATTCTTCCACTCACTGTTTGCCGTTCTTCCATTCTGTGTTTGCCATATTTCCACTCAGTGTGTGTCATTCTTCCACTCAGTGTTTGCCGTTCTTCTACTCTGTGTTTGTCATTCTTCCACTCAGTGTTTGCCGTTCTTCCACTCTGTGTTTGCCATTCTTCCACTCAATGTTTGTCATTCTTCCACTCTGTGTTTGCCATTCTTCCACTCAATGTTTGTCATTCTTCCACTCTGTGTTTGCCATTCTTCCACTCAATGTTTGTCATTCTTCCACTCAGTGTTTGTCGTTTTTCCACTCAGTGTTTGCCGTTCTTCCACTCTGTGTTTGCCATTCTTCCACTCAATGTTTGTCATTCTTCCACTCTGTGTTTGTCATTCTTTCACTCTGTGTTTTTCGTTCTTCCACTCTGTGTTTGCCATTCTTCCACTCAATGTTTGCCATTCTTCCACTCAATATTTGTCATTCTTTCACTCTGTGTTTGTCGTTCTTCCACTCTGTGTTTGCCATTGTTTCCACTCTATGTTTGCCATTCTTCCACTCAATATTTGTCATTCTTTCACTCTGTGTTTGTCATTCTTCCACTCTGTGTTTGCCATTCTTCCACTCAATGTTTGCCATTCTTCCACTCAATATTTGTCATTCTTTCACTCTGTGTTTGTCGTTCTTCCACTCTGTGTTTGCCATTGTTTCCACTCTATGTTTGCCATTCTTCCACTCAATGTTTGCCATTCTTCCACTCAATATTTGTCATTCTTTCACTCTGTGTTTGTCGTTCTTCCACTCTGTGTTTGCCATTGTTTCCACTCTATGTTTGCCATTCTTTTACTCTATGTTTGCCATTCTTCCACTCAATGTTTGTCATTCTTCTGCTCAATATTTGTCATTCTTCCACTCAGTGTCTCGGATTCTTCCACTCAGTGTTTGTCATTCTTCCACTCAGTGATTGCCATTCTTCCATTCAATGTTTGCTGTTCTTCCATTCAGTGTTTGCCGACCACACTATCAAGTGTTGCCCACTTCATCTCTTCACTAAACATCACAAACGGCAAATCAATGCTGGGGTTGACTGCAACGTACTCTAAATGTCACACAGCTGACTTATTCAACCCGTCCACTACCTAGCGATCGTCTGTAAAATAAAGTTGTAGATGAATACACCAAGCCCGCGCTCTGGCAAAGGGGTTACAAACGCAATTCGTAATCCCACATACCGCGTTCGAAACACAGCTGCATGCGATTTGGCAGCAGACCGCTTTGCGTTGGTTTTCAAACATAGGCATGAGTGCCAGTCGTTAAGCAAACAATGGCAAACTACTGAACCTACACTTGTCAAGAAACCACAAATAGCCAACAAAAATGATGGGGTTGACAGTGACATCCTGTAAAGGATATGCAACAAACAGCTTTACAAACAAAATACAATAAAGTTTGTCATAAGGAGTTATGGCTGTTTGTCTGTGTCTGTCTCTGTCACTCTCTCTCTCTCTCTCTCTCTCTCTCTCTCTCTGTCACTCTCTCCCCATCTTTATCTCTGTGTGTCTATTTATGTCTCTCTTTCACTGTCACTCCCACTGTCTTTCTCTCTCTCTCTCTCTCTCTCTCTCTCTCTCTCTCTCTCTCTCTCTCTCTCTCTCTCTCTCTCCCTGTCTCTTTCTGTATGTCTTTTTTTCTGTCTATTTCTCTCTCTGTGTCTTTATTTTTGCTGTGTGTCTCTGTCTATCTCTGTCTGTCTGTCTCTGTCTGTTTCTGTCTCTCTCTGTCTCTCTGTCTCTCTCTCTATCCTTCATTCTGTTATTGTTCAGCTAAGAATATTCTCATCATTGCAGAAAACAAGCAATCTAAATCTACCTCGCCCAGTGCCATTACCTTAACTCTATCACAGACGGGAGGCAGGGGAAAGCCAAACATGAATGTGCCTAATCAAATGGCATGACTGAGCTCCTTATCATGAGTTCAACAACCCCTCTGTGGTGTCTCCTCCAGCTTGTAGAGATAGAGGGAACTGCATGTTTCAATGACCCCAAGATCCATGCCGACGATATCTCAGCTAATGGTAGGGTCACCCATGTTGGAGGGTTCACGGGGTAAGAACCATGTGACGTGATACAAACCTGCTGCCTTGTAGGTAGACTGTCAAAGTCTAGGAAAAGCAAACGCGAATAAATTCTTGCTATGTCGTATGTACTGAGTTATGCATGCGTGCGTTGTTTGTCCATCAAGAATGATAATGACCATTCATTTCATCCAGTGGAGTTGAAAGTATGGAGCCGTGAGTTCTAAGATGGCTGATAAGGCCTATTTTGGCTCGAAATGTTCTTTGACAATGTGGACAAAGAATGCTTGACGTTTCTGGAGGGGGATTTTCTGCAGTGGTTTTTCTGTTCTGTCTTTTCTTCACAGCTCTTGCTGTCCTGGTTGCCTCACAAGTGACTGCACCCTTGCGTAATGATGTACGCCACGAATTTCGGTCTCTGGCTGCAGTCTCCCGGGTGTCATGATTAATTCAAAAAACTGAATTATAGATTTGGCGAAACAACCCAGCGAAATTCAGTCTATGATGGAAGGAGTTCACTAATTAGACAGAAGGGGGTATAACAACAGTCGCATCGCCTGTGTTCTCACTTCTCCTCTTGTCTGACCCAGGTGGGACAGTAGCAGCACAGAACAGCCAGCAAGCGTCATTTAGACCCATCCCGAACACCACCACCAAGGCCCCGCCTCCCGTTCCTGCGTCATCCCTGGTGAGTGACCGGCTGAACGGCTTCGTCCTGGGCCCCAGGTCGGAGTACCGGAGCAACATGTTCAGCGAGATTCCGGTCAACAATGCTGGCTATGACAACCTCAACCCACTAGCTGGGTTCATGGGTTAGTCCGTATGTTCATGTATTCTTGTTCTTGCACGATGTAGATAGCGATACAAGTGGAATGATATGGACGAACAGCAGTCTGATAGAATGTACAATCATGACGAGAGACAGACAGTGTTGGAGATCCACGGCAGCCATCCTTCTATGTGGAGACGGCATCGGATTGATTGATGCTTCTTTTATTTATCAATCAGGTGCTGTCTCCACTATGAAGGTTGGCTGCAAAGAACCTCCAACACTGCCTGTCTCTTACTTTGATAGTATATTCTGTCAGACTGCTGTTCGTCCATCTTTTGATGTTCTTTAATAAACCGATATCAATACAATCACTGGACAATAAGAACATTACTTTGTTGATCCGGCATCTTCTGCAATCTGTCTTGTTCTAGATGTATTGGTGTTACCTTTCCTCTGTAGTAACCAAGGCAGGTCGAGAGAGGGAATCATGCTGACTGGCAAACTTATGGCCTCTACTATTCAGCCCAAACGTTGTGCTTACCAGAGGTTTAACTCCATCTCTGGCCTTAGCAGGTCTGGGAATCACAGCGAGAGGCAGCTGTTACATGTTATAAGTCCTTGTCAATTGATCGAGCCAATGCCTTTGTTCAGTCACATTCGCTATAGCCATGGGTTGCAGTTATTATGCCGTTTTAAAAGGCCAATGTTACAAACTCATCATCATCATGTACCATGCCGATAAGCTTGGGTGGTCATGTTTCGCTATCTCACACGATCACCAGAGTCGTGGATCAGCTCTGTGTTCTTGTGTCGGGTGTACCATATGGCCAAGCAATCAAGCTATTTCTTTCTCTGCCTTCCTCTTGTTCTTTTCCCCGCAATCTTGCCAGTTGTCACCAAGTTCTCCAATTTATTTCTTATCATAACGTGCCCAACAAATTGTGACTGTCTACTTCTACTTTCTCCAATCAGTTTACGGTTTTAATGTTTTCTTGTAGAACTTGCTCATTTGTTTTTCTGTCTGTCCGTGGTATTCTGTGCATTTTCCTCTGAAACCACATTTCTACAGCCATCAGATGTTTTTCAGCTTGTCTGCTCCTTGTCCACGCTTCACATACATACAAAAGTACAGGCTCTATGTAGCAGTTCAACACTCTTCCTCGTTGCAAATGACACCATGTATTCGTCAGTATGTATTCCATCTTGTAAAAGGCTACTTTCGCCATGGCGATTCTTGTTCTTATCTCTACAAGGCATCTCCCATCAGATGTTATGACTGTTCCGAGAAGAAATTGCAAAACATGATAATCGTCTGTGTCAGTACCACAATCACCATCTCTAAGCCAGACATTTGGAGGACGTCGACCTCAGCACTGCCCTCAGGAACGGCCTGGCCAGTTTCCCCGCCTCGAGCGTTTGTTATTATGTCCATGGTGTCTTCAGTGCCATG
This sequence comes from Cepaea nemoralis, assembly GCA_014155875.1. Classification (NCBI taxonomy): domain Eukaryota; kingdom Metazoa; phylum Mollusca; class Gastropoda; order Stylommatophora; family Helicidae; genus Cepaea; species Cepaea nemoralis. The sequence continues at coordinate 79,393 of JACEFZ010021452.1, forward strand.
TGTCCAGAGTCGTGTTGATCGGCGCCTACCTCTTGTTCCTGGAGCGAGTTCTTTTATTGGAAAGCCGCGAAAGAGTTTTGATTAGACGCTCGATTACCTGCCCAGTGGTCGTGAGTTCGACAACTCATCACAGTAGATTTTTGTTACATTGACCTGGGCTCTCGGGTCAACCCAGTCTCGGATAGATAATAATGAATACCGTGGAAAGTAAAGACCGCATGTTGTTTATGTCTTTAATATGTTCTAAAGAATGTTATTTATGCCTCTATTATGTTCTAAAGAATGTTATTTATGTCTCTATTATGTTCTAAAGAATGTTATTTATGTCTCTATTATGTTCTAAAGAATGTTATTTATGTCTCTCTTATGTTCTAAAGAATGTTATTTATGTCTCTCTTATGTTCTAAAGAATGTTATTTATGTCTCTATTATGTTCTAAAGAATATTATTTATGTCTCTATTATGTTCTAAAGAATGTTACTTATGGCTTTAATTTGTTCTAAAGAATGTTATTTATGTCTCTATTATGTTCTTAATATGTTATTTATGTATCTATATGTTCTAAAGAATGTTATTTATGTCTCTATTATGTTCTAAAGAATGTTATTTATGTCTCTATTATGTTCTAAAGAATGTTATTTATGTCTCTATTATGTTCTAAAGAATGTTATGTATGTGTCTATTATGTTCTAAATAATGTTATCTATGCCTCTGCTATGTTCTAACGACTGTTATTTCTGTCTCCATTATGTTCTAACGAATATTAGCTCTGTCTCTGCTATGTTGTAACGACTGTTATTTCTGTCTCCATTATGTTCTAACGAATATTAGCTCTGTCTCTGCTATGTTGTAACGACTGTTATTTCTGTCTCCATTATGTTCTAACAACATGTTACCTCCTCTGTGTTTTAACACAAATGACTTCTGCCAACAGGTGAGACGCCACCACCACCTGTCACCACCACACCTGTCCCGCCAGGTAGAAACGGTGATTTCCTGGAGGGATTTATAGGCGTCAATAAGGCTTTGGAGCCACCCAAACCCGCCAGAGGTGAGTCCGGGAGGGTCAGGAGAGAGTGTGTGATGTGTCATGTGAATGAATGATAGAAGAGTTAGAAGTTTGACAGAACGGATTTATAGGTGAGTCAGAAGAGAGTCAGAGATAAGCCACAATTTGATCACAGCGAAGCTAAAGGTCAACTGGAAGTGAGTTTTAGGTGAGTCAGGAGAGAGTCGGAGATTAGTCAGAAATTAGTCAGAGATTAATTGGAGATTAGTCAGGGAAAAGCTAGAAGTGAATGAAAGTTGAGTCAAGGATGTATGAGATTTGAGTCAGTGACTGCGTCATTAGTAATCCGTTGATGATTATGGAGTGAGCGAGACCTGTCAGATATGAGTCAGAGATGTCCCAGACTCGCAAAATTGGTATCAGATGAACTTTAGAATTGTCTAATAAACAAACACATTGACACAATTATAGAAAACTCCCTGGGGAAAGGCACTGTCCATCTGCTTCAATATAGGTAGCTCATGATCTGTGTCTGTCCTCTGTGAATGTGTTATATTCTAAGCTACCTATGTTTAGAAAACTAAACTAAAACTAAGCATAGGTAGCTTAGAATATAACACATTCACAGAGGACGGACACAGATCATGAGAGTAGATCATTGGCACCTGGCGACCGTGACAAACGATAGTTTGTTACATTGTACTACACAAAAAGGCATAATATAAGTAACTACAGCCCATGGCGTTAGCGAATGTGACTGATCAGACCACTCCGCGCTGTAGATGTTTGTCCACAATGGAACAGGGAGAGTAGATCAAGCAAATAATAACCTGATCTACCTTGGAGAAGCCTCACTTCAAGAGACAGAATCGTACACCTACTTAGGTGGCAATGTAGACAAAGGGTTAGAACAGATAAAAATATCAGAATACAGAATGTTATAAATTGTGGGAAGTAAGAGGAGAGAGTGACATTCTGAGTGGTTTCCACTTTTTCTAAAATAAATATCATGAAATTATTCCTCCCTACGACCCTTGACGGAAAAGTGGAAGATGATGATGATGAACACATCACACCCTAGCGGAAGTATATAATATGGAACTACTTTCATAATTTTTTTTCTACCCCCGCTTGCCTTTTTTGAACTTTTCCCCAAAGCTTTTTGTTTCCCCTTTCACCGGTGCCCCC
>JACEFZ010021453.1:0-59585 GCA_014155875.1 Cepaea nemoralis
CTATAAGATTTCTAATGGCTTTATCGCAACTGACGATATCAACGTGTCAAGAATTCTTAAATTGTCGCTTCCGACAACCAAGAAAGAGTTGCGAAGTTTCTTAGGTCTTTTAAATTATTACAGACACTTTATACCAGATTGTGCCACATTGACCGAATGTTTCACTAACCTACTAACAAAGAACCAACCTAACAAAATTGTACACAGCGAATGCTTAAGACCTGCATTTACGAAAGTGTTATCATACTTTTCGAGTAACCCTATTCTTAGATTACCAAATTTGAATATTGATTTCAGATTACGAACAGATGCGAGCTCCGTAGCGATTGGAGCAGTATTGCTTCAAGAATACGACCATATTCTCTACCCGGTCTACTACGTGAGCCGCAAACTAAATCCCAGAGAAAGGAATTTGAGTACGCCGGAAAAAGAGGCATTGGCTCTTGTTTATTCGGTAAGGAAATTATCCCGTTGTCTCCTTGGGACTCATTTCATTGTTGAAACTGACAGTAGTCGTTAACGATTATCAACACTGGGACTCCATCCAACCACAGGGTTGCGAGATGATCATTACTGTTGCAAGATTACAGTTATGAAATCAGGCACATACGTGGCACACAAAATTCATTGGCAGACCTTCTTTCGAGATGTCCTTGCGACACACCCAAAAGCCAAATGGTGTCTGAGCGCACACAAGCAGACCACTGAGGTATCTGCTAAGTAATAAAACGCTCAGCGACACAGCGAAAGAATGTAATCATTACAGTAACGCTGTGGGTAGAAATGTGATACGGACAATGTCCCATTGTAAATATATTGTATATTTTATAATTATTGGAATAAATGTGACGAATACGTGTGTGGTATGTGATAGAAAGGATAAATTGCTATATTTATTACTATAAGGGCGGGTAATACTTGAGTGGTACGTGTTAGTACGTGTATATTGTTTTAATTACTTATGAACATTGTTACAAACAGTGCCACTGGAGTTCAAGACTCACCCAATTTGAACTGTTGAGTATCCAGAGTACCGGCGTTTACGGAATATTCCTACTTATTTTAATCCGTGCGAAAGGAACTGTGACATCTGAACTCTACACGAACACTGTTAATCCATACAGAGAAACAGAAGTAATCCAGCAGCTGTTTTCAAAAACTGTATACTCCGTTTCTTTATAGAACATCCAGACGGAAGAAGACTGTGTTATTTACAACTAAACACAACGACTGTGTATTTCCGGTGTTTATGTAAATTAGTCTCAAAACTAGAAGACTATAGTGTAATTATCACAAAGAGGTGACGCTTTATATAAACTTTGTGATTTCAAATTTTCCATATACGAAATTGTATTTGATGATTTTGGATAGATGTGATCTCAGAATCATAAGTTGATTTACTTGTTCACAACAGGAACATTTAGTTCATTTTTGTCAATAAGTATCAAATTATGACACTAAGAAATGAATGTATGAATGTAATTTATTTTGTTTGAAAACATATTAAAATTATTGCCCTTAAATTTTGTATTTTTTCTCTGATTACACCAAGGTGAACAATTGAAATTGTTTGTAATGTGTAACAGGTATACTAACTATCATCATGTTGCCGGAGGCTTAACACGTTAAGATGACGTCAATTATGCATGGGGAGTATTGCCGAAGCTGTAGACCGTCATAAGACTTTCCAACCATATGAGGTTGGGGTCAAGTTATGGAATAATCTTATAAAGAGACGACTCACGGTCTGACCTGTCGTTTTAGTATTTTTGTTCTTGGTCGAGAGGTAGTTGCGTGTTTCGCTGATAGCTACCGGACTTGCTGTTTCATATTACAGCTAAGGTAATAATCCATCTAAGGGATTGTATTTGGAGTGTTGCTAAATAGCGACAGTGAGGAGTGTATGTATATGACTTAAAATTGACTACATATTTCAATGTAAACCAAAGTCAGATGACTTACAAAGGGTCGATTCTGACAGGTTGAGTAAAATGTTTATAATGTACATGACAGGGTTCCCCTGTCATGAAAAAGAGGGCGGGAGAATGTCATAATCTCCCCGCCAGTTATGCCGCGTCATCTTTAACGGCGCCTGGCTATTACGGCCAGATTCAAACTATGAGCAATAGTTACCACGATGTGACAGAGAGGGTCAGTCGGTGTAAGTATGGAACATGTAGTCCACGAAGGGACACCACTCCGAATAGCGTGTGCTCACAGTGGTTAACCTTCAGACGGCTGGGGTTTGTGGTACAGGACGGACGTTTGAATGGTGCTCCGCTTGTGAGTATGAAAGCGTATAGATAAAACGCCTGTGTGAATAGGAAACCCTTCGCCTGGGTTGTAGGATTGTGAGTTGTATTGTATTTATATATATTCATTGATTGTATTGTAACATCGCTGTTGTAATTGTGCGATTAATGTAATTGTGGTGATGAATGAGCAGCGCGAATAACATGTTTGAATCGTAAGTTGTCGCGTGTCACGTAAAGTCATTTTGTGACCGTGTTGCGTTTCATATCTGTCGGGAGATACGAGCCTGTGTACTTGCTGAATGCAAGGAATCTGACATCCTGGCCGTTACTCATCCTCTAGTGCATGGGGGTGAGATGCTGAGGTGACAGCATCTACAGCCTACCTTGTGCCTTACGTCTGTAAAGACGGCAAATGCCACTACTGTGTGGGCATTAAAGGTGAAAATGAGTCCCAGTCAGTATCTAAAGCTCATTGAGTAAGCGTTATCAAAGGTGGAAAAGCGTCCCATTGGCACGAAATGGAATATTGCTTGGCTAGCAAATCCACTACGTGGAAGGCCGAAGCGAAATCTTGCTGTGTGGATGTCGTCTGCATACTGGTCCCTCCTGGTCTTCGGAGGAGCAGCCTGTGGTGAACGGAGGGCTCAATATACGGAAGTGAGGCTAAGCAGCCATATGCAGGACGTGACGATTCCTTGGGTGAGCCCAGTACCAGAGCAATAAGTGTCGGCTCTATAATTATGGAAGTCTCCTTGGATGGCGGGGAATTCCCATGGTCTGACCCTGAATTTCATTGAGGACCGACCGGGATGTCTTCGGCCGTTCTAACTTGACTAGCTGGGATTTAGATGACAAGACAACAGTGAGAGTCCATTGTCCGTCTGATAGTCAGAGTATAATGTCCTTCGAAACACCCGGGAAGGTTAACTTAGTCAATAAATGCACACAGAAGTCGGATGCATCAGCCTAAAGGCGTAAGTAAAGCAGCTCTGCTGTAAACAGGCACAACGCAATTACGTCAGAAAAAAAAAATAAAACCAGTAGGGATGAACGCAGAAGATGAAGAAAGTGTAGTATCTGCACTTGATCTTGCCAGGGCCACCAGCAGAGGCAGCCATCCGAATGACACAGAGGGACGTGGGGTCCTGATGGGGTGGCTCTGGTACTTAGGGGAACAGAGAGTCCTAATTGTTAAAAAAAAAATTCTCGATTAAAGAACAATTAATTTACAAAATTATAAAACACACCACATTACAAGAAACCCACGTAATTAAACTGGTGTAAGGGACATAACAGTATTACAGATATTATGTAAAGGGACATTACTGAAAGCATCATAATAACTATAGATTTCCTCATAATCGTTTTAAAATTATTTTATGTCGTTGTCTATAGTAATGGCTTTGTTTTATATGAATGTGAATGTATTACGGCATATTTGTAATCCTCCTTCATGTTACATTAAATGCTCTGTGCTTTCAATTGCACAGGAAAGTAAATGAACTTCAATAATTTTTGTCAAGCCTGTAAAAGGCCAAACACCCTTAATATCACCTCACGGACCCCTTGGCTAAATGGCTAAAGTAGAATTGTAGAATCTGCGCTTGATATTGCCAGGGCCACATGCAGAGGCAATCATCCGAAAGACACAATAACGTTGGACCTCGATGGGTGGCCATGACACCCTTGGGAAACACGATCCCTGTAAAAAAAAAATAATCCTAATATTCAGAACAGACAGTCGAGATGGGAACACAGAGCTGATTCACGACTCTTGTGATCGAGTGAGATGGCAGAACATGACCGCCCACACTTATCGGCATAGCACATGATCGAATGTTCAGCACTTTTCATTGTTTCACGGCATTTTGATCTCTCTCTCTCTCTCTCTCTCTCTCTCTCTCTCTCTCTCTCTCTCTCTCTCTCTCTCTCTCTCTCTCTCTCTCTCTGTCTGTCTCTTTCTCTCTCTCTCTCTCTCATAATTATTGTGTGGTGTTTATTTTAACAAGTAATACAAAGAGACGGCAGATTTCGACACGATTTTGACATGTTCTTTCTGTTTCGCTTCAGAAGCAGCATTCAAAGACATGTAGCTGATGTGGCTCATAATTAAAGAAACACTATCAGCGTGGGTGGAAGCGAAACTGAAACAAAATGGAATTTGCCTTGGCTAGCAAACCCTGTGCGTATAAAGTCCGAATAATTTGGAAGGTGCCACTACATGCTTGGTCCAGACAATTTTTCTACGGCTCTAAGCTGAGGGATATGGCTGAACGCCTCTATGTCAATATCCCCCAGTTGTGAGGACCTAGCCGTTACTCATCCTCTGCTGCATGGAGGTGAGATCCTGAGCCAGCAGCATCTGCAGCCTAACGTGTGCCTTACGTCTGTAAAGACGGCAAGTGCCACTACTGTGTGGGCATTAATGGTGAAAAAGCGTCCCAGTCAGGAACAAAAGCTCTTTGAATGAACATTATCAAAGTTGGAAAAACGTCCCATTGGCACAAATGGAATATTGCTTGGCTAGCACATCCAATACGTGGAAGTCCGAAGCGAAATCTTGCTGTGTGGATGTTGTCTGCATACTGGTACCTCCTGGGCTTCGGAGGAGCAGCCTGTGATGAACCGGAGGCCCAATATACGGAATTGAGGCTAAGCAGCCATGTGCAGGACGTGACGATTCCTCGAGTGAACCCAGTACCAGAGCAGTATGTGTCGGCTCTGTAATTATGGAAGCCTTCTGGGATGGTGGGTCCATTGTCTAGCCTTGCCTTCCCTTGAGGGTTGACCGGGATGTCTTCGGCCGTTCTAATCTGACCAGCTGGGATGTAGATGACACCACAACAGTGAGAGCCCAATGTCCGTCTCAGAGTAAGAGTGAAATGTCCCTTGAAACACCCGGGAAGGTTAATCCGTTCAACAAATGCCCAAATACCCAAAATAAGTCGGATGTGTCGGCCTAAAGGCTCAAGTAAAGTAGCTCTGAAGTAAACTGGCACAATGCAATATCGTCAGAGTGAAAGTAACATGTCCTTCAAAACACCCGGGAAAGTAAACCCGGTCAACAAATTTCCACAAAAGTCTGATGTGTCGGCCAAAAGAAAAAAACAACAACTCGGGATTAATGCAGTTGAAGAAGAGAGTGTAGTATCTACACTTGATCTTGCCAGGGCCACTAGCAGAGGCAGTCATCTGAATGACACATAGGGACGTGGGGACCTGATGGGGTGGTTCTGCTACTTGAAGGTGCAGCGAGCCCTTATCTAAAAAAAAAAAATTCTCGATTAAGGAAAAGTTATTTAAAATTTTTTTTTTGAAATAACCACCTCAATAGAAACACATGTAATTATAATGGAGGTAAGGGACATAACATTCTAACATTTATTGTTTAAAGGGACGTTACTGAAACAATCAAAAGTGTCTTATATAATTTAAATATCTTAATACTTATTATAATCTTTTATAAAATGCTTTATAAAATTAAATATAGATGTATAAAAGACATAAATGCGTTACAAATTTTATGTCGATTTTTCTAATTTTGTAAAAGTCGTGGCTTTGTTTTATAAGGATGAGAATTTAATAATGCATTTTTGTTATCTTCCTCCATGTTATATAAAATGTTTTGTCCTTTCAATGACAGATTTATCTTGTCAAAATGAAATTTTTGTCAGGCCTGTCAAAGGCTTAACACACTCAATATCACCTTTCGGTCCCCTTGGCTAAAGTAGAAGTGTAGAATCTGCGCTTGACCTTGCCAGGGCCTCAAGCAGAAGCGATCATCCTAATGACACAATGACATGGGACCTTAATGGGGGCATCCGACCCCTTTCAGAACCACGACCCCTCAACAAGATTCTTGATTTTCAGCACTTTTGATTGTTTTACGGCATTTTGATCTCTCTCTCTCTCTCTCTCTCTCTCTCTCTCTCTCTCTCTCTCTCTCTCTCTCTCTCTCTCTCTCTCTCTCTCTCTCTCTCTCTCTCTCTCTATCTCTCTCTCTCGTGTGAAAGAGTGTTCAGATGTTACATAGAATCTGTGCTTTTGTATGGATGTGATCCGTGGACAATGAGCAAGCAGGCTGATAAACATCTAAAGGATGTGGAAATGTGGTTTCTGAGGAGAATGCAAAGAATACCATAGACAGACAGAAAAACCAATGACCAGATCCTACAAGAATCACATGAAAACCGTGAACTGATTAGAGAAAGTCATAATTTTTTGGTCACGTTATGAGAAGAAATAAATTCGAGAACTTGGTGACAACTGGCAAGATCGAGGGTAAGAGAACAAGGGGACGGCAGAGAAGTAAAAACCTGGATGGTTGGCCACGTGGTATGGTCGAGACAAAAACATTGAGCTGATCCACGATTCTGGTGATCGAGTGACATGACAAAACATGGCCGCCCACGCTTACCGGCATGGCACATGATGGTGATGAGCTCTAGTTGCTCATTATTACATAAACAATGTAATCGGCGTGGACAAACAATGACTGCGATAACAACATTGATAACGATAACCGTGATAACATAGCGATGGTAACGATAACACCGATGTTAACTATAACAGGGATAACACCGATGGTAAGAATAACAACGAATGTAGCGATAATAACACCATGATAGCGACAACAACGACTGTAGCGATAAGACCGATATCGGCGACAACAACGACTGTAGCGATAATAAACCGATGGTAGCGACAACAACAACTGTTGTTATAATTACACAGATGGTTTCGATAACAACGATAGTAACTACAACAACGACTGTAGCGACAACACCGAGTATTAACGATAACAACAATGATAACGATAACAGCGATAAGAACTGCTGTAGTGTAGCAGCGAGTATTAATGATATCTGGGTCAGGGGTCATGTGATATTCTGTGAGTTATCGGTTCACGGTGTGCTAGACATATGTAAATAAGTTAGTCAGTCATTGCTTTCCTTCTTGGCCTCGACCATACTGGCCGGGGATAGTAGGTATCCACCCTATAAAGAAATCCTCTGCCTAGTGTAGCGAACTTGAGACTATAACCAACCAGCACCTGTCGATTGTACTCCAGCTCAGTGTACCATCTATTGAGTGGTTTCATTTTCATCATCATCACATGAATTGCCTATAATCGTTGAAGTTTCAGGATACTCTGCTAGGTAGGCTTATTGGGTACTCTATCTTGCTCAAAGGTGACCCATAGGCTAGCGTGTAACAGGAGGTACTTTACTTCAAAATGTGCAGATATCGCAGCTCTGGTTTAAATAGGTTCAGTGAAATTATGTCAACAACAACAACAACAACAACAACAACAACAACAACAACAACAACAACTACAACACGGAGTAGCAAAGAAGCTTACCTAAACATGAATCAGTTACAATGTTACATGTTCTTTACAGGACGTTGCCATCAAACCCTAGTTGATTGTCTATACAATTTTACTATCAGTAGTTTGCCATTGCTTTCTGAAAGAGAAGTCAATGTTGAAGTGTAACTTAATGACAGTTTATTGATTGAACGCCTTACGTCGCCATAAGTGCACCGGAAGTTTAATAGTGAGCGCTTTTATCATTTCGGCTGAGTTGACTGCTTATGCATATGTAGTGCATTAATGAGAAAACACAACTCTTAGAAATGCCCTTATGTATTAAAAAAAAATTTCTTGACTAAAGAAATGTTATTTTAAACAATTAAAAGAAAAAGAGAGAACCACATGAAAAGGAACACGTGCAATCAAAATAATGGAAAGGGACATAACAGTATTACAGTTATTATTTTATGAAGAACAACTCAAAGCAGCATACATGTATTATGTTATTTAAACAACTGTAGTATTCATAACAAGTTGTATAAGACATTTATAGAAATTATTTACAGATATTCATTTCATAAATGAAACAATAAGACATTTAATTCACTATCAAAGTGTTTGGAATAATAATGGCTTTATTTTACAAGAATGAGAATTTGGTAATGAATTTTTTTCTATTTTATCTCGATATTTCATTAAATGTGTTGTGCTTTTAATACCAATTTTGCCATGTAGAAAACATAATCAATTTTTTGACAGGTCTATAAACGGCCAAACATCTTTAACGTCTCTGGGCTTAGATGGAATTGTAGAATCTGCGCTTGATGTTGACTGGCATGCAGAGGCGGTCACCCGAATGACACGATGCAGGTCTTTGATAAGCGATTCTTACCCTGTTGGGAACCGCGAGCTCCTTAAAATACAAAAAGATCCATAATATTCAGCACTTGTGATTGTTTCACGGCATTTTGATCTCTCTCTCTCTCTCTTTCTCTCTCTCTCTCTCTCTCTCTCTCTCTCTCTCTCTCTCTCTCTCTCTCCTCTCTCTCTATTTCTCTCTCCTTTCATCTCCCTCATTCTATCTCACTCTCCCCCTCTCTCCATTCTCTCTCCTTCTCTATCCCTATCTCTCCATCCCCTCCCTTCCTCTCCCCTCTCTCTGTCCCTCTTTCTCCCCCTCCCTCTCTCTCTCTCTCTCTCTCTCTCTCTCTCTCTCTCTCTCTCTCTCTCTCTCTCTCTCTCTCTTAGAAGACACATCTATGTGTTTATTTTAATCTAATTGGTCAGATTTGACAGTTGTCGTCACTTTTATGTATGGCCATTGAGTGATACCGTGAATTGTTTAAACTAGAAGAAATCTAGTTTTAGAGAAATTGTTTTTGTTTGTAATAAGGGCTCTCTGTTCCCCCAAGGGCCAGAGCCGTCTCATCAGGTCCCCACGTCCCTGTGTGTCATTCGGATGACTGCCTCTGCTGGTGGCCCTGGCAAGATCAAGTGCAGATACTACACTTTGATCTTCGCCACAAGACCAAGAAAGGATTGCATTCATAAATTGATGTTGATAGAAATAATAGGTGTCCCATTCAAACATTACATTATTCTTATCAGAACCCACAGGCAATTGTTTCTAGTGCGAGTTATTTCTCTTGTAAAATTGAGATCTCATTTCTGTATTTGATTGTCTCACTTTAAAAAAATTACATTTTCGTCCATTGAAATACACAGACAAGAATATTTCGTTAGACTGTTTCACTTTGCCTGTCTCCCTGGCCGTGTGGTTATCAGCTTTCTCCGTAACCCCGAATACTCTCGTGGTTGACGTGAGCGCACGAGAATTGGAAACACTTCGAGACGCGCCAGTGACTTATGAGAGTATGGAGCCGGTCGCTCAGAAAGCAATGGCAAACAACTGAGCGTAATCTTGCCAAGAAATTAACAATCAGCTGAAAGATGCTGATGTTGACAGCGATGTCCTGTAAAGGATATGCAAAACATTTTGTTTCACCTTACACAAGAAGTTTTATTTTATTATTTTGTTTTTTGCTTATAAAGTAAGCTTTAAACACGGAAGCCGCGGTAGCGTAGTGTCTAAACACCCACCTGTGGTCATGAGTTCGAATCCGCACTGGGTCAGATTTTTTACAATTGACCTGAGCTGCCAGGTCGTCCCTGCCTAAAATGGATATCTGGAAATGGCTTGGGAATTAAAGGCGGCAGGTGTGATAATTACCACATCACCCAAAGAGCGCCGATTGGTCTATTCAAAATATGGGTCTCGCGCCATACGCCCATTGTGTCTCAAGGCCCGTAAAACTGCTATTATTATTATTATTATTATTATTATTATTATTATTATTATTATTATTATTATTATTATTATTATTATTATTATTATTATTATTATTATTATTATTATTATTATTATTTTGGTACGGTTTGAAAGAACAAAATACTGGATTACATTTCCCGAGATTCATCTCATAATTCTGGTGTCGTTTTTATTTTAAAAAGTAATACAAAGAGCGGGCAGTTTTCGTCAAAATGTACTTTCTTGTGTCGTGTCAGCGCCATCATAATATTTAAGAGAAAAATGTAGCTGATGGTGCTCATAATTACAGGTAGACTATCAGCTAGGGAAGAAAGAGTCTGCCCTAACAACACACCCTCCCAATCTTACTTAGTTTCTGTGAATGTCTAGTAGTTTGATAAGTCAAGAGTTTTATATGCAAGATAGTGTTTGTAAGTATTATAATGCCGATGTGTGGTCAGCTATGTTTTGTTGTTTAGTGTATTTATTGGCTTAGTTTATAGACAAGCATTGAATCTTCCTACTCAGCCACTTCATCCCGGTTAATCTGGAAGTACCGAAGCACAAACACTTCCTTGGAGGATGCCACAACCCTCAGCCAGTCATACAAGTTGTATTTGTCGAGTGCTGCAGATTCCTCTTCCAAAAGGGCACATCGATGGTCAGGTTGAGTTTGTTTTTCTGCAGATCAAAAGGGGCATTATTTTCAAAAGTTGTCAGTCGTGACGTCACCGTGAATGCGATCTTTCAGATACTTATCAAAGTTGTCAGTCGTGCCGTCACCTTGAATGCGTTCTTCCAGATAGTTCTCAAAGCTGTCAGTCTTGAAGTCAATTTTAATGCGATCTTTCAGATACTTCTCAAAGTTGTCAGTCTTGAAGTCAATTTTAATGCGATCTTTCAGATACTTCTCAAAGTTGTCAGTCTTGAAGACAATTTTAATGCGATCTTTCAGATACTTATCAAAGATGCCATTCTTGTCGTCAACCTTAATGCATTCTTCCAGATAATTCTCAAAGTTAGTAGAATCCATGATCCCATCCTCCACCGGGTGGGTGCAGTGCACGGTGTACTTCAAGGTAGTCTTCTTCCTGCCCCTTTCGTGCCCCGGTGACGGGTTAGGTTTTCAACTCGTGTCTTAGTGACAACAGTTTAACTTGCTTCATTTTCTTTATCCATCTCATGGCAATAAGTGCCAAGAGCCGGAACTCACACATCATGCCCGACATCTTTCTACTGAAGTTCTAGAAAGAGCGTCCATGCCCAGTATCCACACTCTACTAATATAAATCAGATTTGCTGGGCTGTTCACTTAACTCGTATGCCAGATCACAGGCTCCCAAAACAATTTTTAGGCGGCTAGAGGAAACTCTTTGCTTAAAGACACTATGAAAATCTCACTGAAAGCTTTTGGAATTCATCTTGACACCTGTAAGACTGCTGCTAAAGACCGTAATTCGAACTGGTGGAATTATTAGATACTATGGACATAAACAACAAACACATGGCATGCATGGATATTGCCTCTTTATTCACCAACGTTCCATTAGATGAGACCGTGAATATAATAAGCGAACGCATTAGAGACAAACAACTAAAACTAGGCATACCATCAGCTATTCTATAGAGGCTATTAAAATTATGTACTGCCAACATACAATTCAACTTTCTAAACAAGTCATATCGCCAAATTGACGGAGTGGCCATGGGGAGCCCACTTGGACCTATTCTAGCGGACATCTTCATGGCACACTTAGAAAAAAAGAGATCCTCAGAAATCAATAACTTGGCCTTTTACCGTCGTTACGTGGACGATATACTAATTATCACCACAGACGAGCTACAAGCAACGTCGTTCCAGGCCACAATGAACGAGACACATATAAACATCTCTTTATCTATGGAACACGAACACAACGAAGCGTTGCCGTTTCTAGATATCCTAATGAGACGTAGAGCAGATGGCACAATTCAAAGATCGGTGTACCGCAAAGAAACATGGACTGGCCAATACTTAAATTTTCAGAGCTTCGCACCTGTCCAGTACAAACGGGGCTTAGTACGGACCCTGTTTGACCGTGCTAGGAAGATATGCACCCAGGACACACTGACAGAGGAATTTAAAACTCTGAAGAATGCCTTAAACCTGAATGGGTACTCCACAGGATTTATAAAGCGCCATTGCCAACAGCCCAAACCGAAATCAGAAGTAACTACAGTCCCTAAACTCAAAGTATTCATCCAGCTAACCTTCCGAGGAGATGACGTAATGCAACGTCTGCGGGACCGGCTCACCACAGCAGTCGAGCGAACATTCTGTGCTGCAGCTCTAGTCATCAGGTACAGAAACACACCAATCCCAGTCCCAGCAGTAAAAGAACCTGTAGCTTTGTACGCCAAATCAAATTGTATTTACCAATTTACATGCAGATGCGAGGCCATCTACATAGGCAGAACTGAGCGACAGTTACATTGCAGGGTTTCGGAACATATCCCGAATTGGTTGGACAAGATACTACACACAGAAGATGGTAGCCTAGGCAGGCCGACACACCGGAAAAGTCTGGCTTCATCGGTCGGGAGACACGTGTTCGAGAGTGGGCACGTGGTTGAAAGAGACAGTGCCTTCCGTGTGTTGTTCAACACACAAAGTAGTCGATTGTTAAAGTTTGCTGAAGCTATTCTAATCAACCTTCGTAAGCCGTCCTTGTGTAAGCAGAAAGACATGTTAGTCAGTTTAAAATTACCGTGGTAGACAATCGACATTACTGTGCGAACATGTGTATATTTCAGTTTGAAGGATTTATCTAATTAATTCACGTAAGTTGTGTGATTTCTGCAGTATGTACCTGACGAAATGCAGCGAAATATGCCAGGCAATAAATCGTGCAATCTATTGTTTGTGTCTTCGTTATTCAAATTAAAGCAGAACTATTTTACTTGCGCCTTTTGGCCGACACATCAGACTTTTGCGGACATTTGTTGACCGGGTGAACCTTCCCGGGTGTTTCGAAGGACATTCGACTTTCACTCTGACGATATTGAATTGTGCCAGTTTACAGCAGAGCTACTTACTCCCATAATTACAGAGCCGACACATAGCCCACTGGTACTGGGATCACCCAAGGAATCCTCAAGGGCCTATACCTGGCTGCTTAGCCTCACTTCCGTATATTGGGCATTTCATTTGCCACAGGCCGCTCCCCACGCAAACCAGGAGAGGTCAGACTGCAGACGACACCCACTCAGCGAGCTTTCGGTTCGGACATTCCACGAAATGGGATTGCTAGCCAACCTGTATTCCGATTCGTGCGTCTGGGTCGCTTTCTCGACTCTTACAGTTGTGGTCTTATCCTCATTCCAGCTGGCCCACCTAGAACATTCGTAGACATCCAGGTCGGCCCTCAAGATAAGGCAGGGGCAGACCACAAGCATTCCCCGCAATCCAAAGATTCTTCCATAATTGCAGAGCCGACACATAGCGCTCTGGTACTGGGCTCACCCAAGGAATCGTCACGTCCTGCACACGGCTTCTTAGCCTCACTTCCGTATATTGAGCCCTCCGTTCACCACTGGCTGCTCCTCCATAAACCAGGAGGGACCAATATGCAGACAACATATCCACACAGAGAGCTTTCGCTTCGGACTTCCAGGTAATGAATTTGCTAGCCAAGTAATATTCCATATCGTGCCAATGGGACGCTTTTCCACCTTTGATGACACCCACTCAATGAGCTTTAGATACTGACTGGGACGCCTTTTTCACCATCAATGCCCGTACAGTAATGGCACTTGCCGTCTTCACAGATGTAAGGCACAAGTTAGGCTGCAGATGATGCTGACTCAGCATCTCAACTCCATACAGCAGAGGATGAGTAACGACCAGGCCCTCAAACCGGGGGATATTGACTTAGAAGCGTTCAGCCATATCCCTCAGCTTAGAGCCGTAGAAAATATGTCTGGACCAAGCATGTAGTGACACCCTTGCAAATTATTCGGACTTTATACGCAGTGGATTTGGTAGTCAAGGTATATTCCATGTTGTTTCAGTTTCGCATCAACCCCACTGAGGTTGCTAGTCGGCATCGGTTATGGTCAGAACTACGACGGTGTCTGATCGTCCATACGACTCTGACTTTCGTTCTTGTTTAATGACAACTTTTTTTTTTTTTTAAAATTCTTTCGCTTTTTGCAGCGGTCCAAGAATTTCACCTCTAATGCCGCAATACGAATGCCGCCGTTTGTCACTGTTAATCATTACCTCCAGTTCCGAAAAGCAACAAAATAGAACCGAGGTCCTATTCCATTATTACATCCACCATTATTCAGGCAGCCGAAGCCTGCTTTGAACATTCCAGATCCAACTACCAGCTTTTTTGATTGCAACAATTTTAATACACACTATTGGAGCTGGAATTATCGCGGCTGCTGGCACCAGACTTGCCCTCCAATAGATTCTCTTTACAGGGTCTGAAGTGTACTCATTCCAATAACGGGTACTCGATAGAGTCCCGTATTGTTATTTTTCGTCACCGTGCCGGGAGTGAGTAAGTTGCGCGCCTGATGCCTTCCTTGGATATGGTAGCCGTTTCTCATGCTTCCTCTCCTGAATCGAACCCTGATTACCCGTTACCCGTTACAAACACGGTAAGCATGTCATGTACCATCGACATTTGATATGTCAGACATTTGAAAGATGCGACGCTTGCATGTTTTGTTTGACCATCAAGAATGATGATGATCATTCATTTCAACCAGTGGGGTTGAAAGTATGGAGCCGTGAGTTCTAATGTGGCTGAAAAGGCCTATTTTGGCTTGAAATATTCTTTGTAGATTCCAAAACCAGACGAAACTACAGTCGCTAAACTCAAGGTATTCATCAAGCTAACTTTTCGAGGGGATGACGTAATGCAACGTCTACAAGACCAGTTTACTACAGCAGTAGGCCGAACATTCAGTCATTAGGTATAGAACCACACCGGATTCCACACCAGCAGTAAAAGAGCCTGTTCCCCAGTGTGCCAAAAACAATTGTATTT
Organism: Cepaea nemoralis; assembly: GCA_014155875.1. NCBI lineage: Eukaryota > Metazoa > Mollusca > Gastropoda > Stylommatophora > Helicidae > Cepaea > Cepaea nemoralis. The sequence continues at coordinate 14,917 of JACEFZ010021453.1, forward strand.
ACCAATTCACATGTAGATGCCAGGCTTTCTACATCGGTAGAACAGAGAGACAGCCGAACAAAAGGGTGTCAGAACACATACCTCAATGGGTCGACAAGATACAACACACAGGCGATGCGAGCCTAGTGGGACCGACACCCCGGAAGCCTCCCGCGTCTTCAGTTGGTAGGCACATTCTCGAAAGTGGCCATATGATTGACATAAACATTGCCTTTCGCGTGTTGTTTAACACCCAAAATACTCGCTTGTTAAAGTTTTCAGAAGCAATAATGATCAATCAACGCAAGCCAGATTTGTGCAAACAGAAAGATATGTTAGTCAGCTTAAAATTACCATGGTAGACAATTGACATTACTGTGTGAACATGTGCATATTTCAGCTTGAAGGATTTATCTAGTTAATTTACTTTATGCTGTGTGAATTCTGCAATATGTACCTGACAAGATGCAGCGAAATATGTCAGGCAATAAATCGTGCAATCTATTGTTTGTGTCTTCGTTATTCAAATTCACTACAGGAAAACATTGTTTTGAATTTTTACTAATGTATTGTTTTTCAATTTCTATTCAATTATTTTCAAGCCATGCTTTTTTGCTTCTTTACATAATTTTCTGACTTACCTGTGCATCTCTTCGTATTTGTCAGGATTACTTTTGTTGTGTCTTTTTGTTTCCATTAGTCTTAAAATTTCTTCAGTCATCCATTTCTTACGACATACTTTATTTAATTTTGCAATAGTTGTTTCTGCAACCAAACTGATTGAATTCTTCAACATTTCATATTGATCATCCACATCTTAAAATAAGATCTCTAGATCAGAAAAAAACACCAAATTTGTTCCTTACTTCTATGTTAAAATTGTCTTCGGTTTCCTTGTCATTTTTTAATGCTCACAGATGATATTTAGTGTTTCCTGGTGTATACTTGATTTTCTTTACTTTATCTTCAGTGTGCCTATAATCAATATGTGATCACTGTAGCAGTCTGCATTTGGATCTGTTTTGGCGACTGTTAGTGCATTTCGAAACCTTCTGTTAATCAGCATGTAATCGATCAGGTTTCTAATCCTGCTGTCAGGACTTCTCCATGTCTATAATCTTTTGAGATGCTGCTTAAACCAAGTGTTTCTGACAATCAGTTCATGTTTTTTTGCCCATTCTACAAGTCCGTATCCTCTCTCGTTTCATTCTCCCAAACCATGTTTACAGAATGTGCATAAATCACCTTGATTTCCTACTTTCGCATTGAAGTCACCCAATATGATGTTTATTTCTAAATTTTTTTACATTTCTTCAAAGCATGTCTATCCTTACCGGGCGAGGTTGCTCTTTAGGAGCACCCATTTACGCCGTTTCTGAGATTGTCGTGGCATCTGAAAAGATGGCAGTTTGAAAGTGCTTTCCTTCTTAGCAGTGACAATACTGGTCAATGACCTTAGCCATTGTCTCCCCAAAAAAGAGATCCTCTGCCTACCGGGTGAAGCTGGAGAACATAACCTACTGCTATCTGTCGGCTGCTCTTCAACCTCATCGACCACCTGCACCCATGGCTTCATGTAACCCTGATCGGGGGGCTAAACGGGTACTCCACTTTGCCCTAGGGTGTCCCGCAGGCTAGCGGAGGGAAGGTGGCACTTTACTTCTCTTTTGACGGAAGATACCCCTACCCTGCAACCTCGACATCAGCTACATGTCTTTGGATGCTGCTGTTGAAGCGAAAAAGAAAAAAAAAGACAATGTCAATATCGTATCTGTGAGATATTTCCAGCCACATCACAGTACTGCGACTTGAGATTGCTGACCAAAACGGGACGCCATACTTCCGCGTCGAGCAGAGACGTTCAAAACATGCCTAAAGCCGGAAACAGCGAACAAAACCCCTCTAGGCGAAATTGTAGGGGAACAGGAAATGATGGCTCTCACTTTAAGATTGATAGTTGTAGCTTAAACGTCAAGTCGTTCACCACTTGGTGTGTTGAAGCCAAGCAGGTGTTCTGGGTCCTTGGGCAGGCAAAGCTTTCATTGTGTGATTCTTGAAGTTAAGGTAATACAATGTTAAGGTTTACATTTATTATAATGTCGATGTACTGTTTAAAATGTTTACAAATGATCATAGTCTAATTTACTGCACTTGTTAGTTGGATCCTTCAAGTAAACATTCGGTTGCGATTTATTACTAAAGAATATTATCTTACATTTTGTGGCAATCTACTAGTAAAGTAATATTTCTTTATACTCTTTTACATATGTGGCTAAAGAGTATTGGTGTTTTCATTCTGTTGCCATGTGCTGGCAAAAGAATATCTCTATTTTATTAACACGTGCTACTAAAGTATATCACTATATCTCTTTATAGTCGGTTACATATGCGACTAAAAGAAGATTTCTGTATATTTTGTGACAATATGCCAATGAAGAATATTCCCTTATATTATGTTACAATCTGTGTATATTTACTTTTCTCAATATATGAATAATGTGCTTTTCAAATGTACTTGCTGAACATTGATGCTTTTACAGAGGAAATGTAGCTTAAGAGTCAATCTATTTAAAACCATGTACACTGACTCACACCTGTAGGGATGTATATATCTTGTAATTCTTTTATTCACATTTTTTTTCCCTGAATATGTTTTGTGAAATTGTCATGCCTTGTTCTGAGAATAAATGCTCATTAATAAGAGTTGCACCATATACCCAAATGTTAGTCAGACGCGGCACACACCAAAAGCCTCACACATTAGTGATGATGATTAGGTGGTTCTTACGGTCAAGGGCATGCCATTTATGTTCTGAAATATGATTGGAAAAACAGCCCATTTCTGTCTATGTGCATGAGATAACCTGCAATCTTGGGTGGTTTAACAATGTCGTCCTCCAGCCCTTTGCTTAGAAGAGACCGCGGGGAATGACCAGACCTATTTGTTTAAATCAGTGCTTATGCTAAATACATAACGCGTATCAAAGGCAGTTATATCAATACATGATGATGATGATGATGATGATAGATTACATGGTGGACAATTAACTCTCAACACTTGAGGATGATGATGATGATGATGATGAGATTACATGGTGGACAATTAACTCTCAACACTTGAGGATGATGTTGATGGTGATAGGCATTTGAGATCCAAGCTGAACCCAGAGTATGAGCTTATTTATAGGCACCTGATGAGGACAGTGATGATGATGATGATGTTATAAGGTTGACCATTAACTTCACTTACATCCATCTCAACACAACCTGTCTTATCAAGCAACAGTCTCAACCTATCTCTGGCTTACTAGGAAGTGTCACTACATGCACCTTTCCCATGCATCTACCATATTATGCATCTAGCTCAACCCACTTTCATCACAATATACCTTTATCTTAATCACATCATGCCTCTACCACAACCTAACTTCTTCACAACATGTCTGTTACATCCTGGATGACTTTGAATCAACTTAATTTAATATAACCAGATGACCTGATCACAATCAGACTCCCTGGTCTTAAAGTATAACTATTTTATTTCATTGTCCTGGTTGCACCAATAGTTGATCCCATCAGGACCATACAGCATGATATGATGGATTGAATGCCATCTATACAGATAAGAGAGAGCGCTCACTATTGAGGAGACACATGCTTCCCTCTCTTATTGTCTTATTCTTTTTTTTTTTTTGTCTTTATTTTTTTTTTATTGTTTCTTGACATGTTTTATGATTTACTGATATGTAAATTGTAGGCAAATGCTTATGAAGTTGTATTTTGTTTGGACCATCAGATGGGGCGCTTAACTGAAAGCCTACTGTTGTGAAGATGCGGTCTTGGTTGCTGAGGGCGGTAAACTTGTATGTCATGTCCATCTTTTGCCAGCCCAAATATTAGTACAGTCCCATTTCCTTGCATCATCCACCACCCCCCCCCCCCATCCTACAAAGATCTCACCCATGTAACCCATGAACCCAACTGAGAATCCCTGATGTTAGATCCAAACTGAAGACCTTACCATTCCTCACTCACTTTGATGATGACCCCTTGAGAGAAAACTGGTTCCTAGGAAGAGACTTGCATCAAGTTGAATCTTAAACCCACCGAAGTACCTACCGGCAGATATAAACTGCATCGGAGATAAAAATATCTCTTTTTTTATTACTTTTGGTAGTACTTTGTTATACATTATGATACTTTAATGTATGTTGTATGACTTCACTATTTGTGTTTCCACAATTATGCATTTATCTCAGCTGATATTCCATGTGAACCTGACAATGTTTTCTCCAGAGATGTAATCAATATGAAGAATATATTTTGTTATCATATTTTTTTTGGATTTATTACACTTATGTTACCAGACCATTTGTTGATTGGTTCTTACAGAATGTGTGTAAACATAAATATTATGTGATGTCACTGTATGTCCTGTTTATACTGTGAATGTTTTGTCATGATATTGTTGGTCTGGTCCATCACATACTTGTGTACTATAAATCATATGTGACAATATTAATTTAGACCATATGAGGGCGGACACCTGCATACTAGCACCTTTTCCCCAGTGATAGAAAAGGGCATCCAATTTTGTGATAGTGGCAACAGTCCGTGGTCTCCACACCTTCCTAAGAAGCCTAAACTTACATATTTATATATTTTACATTAATTCGTGTAGATACGAAGACTCCTTAGTATCTTCACGTGGGGGCACGAGCCATAAAATTTAGCTTCTAGAAGGTGATTTTGAAAGAGGATAGGAACCCATCCCCTTTGGGCATACCCTGATAATATTCCTCAAACAATTAAATTCCTCTTAAGTGGGTGTTACATTCTAACAGATGTAACCCCTATAAATAAACCTCACAAGTGGGACTTGCTCGTCCTGGAATGAATTAATTATAATCTCCTCACTAGTTTGGATCCTTATAGAGGGACATTTAAACGCCTAGCAGCCCATACACAAGTAAGACTTCAGTCAGAAAGATTCTAACACAAGGAAATCTCATTACAGGTGCTGGAACTTGATATAGGAAAGGGGGGAGTGTGGTATTTACTCTTATTAGGTCCAGTATTGCTAACGAGTTTAGGAGTGTAACTTCTTAGTGAATAAGTTCCCATTATTACCTGAACATATTGTGCACACTGGTTAAATTAATTAGTGATATTGTGTTGCTAACCCATTTTTGCATGCAATTTTTATATCTTCTAAAAGGGATCACTGAGTCTGAGCTTGACCGAGGCCCTAGAACACCCAGATTTTTTCCCAGATATAGAAGAGTAGGTAAGAATGGCTGAATTAGCCAAGTTGCATAACCAGCATATGGAGACAGGCAAATTGTGCGGTCTGGCAAGTAATGAGTTGGCAAAATATGTTTCAGATGAGATAGAGAAACATGAAAGATTATAGGCTGAAATAAAGAATAGGGACAAAGAACGTCAACATGCTCTTCTTTTAGAAGAGAGAAAGCTTCAGGCTGAGAGGGAGAGTAGAGAAAAGGAATATCGACATGTCCTGGAATTAAAAAGGATGGACCATGAGCAGGAAATTCTGCGAATGGAGACGGGAGTTAGTACTGCCCTTTCTACATCCCAAGCTAGTCCAGCGACAGATGTTCATTTGGATGTGACTCACCAACAGACTGGAGCAATGTCATTCCCGCTTGAACCCTTCAATGAACACACAGATCAGTTGGAAGCATATCTCGATAGATTTGAACAGATGTGTTACACCTGTGGGTTGGAGGAGACTAGATGGGCAGTGAAATTGTCCCAAGTTTTGAGGCACAACGCGTACGAGGTGTTCTCCATATTGACGCAGGAGGAACAGCGCAACTATAATGCCCTCAAAACAGCATTGCTAGCCCGTTTTGAAGTTGACGGTGACACCTATAAGAATAAGTTCAAGTCTGCTAAGAAAGAACCTGAGGAGAGCTTTGCCCAGTTAGTGAAGAGAATGAAAACGTATGTACATAAGTGGTGTTCTTTAAGGAAGTTTGATGAGAGCTACATAGGCCTGAGGGAGATGGTTATTATTGACCAACTTAAAGAGAAAATGTCAACAGAAATGAAGGCTTTTCTAACACAAAATGGGGCAGAAAGACTAGAAGATATTATCATCCTAGCAGACAGATTTGAGAAATCTCAGAAGGAGGTCGGAGCAACTCGTCGGACGAACATTTCTTCTCATCCTGAAAAATCTCAAAAGCAGAAGGAGAAAAATGAGAATAACTCCAACCAGAAAAAACAGTAAGACGAAAAACACCGCCCAACCTTTAGTTCAACAGGCTCAGAAGGAGGGTAAAGCATATTGCCTAAAATGTAGGACTATCGGACACCATAAGAAAGCGTGTAAGTGGAAAACTACTCCTAAAACTGCAGCTTGTTTGACAGAACCGGAACATAAGAAGGTGAGCACTGGTGGAACTTCTTTGGAAAACCACGAAGAAACTTATTCCAGAATTCCGGTTGTTGAATCCGTTGAACTCAACGGAGTTTCAGTCATGTGTCTCTATGATACGGGACTGCAATTTGACGCGATTGTGTCTTCCTCTTTGGTTAGCTCTGATCAGGTAACAGAGGAAACAGTCGAACTACAAGGACCCTTGAAAAACAAAGCTCCAATGTCATTTCCAGTAGCAAAAGTGAGCATCAACTCACGATATGTGAAGGGGGAAATCAAGGCGGCAGTCTTTTCAGAACCCATATACCCTGTCATTCTTGGTTGTCGATATCTATTCTTAGGAAATCCAGTAAAGCCTAGAATTGTCTTAGCCATGACGAGGAGACTTCAAGCTAGAACAGCTCCAGAAGAGTCAATACAAAATAATCCTCACCCAGAGGATTTGAAAAAGGCCCAGGCAGCGGATAGTACTTTGGCGCCATGTTTCAACAAACTGCCTAGAGCTCTCTCACCCATACTTAAAGGTGAGATGTATATGAAGAATGGATTGCTTCACCGAAGGGCAGGAACAGGAGGACAGGAACATGCCCAGTTAGTTGTTCCTTCTGCTTACAGAGCTCAAATTTTGGATATGGGACATAGTCAACCTTTTTCTGGGCACATGGGAATTAACGTGTCCATACAACGTATCTCAGCTCATTATTACTGGCCTGGAATGCAAACCGATATAGCACGTTTTGTGAAATCATGTCCGCAATGCCAGAAGGTTGCTCCTAAACACTTGACTGCACCAATTACACTCGGATAAATGCCTGTATCCGGTACTCCATTCGAAAAAGTGCCGATCGATATAGTAGAACCTCTCAACCGGACGAAGAGAAAGAACCGATTTATTCTTACACTTGTTTACACATGCTCCATGTGGGCGGAAGCTGTGCCAATTTCTTCAAGCGATTCGAAGCATGTAGCGGAAGCTTTGCTTGGAATGTTTACCAGAATATGATTTCCTATTAGGATCCTAACTGATAATGGATCACAGTTGAAAAGTAAGCTGATGGAAGAAGTTTTTAGGCTTTTTCAATCCAGACACATCTGCATAAGTCCATATCACGCGGTCGGGAATGGAACTGTGGAACGCTGGAATGGCACCCTTCTTAGTATCTTGAGAAAACTTGCCCAGGAGAAACCAGAGGATTGGGACTTGTACATACCTGCAGCTTTATTTGCATATAGGGAAGTACCTCATCACTCAACTGGGATTGCTCCAGCAGCTTTATTGTTTGGACGTCCAATGAAGGGACCCATTGAAGCTTTACTTAGAACATGGACTGAGGATCGAGTATACGAGACAGTGGTGACTGCCTCTTCTTATGTTGCTGAGTTGAAAAACCGCCTACAACATGGATGGCGATTAGCGTCTGTCAACCTACGACAAGCTAAGCACAAAATGGCACGCTACTTCAACAAAAAGGCAAAGGATAGAGAATTGGAGGTGGGAGAGAAAGTGCTATTACTACTTCCTACAAGTCAGAACAAGCTGCAAATCGGATGGAAAGGACCATATGTAGTGACCGAGAAGATCTCTCATACTAATTACAAAATTTCCATCAGAGGGAAGTTGAAAGTTTATTACATAAACCCATTAAGGAAATATAATGAAAGGCCCTCTACCACCGAAACAGCGCATCTGATGGCATTGGCAGTGGCTACAGAAGTGGACCATGGGAACCCTATGGAAGTAGAATACCCTCTGCAAGCAAAATAAACTTTTCAGGATGTGGATATTAGTCCTACATTAAAACCAGATCAGCAGAATCAGATCCAGGATCTTTTGGCTACATATGCAGATGTACTTACGGACAAGCCAGGGCTTACAAAGTTAGTAGAGTTTGACATGAAGTTAAAAGACCCTACTCTTGTGCGGGCCAAAACTTATCCCGTTCCTTATGCCAAAGAACCCATTTTGAAGGAAGAAATACAGCAAATGCTCTCGGCTGGAATCATTTCACCATCTGAGTCCCCTTACAGTGCAAGTGTGGTGTTACTGAGAAAACCAAGTGGAGAACATAGATTGTGCATCTACAATCGACAGCTCAATGCTATGACTGGGTTTTAAGCTGAACCATTACCGGATCAGAATCAACTCTTCACACGTCTCAGCTCAGCCCAATACTTCATTAAGGTAGATCTCAGTAAGGGCTATTATCAGATTCCAGTGAAACAGGAAGTTAGACCATGGTTAGCTTTCAGCGTCCCTGACGGGCACTATGAGTTTAATGTTCTTCCTTTTGGATTAAGTAACGCGCCCAGTGTTTTTACACGAATGATGAGGAAGTTACTTGAACCATTACATCATCCTGCAATTAGCAATTTCATGGATGACATTTTAATACCAACTGAGACGTTTGATCAACACGTAGAAGCTCTGCATCTTCTATTCAAACGAAAAAAAAGGAACCTGGATTGACAGCAAGGCCAAAGAAGTGTCAGGTAGGATTCAAACAGCTGGATTTTCTTGGTCATAAGATTTCTCAAGGATCATGACTCCACATGAAAGCAATGTTGAGAAACTCCAGAAGACACCATGCCCAAGAACCAAGAAGGATGTTAGATCATTCGTATCCTTGTGTGGATTCTACCAAAGATACATCAAGGGCTTTAACTCTCTGACTGCTCCTTTAAGAGATCTTACTAGGAAAGGAAACCCAGAGATAGTCAAATCGTCAGCTGAATGTGAAGCGGCGTACACAGCTCTCAAGAAATCATTGACTGATAAACCAGTTCTTCAGTTGCCAGATCTCAACCGTACCTTCACGCTTCGAACAGATGATAGCAACATAGGAGTGGGCGCGACACTGCTTCAGAAGAAAGATGACCAATCAGAACTCTTTCCAGTTGCCTATGCAAGTAGGAAGCTGAATACAGCTCAAAACAACTATGCGGTTATAGAAAGGGAGTGCCTCGCGCTGGTATGGGCAGTGGAGAAATTTCAGGCGTATTTGTACGGAAAACATTTTGTAGTGCAATGTGATTATCAACCCTTAATGTTCCTGGCAGTCTCAAGAAATTTGAATGCAAGGCTCATGAGATGGTCATAGCTCTTACATCCATATTCTTTCCAAATTGAGTATGTACCTGGGAAACTTAATGTGGGAGCAGACTTCTTAAGTCGGCATCCTGTTCCGGATGAATCATTGGAGGAGGAGACAGTACCAAACATGGGAGACCGGAAGCATCAGAAGAGGAGTCGGAAACCAGTGAGTGTCTGTTCTTCCAGTTCTCCTCGATAAGAACTGTCTTAGGATGGGAGCCTTGTGAGATATTTCCAGCCAACTCACGGTACTGCGACTTGAGATTGCTGACCAAAACGGCATGCCATACTTTCGCGTCGAGCAGAGACGTTCAAAACATGCCTAAAGCCGGAAACAGCGAACAAAACCCCTCTAGGCGCAATTGTGGGGGAACAAGAAATGATGGCTCTCACTTTAAGATTGATAGTTGTAGCTTAAACGTCAAGTCGTTCACCACTTGCTGTGTTGAAGCCAAGCAGGTTTTATGGGTCCTTGGGCTGGCAAAGCTTTCATTGTGTGATTCTTGAAGGTAAGGTAATACAATGTTAAGGTTTACATTTATTATAATGTCGATGTACTGTTTAAAATATTTACAAATGATCATAGTCTAATGTTGTGTTCGCGTGGGATTGAAAACAAGCGCCATGTGTCTATTTACTGCACTTGTTAGTTGGATTCTTCAAGTAAACATTCGGTTTCGATTTATTACTAAAGAATATATTATCTTACATTTTGTGGCAATCTACTAGTAAAGTAATATTTCTTTATACTCTTTTACATATGTGGCTAAAGAGTATTGGTGTTTTCATTCTGTTGCCATGTGCTGGCTAAAGAATATCTCTATTTTATTAACACGTGCTACTAAAGTATATCACTATATCTCTTTATAGTCGGTTACATATGCGACTAAAAGAAGATTTCTGTATATTTTGTGACAATATGCCAATGAAGAATATTCCCTTACATTATGTTACAATCTGTATATATTTACTTTTCTCAATATATGAATAATATGCTTTTCAAATGCACTTGCTGAACATTGATGCTTTTACAGAGGAAATGTAGCTTAAGAGTCTATCTATTTAAAACCATGTACACTGACTCACACCTGTAGGGATGTATATATATCTTGTAATTCTTTTATTCACATTTTTTTCCCTGAATATGTTTTGTGAAATTGTCATGCTTTGTTCTGAGAATAAATGCTCATCAATAAGAGTTGCACCATATACCCAAATGTTAGTCAGACCCCTTAGTGATGATGATTAGGTGGTTCATACGGTCAAGGGCAGGCCATTTATGTTCTGAAATATGATTGGAAAACAGCCCCTTTCTGACAATGTGCATGAGATAACTTGCAATCTTGGGTGGTTTAACAATGTCGTCTTCCAGCCCTTTGCTTAGAAGAGACCGCGGGGAATGACCAGACCTGTTTGTTTAAACCAGTGTGTATGCTAAATACATAACGCGTATAAAGGCAGTTATATCAATACATGATGATGATGATGATGATGAATGATGATGATGATGATGATGATGATGATGATGATGATGATGATGATGATGATGATGATGATGAAGATGATGATGATGATGATGATGATGATGATGATGATGATGATGATGATGATGATGATGAGATTATATGGTGGACAAGTAGCTCCAAATACTTTATGATGATGATGATGTTGATAGGCATTTGAGATCCAAGCTGAACCCAGAGTATGAGCTTATTTATAGGCACCTGATGAGGACAGTGATGATGATGATGTTATAAGTTTGACCATTAACTTCACTTACATCCATCTCAACACAACCTGTCTTATCAAGCAACAGTCTCAACCTATCTCTGGCTTACTAGGAAGTGTCACTACATGCACCTTTCCCATGCATCTACCATATTATGCATCTAGCTCAACCCACTTTCATCACAATATACCTTTATCTTAATCACATCATGCCTCTACCACAACCTAACTTCTTCACAACATGTCTGTTACATCCTGGATGACTTTGAATCAACTTAATTTAATATAACCAGATGACCTGATCACAATCAGACTCCCTGGTCTTAAAGTATAACTATTTTATTTCATTGTCCTGGTTGCACCAATAGTTGATCCCATCAGGACCTTACAGCATGATATGATGGATTGAATGCCATCTATACAGATAACAGGGAGCGCTCACTATTGAGGAGACACATGCTTCCCTCTCTTATTGTCTTATTCTTTTTTTTGGTCTTTATTTTTTTATTGTTTCTTGACATGGTTTATGATTTACTGATATGTAAATTGTAGGCAAATGCTTATGAAGTTGTATTTTGTTTGGACCAGTCAGATGGGGCGGCTGTAACTGAAAGCCTACTGTTGTGAAGATGCGGTCTTGGTTGCTGAGGGCGGTAAACTTGTATGTCATGTCGATCTTTTGCCAGCCCAAATATTAGTACAGCCCATTTCCTTGCATCATCCACCACCCCCCATCCTTACAAAGATCTCACCCATGTAACCCATGAACCCAACTGAGAATCCCTGATGTTAGATCCAAACTGAAGACCTTACCATTCCTCACTCACTTTGATGATGACCCCTTGAGAGAAAACTGGTTCCTAGGAAGAGACTTGCATCCAGTTGAATCTTAAACCCACCGAAGTACCTACCGGCAGATATCAACTGCATCGGAGATAAAAAAATATCCTTTTTATTACTTTTGGTAGTACTTTGTTATACATTATGATACTTTAATGTATGTTGGATGATTTCACTATTTGTGTTTCCACAATTATGCATTTATCTCAGCTGATATTCCATGTGAACCTGACAATGTTTTCTCCAGAGATGTAATCAATGTGAAGAATATATTTTGTTATCATATTTTTTTGATTTATTACACTTATATTACCAGACCATTTGTTGATTGGTTCTTACAGAATGTGTGTAAACATAAATATTATGTGATGTCACTGTATGTCCTGTTTATACTGTGAATTTTATGTCATGATATTGTTGGTCTGGTCCATCACATACTTGTGTACTATAAATCATATGTGACAATATTAATTTAGACCGTATGAGGGCGGACACCTGCACACTAGCACCTTTTTCCCAGTGATAGAAAAGAGCATCCAATTTTGTGATAGTGGCAACAGTCCGTGGTCTCCACACCTTCCAAAGAAGCTTAAACTTACATATTTATATATTTTACATTAATTCGTGTAGATACGAAGACTCCTTAGTATCTTCACGTGGGGGCACGAGCCATAAAATTTAGCTTCTAGAAGGTGATTTTGAAAGAGGATAGGAACCCATCCCCTTTGGGCATACCCTGATAATATTCCTCAAACAATTAAATTCCTCTTAAGTGGGTGTTACATTCTAACAGATGTAACCCCTATAAATAAACCTCACAAGTGGGACTTGCTCGTCCTGGAATGACTTAATTATAATCTCCTCACTAGTGTGGATCCTTATAGAGGGACATTTAAACGCCTAGCAGCCCAAACACAAGTAAGACTTCAGTCAGGAAGATTCTAACACAGGGAAATCTCGTTACAGGTGCTGGAACTTGATATAGGAAAGGGGGAGTGTGGTATTTACTCTTATTAGGTCCAGTAGGTCCTCAAACAATTAAATTCCTCTTAAGTGGGTGTTACATTCTAACAGATGTAACCCCTATAAATAAACCTCACAGTGTCGAAAGCTGATCGCTCTTTGTATTACATTTTAAAATAAAACCAACACAAGAATTATGTTGTTTTGTTTTTGTTTTAATGGCTGTTTTGTTTATTTGATCTGGTAGCAAGTTCCTAACCATGCCAATGTTGCTCGCGGAAATAACATGATAGTATTAAAAAAATAAACTAATAATAATAATAATAATAATAATAATAATAATAATAATAATAATAATAATAATAATAATAATAACAGAATGACAGTTTTACACACTTTAAGACGCAATGGGCGTATGGCCCCAGACCCCTATTTTGAATCGACCAACCGGCGCTCTTTGGGTGATGTGGTCAGTATCAGATCTGCTCCTTTAATTCCCAAGCCATTTCCGGATATTCATTTTAGGCAGGGACGACCTGGCAGCTCCGGTCAATTGTAAACATCCGCCCCGATGCAGATTCGAACTCTTGACCACAGGTGGGCGTTTAGACACTACGCTACAGCGGCTTCCATGCTTAAAAGCTTATTTACAACAACAACAAAACAATGAAGAAATCAAATCAAATCAAATCAACTTTATTAGGGTCACAAATTGGGCGCGCAGGCCCGTCTTACATTCGGCCCTTCCAATCACTCGTCTTTCGTTCATCAAGAGCATTATACATTTACATAGGAATAAAAATAAACATTGTGAAATGAATGTTGTAAACATAAACAAGGCTAATTACCATGTTATGAGGCCCAGCTCCCACCTACCCATACATCACCCCACCCACACAACACCCCCACATACCCACACACACACACACCAAGGGACACATACATACCCCACCAACCGACACACACGAACACCAAGGGACACATACATACCCCACCAACCGTCCCACCCCCCTCCCGCACATCCCCCACCCACGAGACCCAAGAAGACGAGACAAGACTTCTTGTGTAAAGTGAAACAATCTAACGAAATATTTTCGTCAATGTAATTCAGTGGACGAAAGTTTAACAGTGAGACAATCAAATACAGATGTATTATCTCAATTTTACAAGAGAAATAACTAGCAATAGAGCACTAGAAACGATTGCCTGTTGGTTCTCGCAAGAATCATGTAATGCGTTCATGTTACACCTGATATTTCTATAAACGTCAATTTATAAATTCAATCCCTTCTCGGCCTTTTGGCTAAGATCAAAGTGTAGTATCTGCACTTGATCTTGCAAGGGCCAGCAGCAGAGGCAGTCATCCGAATGACACACACGGACGTTGGGACCTGATGGAGCGGCTCTGGCCCGTGGGGAAACAGCGAGCCCTTATTCAAAAACAACAAATTCTCCAAAATTAGATTTCTTCCACTTTAAACAATTAATAGTATCAATGACTATGCATAAAAGTGACAACAGGTGTCCCATTTTACCAATAAGAGAGTTAAATGTGTCTTCTAAGCGTCAATAAATGTAAATACCTTATATAATGGTCTGATACAAATTATTACAAATACTACAGTTTCCGATTCCGATTCCAATTTTCAAAAACAAAAATTCCAAATTCGACCTCGTCTAACCTGCGTCATCAGCTGTGGTTATTGTTGAGGTACGTGGTTTTTGTAGGTTTATTAGCCCTAATTCTTGTCTTATGAGTCCTATCTCGGACTGGTTATGTAGCGTTTGTGTCTGTGACGTCAGCAGTGGTCGGCGGCTATCCTTTGTGCTCGTCTGTTTTTGTGGTTTTCTTTGTTTGTGTAGGCTCATGGCTCGTCTGGCTTGACTGGCTGCAGTCCTTATAAGGACTTTTCGTAGTCCCACTCCAGCTGGAGGATCGGTCGGCGGCTATCCTTTGTGCATGTTTCCTCTTGTTTTCTTTGTTGGTGCAGGCTCCTGGCTTGACTGGTTGCAGTCCTTAAAAGGACTTTTTATTTGGTCTTTTTGTCTCCTTTATTGTGTATTTTCTGTAGGAGCTTATCGACGTTTTCATTTTCCTCCTTGTGCCTGTTTTCACTGTTGCGTTTGCGATACTGCTGCCTAAAGTTTTCTTCCTCCGTGGTCAGCCATGGGACGATTTTACCGTCATCTATATAGTACTCGAAGTCGTTCTCACAGTCGTAGTGTAAGACTGGGTATACCATCGGTTTCCCCCGGAGTTTCTTTGGCTTCTTCTTTTCTTTTTCTTCCCAGCGCCTTCTGAATTCCTCGCGCTTGAGTTCCTCCTTGTCGACTGGGTATTCTGTGCCTCCTTCAGAGATCCGACGGTATAGTAGTTCCCTCTTGGGCGTTGTGGTTGGGCAGCTGGCTTCAGCTTGCGGTTCCGGCTCGGTCTCTTGATTTTCTTCTTGCGGTTTCTCTGTGAGTTCTTGTGTGGCTTCTGTTGGTTTGTTTTGAAAGAGTTCCATTTCAGCTCTATGCAATTCTCTTTCGGTCTTGATCATTTGTAGGATTTCTTCGTTCTCCTTCTTCATCTCAGCCATGCGCTGAATCTCTTGTTTGATGTTGAGCTGGATTTCTTTCATGTCGGCCAGCAGCTTCTCATTATCGCTGGTCGGAGTCGTCGTCAGCAGTGCCTCGACTTGTTTCTTCAACTCGTCTATCTGCTTTTGAAGTTGATCTCTTTCAGCTTGTGCTATACCCGTGGCTGTCTCGCCCCTCTGCATTGCTTCCTTGAATGGTGTCTTTGTGATGATGGCGATCTTTAAGACGTCTCTGTGTCTCTGCAGGTACGGACAGCCCAGGTAGTTGGCGCACTTTCTTTTGTTGTTGGGTGCTCGGAAGTCCGTGTCCAGCTTGGCCAGCGGACACTCCTTGAAGGCGTGGTGATCGGCGCAGTATCGGCATATTTCCGTCTTACTGCGACACGTAGCTCTACTGTGGCCGGCCTTCTGACATCTGGAACATTGCGTGATTCTTGGGATGAATCTCTCTGGTTGCTGCATTCTCTTGTTGAATGATACTGTGGTCGGCATCTCGCTGCCCTCCGATGTCACCACTGCCAAGGTTGTAGGTGTCTTGGAGTAGGTGAGGAGCCGTTCCGCCTTCAAGAATCGGATGTGAAGATTCTCTTCACGTAGCTGCTTCAAGATTTCTTCATTTGTCAGCTCCACAGGAATCCGCTTGACAACCCATCGGACTGTTTTTGAGTCGGTGTTTCCGACTCTGGTGTCTTTCTCCTCCTTCTTCTCTGCTGTCTTGGTTCTTGTCTTAGTTGGGCTGTCGATCTTCTCCCTCGTGGTAGCTTCAGTAATAACTGTAGTATCAGGCTCTTTGATGCAGCTAGTAGGTAGACTCTCCACGTTGTTCTTCTTGTTGTCGGCTCCCACGCTGCACTTCTTGGCCGCAGCGTGTTTCTTGTTGTTGGACTTTCCGCGTGACATTTTCCCGCGTATCAGGCTTCTTGACAGAATAATGCGACTTGACTTTTTAGCGCTCGCAGTGCGAATGGACCCGACGATACTACAGTTATTTAAATAACATATATAAGCTGCTTTGAAGAATGACCCATAAAATAATTACTGTTATAATGTTAAGTCCCTTTCCACTATTTGAATTACACGTGTTTATTTTCATGTTGTTTTTGTTCATTAATTTATTTAAATACCTTTTCTTTATTCAAGAATTTATTTATTTATTTATTTATTTATTTATTTATTTGTTGTTGTTGTTGTTGTTTTTTTTTTTTAAATAAGGGCTCGCAGTTCCCTCAAGAATCAGAACCGACTCATCAGGTTCCCACGTCCCTGTGTGTCATTCGGATGACTGCCTCTGCTGGTGGCCCTGGCAAGATCAAGTGCAGATACTACACTTTCTTCTTCTTCTGCGTTCATCCGTAGTTTTATTTCAGACTCTCACTCTTACGTTATTGTGTTGTGACTGTTTACAGCAGAGCTACTTTACTTGCACCTTTAGGCACTTCCCGGGTGTTTCGAAGGACATTCCACTCTCACCCTGAGACGAACATTGGACTCTCACAGTTGTGGTGTCATCCACATCCCAGATGGTCAAATTAGAACGGCCGAAGTCATCCCGGTCAACCCTCAAGGGAAGACAGGGCTAGACAATGGGCTCACCACGCAAGAAGGCTTCCATAATTGCAGAGCTAACACATATTGCTTTGGTGCTGGGTTCACATAAGGAATTGTCACGTCCTGCACATGGCTGCTTAGCCTCACTTCCGTATATTGGGCCTCCGGTTTATCACAGGCTGCTCCGCCGAAGCCCAGGAGGGACCAGTATGCTGACGACATCCACACAGCAAGATTTCGCTTCGGATGTCCACGTAGTGGATTTGCTAGCCAAGCAATATTCAATTTCGTGCCAATGAAACGCTTTTCCACCTTTGATAATGCTCATTCAATGAGCTTTAGATACTGACTGGGACGCTTTTTCACCATTAATGCCCACACAGTAGTGGCACTTGCCGTCTTCACAGACGTAAGGCACAAGGTAGGCTGCAGATGCTGTTGGATCAGGATCTCACCTCCATGCAGCAGAGGATGAGCAACGTCCAGGCCCTCACAACTGGGAGATATTGACATAGAGGCGTTCAGCCATATCCCTCAGCTTAGAGCCGTAGAAAAAGTGTCTGGACCAAGCATATAGTGGCACCTTCCAAATTATTCGGACTTTATACCCAATGGGTTTGCTAGCCAAGGCATATTCCATTTTGTTTCAGTTTTGCTTCGACCCACGCTGATAGTGTTTCTTTAATTATGAGCAACATCAGCTACATGTCTTTGAATGCTGCTGCTGAAGCGAAACAGAAGGAACATGTCAAAATCGTGTCGAAATCTGCTGTCTCTTTGTATTACTTGTTAAAATAAACACCACACAACAATTATGAGAGAGAGAGAGAGAGAGAGAGAGAGAGAGAGAGAGAGAGAGAGAGAGAGAGAGAGAGAGAGATCAAAATGCCGTGAAAGATAGAGAGATATCAAAATGTCGTGAAACAGAAGGAACATGTCAAAATCGTGTCGAAATCTGCTGTCTCTTTGCATTACTTGTTAAAATAAACACCACACAATAATTATGAGAGAGAGAGAGAGAGAGAGAGAGAGAGAGAGAGAGAGAGAGAGAGAGAGATCAAAATGCCGTGAAACAATGAAAAGTGCTGAACATTCGATCATGTGCTATGCCGATAAGCGTGGGCGGTGATGTTCTGCCATCTCACTCGATCACAAGAGTCGTGAATCAGCTCTGTGTTCCCGTCTCGACTGTCTGTTCTGAAAATTAGGATTATTTTTTTTTACAGGGATCGTGGTTCCCAAGGGTGTCATGGCCACCCATCGAGGTCCCACGTTATTGTGTCTTTCCTATGACCGCATCTGCATGTGGCCCTGGCAAGATCAAGCGCAGATTCTACACTTCTACTTTAGCCAAGGAGTCCGAGGAGTGATACTAAGGGTGTTTGGCCTTTGACAGGCCTGACAAAAATTGGTGAAGTTAACAAGCTACCGGCCTATGCAACTGAAAGCACAAAACATGTAATGTTACATGAAGGAGGAATATAAACATGCGCTATGACATTCACATTAACATAAAACAAAGCCATTTGTCATGGTCTTATATGACATGTGTAAGGAAGAATGTAAGTGCCGGTATGTAAGCGAGAGTCAGTGTAAGCATGACTGAGGTAAAGGGCAGTAAGAGACGCCACGGCTTGGCTAGTGGACGGTCAGGCGAGAATCCCGTGAACAGAGCCACGTGATGTGGGAAGGTCAACCAGGAGAGAGGCATTGTGTGTGAGGCAGCGAATAGAGACGGACGTGTGGAGATCTAGAGAACGCTAGAACGATAGAACGATAGTGGTTGTGACGGATATATGGAGATGAACGTTGTGTAGTGATATTCGAGGAATGTACTAACTGTGATATGTGCGGGATGATGTGAAGTTGTGATTGTGAATGATCATGCGGGCGACAGTGTAAAGATCGCCATTGTGAGCTAGCGCGTGGCTGTTAGTGGTGAACGATTGTTTGAGCGTGAAGTGCGACTATGTTGTAATATATATTGTAATAAATGATTGTTCAGGAGATCGCTCCTGCCAGTTTCCGATTGCATTCATGTGTTATTAGTAGATGTGTCGTAGATGTTGTAATTTGCCTGTCAAAGTCCACCGAGCCAGACAGAGCTACCAATTAGGACTCGGCACTCTTCCGAATTGCGGTCCCAAATAGATCCGCAGTGAATAGGTCAGGGGTAAGGGTTAGGGTCAGTGTTTAGTTAACAACTAACCCTAACCCTTAACCCCTGACCTATTCACTGCGGAACTATTTGGGACCGGAATTCGGAAGAGTGCCTAGGACTCTGACAGGTATGTCGTGTCCTCCTTTAAAGTGTCGTCCCTGGAGTGAGGAGATCCGACACCCACATTATAATATTATTTTTTTTCCCCCTCAATATTCTGGAGAATCCACCAGCTTCCGTCCAACACACTCCATCAGCCTATGGACACCTTTTCCTATCACTCTCACACTGTCGTACTATGCCCCCTTCTCATACTTCCCCAACGCAACATACTCAACAACTCTTGCTTCTAGAAATTAATACAGATTAATTTATTAAAATAAAAGTGTAACGTGTATGAGACGTGTATGCGAAGAAAATGTGTGACGTGTTCTATAAAGTGTGTAGACTCTGTCTCTCAGACATCAACTCAGTCAGCTGATCACAGCAAAGATAGACCACAGCACGTTACGTCAGAACAAGTACGTCTCACCCGTTGCCGGAACCATCTTGCCGGATAATGCTTTGCCTCTGTAGACCTCTGGTAATCCGATTTCATGAACATCCGAAATAGACACCGGTGGTATTAACAGTTAATCATGGACCGGTTGCACTCTACACAATGTCCGTTCCTAATGTTCCTAAACAAACTGCACAAGTCTTTGCAGTGTGTACGCAGTTAGTTAGTTAGTTAGTTAGTCGACAGATCATCCTCGTTGCACATCGAACCACTCAGTTCATAAGGGCTACTTACTAATGTTAATTGTTACTGTACTGGATTGATCCTCACTCGTGTCTATCCAGCCTCACATATAATGTCATGTGTTCTATTACACGAGATTATATAACTCTAGGTAACTATTAGACCCAATGTCTTCAGCCCGCCACCACTGTCTGATGATGTGTGGTGCATCAGTACGCATCACTCACTTTGGTGAATCAACCTGCTTTTAGCTTTCAGTTACGTTCTGTCTGCACTTTATTGATGGTTGAACGGGTGTTCTTCCGAATGGTTTTTTTTTTAAAACTTGTTGAGTTTCCTTGGATCTGGTAGGGAACCTAGGATAGAAACAACACATCTGGTGATAGTACTAGTCACTGATCCCTTCGGCTGAGTGTAAGCCTATCACCTTGCTTAATGATCTTTAGCTAACTAGACTTAGTCACAGAGCAGATTAGCTACCCACCTAGAGCCGAATCAGGCTATGACAAAGAAAAAATCAGCAACCAGAATGCGGAACCCCGCCCACCAGGGACACCTACGGTAAGATCCCAATTCTCCCTCATTACTCAATTCTCAACTAGTAAAGCTTATCAACCCTTCACTAATCTATTTAGTTTCCACTAACAGTGCTAATCATCACACTATAGTTTAACAAGGCTACTGCCTAAAGTAATTATAACGAATATATTATAATAGGTTATACCTTAAATGGCACTACTGCAGTCCTATCAATCATATCTACATCTGCCATATAGGCACGTGTAAAATTAAGTCACTAATTAACACACGGTAGATATTATTTCCACTGGCACTGCAGTGCCCTGCACTCTGTCTAGAGCATTATTCAAGTCCACCCTAGTTGATCTCAACTCGAGTTTATATGGCAAACTACCAAAGTTGTCCACGTGACGTTATCCTTTACTCCCCCACACAGGTGGCACAGTGGCAAATCATCCCCTGTCAAGAACTATTTTCCTGGCTTAAATCCTGTCAAAGTTGTCAGTAATTGCCTAGATTCTCAAAACAAGCCAGCTAGTTTCTGTAAACTCCCAACAAAGAGTTTCGATACCAAGCTGCCAATCATCTTGATGTTCCGGAAACCAAGAATTGACAGATGCACTGTTTTCCGTACTAGGTACCTCCCGTTTTACATCTGCCCCTGTGATCTCACGGCGTCCATCTGCATTCAAATGTTGACAAACTTGTCACTCTTCTGTTCCGTGGTGACAATCCCAGCAGCCATTTCCGTCTGATGTCCGGCAGTATAGATGACAAACGGAACCATTCCATATCCTTCTCCCTCACCACCAAATGTGTTTATGGGCTGACACGATGTAACCTTTACAACTGTGTTTACTCTGTTAGTACAATAGATGTCGCTGGTCGATCGTCCGCTTAATCCGAAAATCCTCTGTAATAATCAACCGGATAAACACACGGTTTCATTTTGTGACAAGGTATAATGGTGTCAGAAGTACACATGAACACACGCTCATGTAGAATGCACAAAAGAACGCTACTTTTGTAAAAAAGAAGAAGATTAAGTCATAATTTTGTATAAATTGAAGATGTGTTAATAGAGTCAGAACGAAAATAACATCATTTCTTTCCACAGCAGGTTTCAATTCTACAAAGCGATCAACGTAACCAGATCAGGTCAGCGGTAACCAACACGAGAATCACGTTCCTGTACATCAAGCGTTCGAGTAGTCAGCAGAGAAAGATAAGTTGATTAATTTTGATTGCTAATTACCCAAATCTGCATTCTTTGATTTTTTGTATACAGACCATCATTAGTGGATTTAGAGATTAATTAACAGAAAATGTCAGTGTCACAGGAGGAATGCCTATCATACTTTTGGGGCATAACTCATTACATGAAGGTGCGAAAATTTTTCGAAAGTACACGGGCACATGATAAAGCAAAGTGTAATATAAACCATAACTTTATGCATGAGTGGACACAGAATTTTGAAAAGAAAATGCAGGAATTCAACATCTTACCGATGCATTGGGGTAAATGGTACAGAGCACACTTACCAATAAAACACAAAAGACTTGAAGAGATCATACCAGATATGAACAGTGAAGACTATGAATATTGGAAAACAAGGATATTAAAACACTATCTAACCTCTTTCGAGACTCTAAAAGTAGAAATACAAAATGTGAAACCAGGCACAGACAAGGCATTCACCCAGTATATAAGTGAATTAGAAGAATCTTTTAGAAAACTAATAATGGTAATTAAACATTCAGACAACAATCAAGGAGTAATACAATTCTTAATAATGGAAAAACTTAAAGCAACACTACCAACCGAATGCGGAAAATATTTAGAAGAACAAAACAGAACCTATCAAAAACTTACTAGAAAAATGCCGCGAATACTACAACCAAAGTATAAACCTGATTAAGAACACTCAACAGAAAAATACTGTGAAAGCAACGGCATCTGCAGCCACAGATTGTCATAACAAACCACAGAAAACAAAACCAGTACTGTGCAAACATTGTAGCACCCCACATACAGAAAATGGAATATGCGATAAGAATCCTACTTACCAAGAATATCTAAATATTATTATAGCACAAAAACTAGGGAAGGTAAATCAAAGGAAATATAGAACAAAATGTCATTTTTGCCTTGCTTATGGCCACAGACGTTTTGAATGTGAAGGTGTAAAAAGAATACAGATAGCAAAAGCAAATGCAGCCATAAACATTAAAACAGGCACTTCAGCAAAGTACTTAGAAAAAGTGAACATCACAGAGACGAAGACAAGACCAAACACTGCAAAGTCAGAACAAACTTGAGTTTTACCCAGCAGACTTTGTACCATATTTTAATAATGTTGTTAACATCACTCAGCCTCATTCTTTATGTAAAGAGATCAATACTCAACAAGAAGGTGAGGAAATGAACAAAACCTTAAGTCTATCGTTAGGAAAACTAACATTCCATGAAGGTTACATCAATGACACAGTATGCACATGTGTACGCGACACAGGGTCCTGTCTTATTGGTCTTCGGAAGACCCTAGCTGATCCTAAAGACTACCTAGATGAGTACATCTATTGCAAAACTGTTTCAGGGACAGTAGAGAAATATCCTATGGCATGGGCCAAGATAAAATCACCTTTTCTATCAGGCAGAGTAACTTGTGCTTTATTAGACAATCCATGTTGTGATTTATTAATTGGAAATGTATTAAATGTGACAGACTACACAGAGTCCAAAACTCACACAGAGAAAAAGGTTAACACCACAACAAGCACTGCCTTAACTACACCACTCATCATACAACAACATGATGAAAAGAACAAAGTACCACACCATACCATCTTACAACAAGAAGAAACATAAACTGGTGTGTATCATCACAAAGAAAAAGGTGCAGAAAACAAGCATTTCACAAGGGCAAGGAAAGATCACAAATCATTATGTGACATACTATACCTCCTGTACTCCCTGTTAACTACACACATAACCAAGTGCACACAGTGGATGGTTATACTTGCACTACTCATTGTAAATACAAAACAAATGTCTTCACAGACAGTTTTATTTCCACATTATCATGACGCAACACAGATGATATTACTCATGACAAACCAGCAGACTTTGTTACTTATATCATTACTGTTGAACCAAATTTTGTTATTGCCACTCAGAAACTCTATGTTAAATCAACTCAGACACATACTTATGCTGAACAATGTAAATCATCAGTCGGTGGAATTACTGACAAGAATCAGCAACAAATTACCCTACACATTTTGGAAAATATACACAAATTTCAGAAAAGCATACAAACATGCACGATTACATTTCAAAACTATACATGGTGTATTATTATTGTTTGAACTATTGAATGTATACACACATGTACGAGTGCAGGTTTGGAGATAGCACTCAAAATGATCTCAACATAAAAATTTGAAAATCCCCACCCTTCGGAAAATTTTAACCGTAACCCACTTTATATCCTTAGATCCAGTAACTCCAGAGTTGCCTTGTCTGCTATACGACTCCAGCGCTATGATACTAGCACACGTCATTGTATAGACCAGCATGAAAGGTCCTTCATCGTGAAACGTGTCACCAGCATAACAGGAAGACTCAACATGTGATTTCAGGTATCAAATAGTAAGATATACCCATATTGACTTTGTTTTCCAACGAGTATCTACAGAATTCACCTTTTGAAATCGACGAACAACGACGACAGCTTCACAAGTACAGACATTCATTTCCGATGATCAGTTTAATGAACCGGATGCCAACCTGCAAACTATGGCAAAGACAGTCACAGACAGACGCACCATGGCCACACTCAAAATTAAGGCCACTGAACTTAATTCTTATTTTATACGTGTGAATTCCAGCAATTTTACAGTATACGTGTGAATTCCAGCAGTTTTACAGAACAGACTTACAAATTGTCCAAACTGGGTGGGAAGTGTTAATAACTATACAGAAGGAAAGACAATATCAGAATATACAGAAGTCAACAATTATATGAGAAAGAAGAAATGCCAAACATTCCAGCACCACAGTGAACATTGAACACGAGTGATGTAATTCCGTGTGCATGGCTTTCACAGGACAAGAACGGTATCCTATCTGTGCATAAAGGCATCGATGATGTATATTTTATTGTATATGTGTTAACTGTATGACATCCAATGTCTAATTTTATGATTATAATACTTTGTATTGTTATAGTGTGATATGTACATATGAGCGTAAGTATAGTGGCGAATAGAATAAGTTGTAATACTGAGAATCAACGCCTGGCAATCCCAGTGCGCGATTGTTACCAAACTTGCCTTCGCGTATGCTGGATAGCCCGACGAATGACGCTTAGCAATAGTGATACAGAATTAACATCGGAAGATGGTAACCAGAAAGAACATGCTAACAGGGTGAGGCAAACCGAAGAGGTTAATAACAAATCTCCATAACAGTAAACGAGGTGTGCTCACAAAGGGAAACAACTCACGGTCCGACATAAGATGAGGTAAGGGGGACTATGACATACATGAAGTATATTCGAACCATGACCACAACATTGACATAGCGTGCTCATAAAGAATCGAGTAGTGTGCATTAAATAGAGACGAGGGGAACCACGTCTGAATAGAGAGAAAATTTAAGAATGCTGTAAGAGGAAGTTGTAGCCTTATTCGAGACGTAAACCAATGGAGAATCCTTAAACCAGCATAGCCACTATAACTATGAGATGAGAATGCACAGACAATCGATTGAGAAATATGAACAGAATGTAATGTCACGGAATGGTGGTTGAATAATATAACGAGGTATGACGAGTAAACCCAACCACAACATTTGTCGGACCACGACAAAACCTTGAGAGAAACCTCAATACTGAAAAAGAGAGAACAATGTTTGAAATTAATCTGGAAAAAGATCAGAGCAAAAAGGGACGCAAGCATATACTTATGATCATATAATCCCCTGACAAGGTTAGAAAGATGTACCAAGAGTAACAACAGCAGAATGTGTCACATGTCTAAGAGTAAGTGCCACATTGGTTGTGCGGGGGGAGAATGTCATGGTCTTATATGACATGTGTAAGGAAGAATGTAAGTGCCGGTATGTAAGCGAGAGTCAGTGTAAGCATGACTGAGGTAAAGGGCAGTAAGAGACGCCACGGCTTGGCTAGTGGACGGTCAGGCGAGAATCCCGTGAACAGAGCCACGTGATGTGGGAAGGTCAACCAGGAGAGAGGCATTGTGTGTGAGGCAGTGAATAGAGACGGACGTGTGGAGATCTAGAGAACGCTAGAACGATAGAACGATAGTGGTTGTGACGGATATATGGAGATGAACGTTGTGTAGTGATATTCGAGGAATGTACTAACTGTGATATGTGCGGGATGATGTGAAGTTGTGATTGTGAATGATCATGCGGGCGACAGTGTAAAGATCGCCATTGTGAGCTAGCGCGTGGCTGTTAGTGGTGAACGATTGTTTGAGCGTGAAGTGCGACTATGTTGTAATATATATTGTAATAAATGATTGTTCAGGAGATCGCTCCTGCCAGTTTCCGATTGCATTCATGTGTTATTAGTAGATGTGTCGTAGATGTTGTAATTTGCCTGTCAAAGTCCACCGAGCCAGACAGAGCTACCAATTAGGACTCTGACACCATTACTTCTACAAAATTTTTAAAGACAACTTAAACTTTTAATCCCGTCATTTATAACATATGCATCTCTAAACAACGTCATAAAAAATGTATAAAACATTATTAGGAAAACTATAGTTATTTAAATAACTTAATACACTCATGATGGTTTCAGTAATGTCCCTTCAAATAATATCTGAAATAGTGTTATGTCTCTTACACCATTTTAATTACGTGTGTTTCTTTTAATGTGGTGTGTTTTCTAATTTTGTAAAATAATTGTTCTTTAGTCGAGAATTAAAAAAAAAAAATAAGAACTCGCTGTTCCCCTAAGTACCAGCGCCACCCCATCAGGTCCCCACGTCCCTGTGTGTCATTCGGATGACTGCCTCTGCTGGTGACCCTTGAACGATCAAGTGCAGATACTACACTTTCTTCTTCTGCGTTCATCCCTACTGGTTTTTTTTTCCAGACGTAATTGCGTTGTGCCTGTTTACAGCAGAGCTGCTTTACTTACGACTTTAGGCTGACACATCCGACTTCTGTGAGCATTTATTGACTAAGTTAACCTTCCCGGGTGTTTCGAAGGACATTATACTCTCATTATCAGCCGGATACTGGACTCTCACTGTTGTGGTGTCATCTACATCCCAGCTGGTCAAGTTAGAACGGCCGAAGATATCGCGGTCGGTCCTCAAGGAAATTCAGGGGCAGACCATGGGCATTCCCCGCCATCCAAGGAGGCTTCTATAATTGTAGAGCCGACACATATTGCTCTGGTGCTAGGCTCACCCTAGGAATCGTCACGTCCTGCACATGGCTGCTTAGCCTCACTTCCGTATATTGAGCCTTCCGTTCACGACAGGCTGGTCCTCTGAAGACCAAGGGCGACTAGTATGCAGACGACATCCACACAGCAAGATTTCGCTTCGGACTTCCACGAAATGGATTTACTAGCCAAGCAATATTCCATTTCGTGCCAATGGAACGATTTTTCACCTTTGATAACACCCACTCAATGAGCTTTAAATACTGACTGGGACGCTTTTTCATCATTAATGCCCACACAGTAGTGGCACTTGCAGTCTTCACAGACGTAAGGCACACGCTAGGCTGCAGATACTGCTGGCTCAGCATTTCACTTCCATGCAGCAGAGGATGAGTAACAGCCAGGCCCTCATACCGGGGAATATTGACATAGAGGCGTTCAGCCACATCCCTCAGCTTAGAGCCGTAGAAAATATGTGTGGACCAAGCATGTGGTGGAACCTTGCAAATTTTTCGGACTTTATACGCAATGAATTTGGTAGCCTGAGGTATATTTCATTTTGTTTTAGTTCCGCTTCAACCCCACTGGGGTTGCTAGTCGGCATCGTTTATTTGTCAGAACTGCGACGGTATCCAATCGTCTTCGCGCCTCTGACTTTCGTTCTTGATTAATGAAAACATTCCTTACAAATGCTTTCTCAGTAGTTCGTATTGCGACTATCCAAAAATTAAACCTCTAACGCCGCAATACGAATACCCGCGTTTGTCACTGTTAATCATTACCACCAGTTCCGAAAACCAACAAAATGGAACCGAGATCCTATTAAATTATTCCATGCGCCATTATTCAGGCAAACGAGGCCTGCTTTGAACACTCCAGACCCAACTACCAGCATTTTAACTGCAACAACTTTAATATGTGCTTTTGGAGCTGGAATTACCGCGGCTGTTGGCACCAGACTTGCCCTTCCATAGATCCTTGTTAAAGGGTTTAAAGTGTACTCATTCCAATTATGGGGCCTCGATAGAGTCCCGTATTGTTATTTTTCGTCACTACCTGCCCGTCCTGTGAGTGGGTATGTTGCGCGCCTGCTGCCTTCTTTGGATATGGTAGCCGTTTCTCTTGCTCCCTCTCCGGAATCGAACCCCGATTCCCCGTTACCCGTTACAAACATGGTAGGCATGTCACGTACCATCGACATTTGATAGGGTAGACATTTGAAAGATGCGTCACCGGCACGTGAGGCCATGCGATCAGCACAAAGTTATCCAGAGTCACCACTTGGAACGCCGCGCCTCGCGAAAGGCAACGGAGATTGGTTTTGATATCATAAAAGCGTTCTTTCCGCGAGGGTCGGAGCTTGGTAAGCATGTACAGCTAGTGCTCGACTTACGACTATGCAACTTACGACCATTCGACATTACGACCACAATCACTTGCCATATTATATATATATATATACTTATTTATTTAGAGAAAGATATTCCTTTCAAATTTTATTGCTACTCAAAAACGCGCCTGGACACCCACCACATCTAGGCGATCTCCATCCAGATGTAAAATGTGTTTTTCTTCCGCCAAACACGACTCCACCCATCCAGCCTATGGACCAAGGTTTGATTGCGACCGTAAAGGCCAATTATCTCCGAACCACCTTCGTATGCGAGATGTTTGGAAACACTACAACATTTTTTTTGTTTTTTGTTTGTTCGATATGGATGAAAGGCATATCATCTACTGTGGGGACTTCAATGCCAGAGGCAGTCAATGGGGGAATTGCATCACCAATAGACAGGGAGTAGATCTGGAGGACGCCCTGGCATCTGCTGCCCTAATCTGTCTGAATGATGGGAAGGTCACTAGAATAACCACTTGACCAGGTGACACTGACAGCGTCATTGACTTGGCTCTGGTGTCGCCCACCATCCCAAGGTGCCGGTGGGGCACACTGGGATACCACGATAGTGACCACTACCCTTGTGTCATCCTGATCAAGAAAGACGGGGCCATGAGTCAAAGAAACAAGACAAATGCCTTCCCGTACGACAACACTGGTCAAGACGCCATAAGCAAGATCAGAAGAAGAAAACTAACTTCCTCCCGCAGGAGACAAGAAAGATGGTTGCAGCCACCATGGTGGAATGGAGAGGTCGAGGAGGCATGACTGGGAAAGAGGCAGGCTGTCAAACACTGGCAAAAGGCCAGAAAGGCTAACATGCCACAGGTTGAACTGGCGAACCTGAAGACTGCGGTCCATAGGACGATGACTTTATTCAAATCCTGCGCCAAACAGGCCAAGGCCGAGAAATGGGACGAGTTCTGCAGGAAGGTGTGCTCCGAGCGATCTCTTACGACATTCTGGCGCCTCCACAAGAGCATGAACGGTGCTGCTCAACGTAGGGGTATTCCAGACTTTCAAGGCACAGACCTCGCATGGAAAAAGTCGGATGCGGATAAAGGTAAGGCCCTTATTGCACGCTACATAGAACAGACTGACCAGAAAGACGAGCCCGCCAGACAGAGGACAACAACGACACTCTCTCAGTTGTGCGAGGGGGTCGGGACAGACGAAGAATGGACAATCACAGCTGAGATATTGCGTGCGATGCTCAAGAAATCACCTAAGCAGAGACGGCATCCGATATGGTGACCTACTGGTGATATCAGATGATGACATGGAAGAACTGGCCAGAGAATTCAACACCAGTATCCAGAGGGGTCAGGTCAAAGAAGAATGGCCACACAGCTACTTGCTGCCGCTGTAAAAACCGAACAAAGACCATTCCAAGATAAGCGGCTACAGAATCATTACGATGCAGAATACTGTTGGCAAGCTACTGGAGAAAATTGTAGCACACAGACTTGCTTGGGACTTGGAACAGCTCGGCTGCTTCCCGCCCACATTTGGACGATACAGACGCAACAAAGAGTCATGGCTAAATGCGGCTATCTTTGCTCAAGATGTTTACGAAGGTATTCAGGTCAGAGAAGAGACATGTGCGGCCGCCATAGACTTAGAGGACGCATATAACAGAGTATCTTTCGAGCACTTGACGCAAACTCTCCTCAGACTGAAAGTGCACCCTCACCTTGTACGATGGATAGCTGCAGTTCTGCTCCAAAGGAAGGTGGTGCTAAGATGCGGGAGTTGGTCTTCTGAGCCGATAACGGTATGTCCAGGATTGCCGCAGGGTTCACCACTGTCACCAGTATTATTCAACGTGTATACGGTGCCGATCACTGAACAACAGTTGGACGGGAGGGGTAGGACTCTGTCATTCGTTGACGACATCCTCGTGTATCGACAAGGTCGAGATAGACAGGCGGTTGCCAATGATATGCAGGGCAAACTAGATCGAATTTCCTCATGGTGTGCTGACGCCGATGCCCTTGTCAACCCTGCTAAGGCAACGGTTACATGGTTCTCACTAAACAACCATATTGTGAAAACAGACCTGCCGGCAGTAAGAATGGATGGGAGCAGTTTGAGTAGAACCCAGTCAATGACATATCTTGGCGTGAGGCTTGATCGTAGCCTGTCCTTCAGAGATCATGTCAATTATGTCATAGCGAAGGCTCGAAAAGGTTTGTCAGCAATGAGAGTCATGGCGACTGCCAATATCGAGCAAAGACTGCTAATACTTCTGTTCCAAGGACTTGTACTTTCACGCATCGAGTATGGACTGGCCAACCTCACTGTCAGCCCTACACAGATTGGAAGACTCGAAAAGGTACAAAACGAAGACATGCGCATCATTTTGGGCTGCACGAGAGACACCAGCTGTGTAGCAATGAGATACCTTCTTGACTTCCCGACAATGGAACACAGGATCAAGATCTGGAGAGCTCGTGCATACTTAAAAATAAGTGCAGATGAGCAGCACCCTCTGCATGACGCTATATTCAGAGCAAAGGGTGACAGGCTAAAGAGGGGCAAATCATGGATGGGTGGGGCGGAAGATGTCGTCAGACAGGTCTGCAGTCTTACCAGTATCAACCCCGGCAAGGAATGGGTGCCGGTGCCTCCAGCCTTTAAGTGCACTTTCTCCTGCATTATCACACTCGACAGACGGTGCAGAGAGCAGAACCCTGCCGCTGTCAATGCAGAGGTTAACGCGCTCATCTATGAACACTCAGATAGCCCCGAAGTGCTCATCTATACAGATGGATCTGTTGTAAAGCAGCAGAGAAGTGCGTGGGCATTTACAGCCCGTTCAGCGGGCCGAACCGTTCAAGAATCCAGTGGTGCCCACTCTATGACCACGAGCAGCATGACGATGGAGGTGATGGCAGTTACACAGGCTTTCATATGGCTGGAATCACAGCATTATTCCAACGTGTGTGTACTAAGTGATTCAATGAGCATGATTCAGAAGGTCGAAGCTGGATCTGTACGTAGACAGTGGACTGAATCCCTGCGGAAGTCTGTTGTCCGTAAAGTCACCTTCATCTTCGTCCCGGGACATGCGGGAGTCGAGGGAAATTAACGAGCTGACAAACTGGCTGGCTCTGCACCCCCTGTAGATGGCAAGCCCATGGATCGTGCCGATGTTATTAACGTCCTTAAAGATTTGGCGAGAACAGAGGATTTTGACGGCAGTGATTCCACATCGCTGTCCAGGATGAAAGACCTGGGAGTAAGAATCGGCACAGCCAGACGCGATAGGTACATCGGGAAAACAAAGCGCTTCGTCAACCAACACAGAACTGGCACTATTAGCCACCGGAAGCTGATGCATATGCTGGGGGAGGATCTGAGCACCTATGGACATGTCCGGAGTGCAACGAAGATACCCCAACTGATAACTGATGATAACTGCAACATTTTAATGTGTATCAAGAATATGGCTACCGCCTGGGAGGCTGTGACGACAATGTGCATGAATGGCATCTGGAAAAATTGTGTTAAGCGCTATGTTAATGATTTTCATGGATTTGACAGTGAACATGAACTTGAAACGATTCGGGAAAAAATAGTAAAACTCGCCAAAGACCTTTCTTTGAAGTGTGAAATTGAAGATGTCGAAGAGTTGCTAGACAAAGAATCCGGAGAACTTACAAATGAAGAGTTAATCAAACTGGATGAAGAAGGAGTGGAGGAAGAAGAAAGAAGAGAAGCCAAGAATGTACATGTTTATATATTTTGATGTTAATGACAATTTGATGTCTTTTGCGATTGGGAAAATGTTTCCTATAGTATTTTCCACACCTGTATTTTGTAAGTTTTGCAAATATTAAACCAGTTGTACATGTACAGTTAATGCAGTGTTTTTCTTAAACCTGAAGATGTAAAAATAAGAAACAATATGGTGTAGAGATGATATAAATGGCACAAAATGAACATCGAAATTTATGATTTATAACAATAATAAAAGAAACGTATGATATAATTTAACTTAAATATTTTTATAACATCCCTTCACATTACTGTACACATAGCGTACTCGATTTACGACCAAATCGAGTTACGACCGGTCTGTCGGAACCGATCGTGGTCGTAAGTCGAGCACTAGCTGTATTATCTCTAGAACTGCCACAGTTATCCAAGTAGGATCGTGTCATCTAAGGAACCCCCACTTATTTGATGAACCATTCGCGGTTTCACCGTGAGACAGTGTGAAATTCGACATCCATGGCTTAATCTTTGAGACAAGCATATGAGTACTAGCAAGATCAACCAGATATCTATCGCGCAGATGGACTAATCACGCACACGTAGGCCAAGAGTAGTAATTGCTCAGCGGACTCCATCGGTACCCGGTGATACATGCAAAACCACTGAACGCCTACCGAAGAGCTTTCAAGCTAAGCCGGGCAGGACTGGCTGCAGGCCCACTACTCATCGAGAGAGAGAGAGAGAGAGAGAGAGAGAGAGAGTGAGAGAGAGAGAGAGAGAGAGAGAGAGAGAGAGCGCGCGCGTGAGCACTTATAGAGGCTTTGTCGAACGATCTTTCAAAAATTCCCTTTTCGCCCGCTCACACCGCGATTCCGGCTTCGCGCTGCAGTCACATTCTCGAATCTGACTCGCTAACTTGTGTCGGCTGGGAAGTTCCATTTGAGACAACGAACGCCAGACGCGCAAACCAGACCAGCCCTCATATATTACACTCTGATCTTAGCCAAAAGGCCGAGAAAGGATAGTATTCATAAATTGATTTAAACAAAAATTATCGGTATCCCATCATAATATTCAGTGATGTTTGTCAGAACCTTCAACCAAACGTTTCTAGTGCTCTAATGCGAGCTATTTCTCATTTATCAATAAGATGGCATCCCTGTATTAGATTGTCTCCCTTTAGTTTACTTCATTGTCGTGTTCCGAAATTCACTGACAAGAATATTTTGCTAGAATGTTTTTTTTAAAAAGAGCAAGCTTTAAGCATTCTATGTTTGATCACTTACTTTGAGAAAAGCTGAGATAGATATATCTAGATAGACTTTTCTTTGGAATCCACGGGTCGGAGGATCTGATGAGGGGAGCAGGAAGCCCTAAAAATGCAAAGAGAAGAAAATTAAAGACAGAAATAAATAGTATAGGGATGGACGGAGCTACATGGTATAACTAAGGATAAGGTGGCTTGGGGCGAGTTGGTTTATTACCTATGTCCCAATGGAGGACAAAGAGAGGACAAAAGAAGATGAAGGCCGAATTTCAACACAATAAGAGAAGCATAAGACTCCAACTCAGCGAGTAACTATGATGTCGATGACATTTATAATCTAAATTGTGTCCATTCATTCTATATTATAATCCACACTCATTTATTCTGTATTAGTTTGGGACAGAATGTATATGTATGGGACATAAATGGAATAAGCCTGCAAACAAAGCTGAAAGTCTATAAAGCAGTTGTGTTATCCACACTGTTCATTCATTGGCACCTTGCCGTCTTGACATATGATAGGATGTGCTTCAAAAAAGGCATAATATCTACTACCCATGGCAGTAGAGAATGTGACTGATAAGGCCAATTCGCTCTGTAAATGTTCGTCCATAGTGGGTGCATGTGAACACATGGTCATTTCCACCATCATGCACCATCTTACGTCTCACACGCTCGGTGTGTGACTTATCTGCAATAATTTTCTCCTTTGTCTTTATTCCATTTCTGATATTTGCCCTCCATGCAACACGTTCAGCGGCGACTTGCTCCCAATGTGCATTATCAATGCCTGTATCAATCATGTCCCGCTTACACACATCTTTGTATCGTACTAGAGGCCGACCCTGATATCTCTTACCCATCTGTAATTTACCAAAAAAGATGTCCCTTGGTATTCTACCATCATCCATCCTCCTAAGATGTCCTATCCATCTAAGTCTACGAAGGACTGAGCATGGAATAAACCGTCACACAACCTGATCTTTCCAGTACTTCAGTTTTTGTGATTTTGTCTTGCCACTTAATACCAAGTATTCTTCGCAGACACCGCATAACAAAAAAGCTGTTTAAACGTTTCTCTTTGGCGTGAGTAAGTTGTCCAGGTTTCACTGCCATAAGAGAATAGTACTAAGGACGCAGAGGCTTGATAGACAAGGACTTTTGTTTTGGCAGTAAGCTTCCTGTTCTTCCAGACTCTTTTTCTTAACCTGTGCATTGTTGTTGCTGCTTTCCTAATCCGGATTTTGATTTCCTTATCTAGGGATAATTTGCTATTTACCACTGATCCTAGATATGTAAAATGGTCTACTATCTCTAGTTCGGCGTCGTCAATAAAGATTGATGGTACCCGATGCGCACCTTGTGACATAATCTGTGTCTTCTTTTTGCTAATTGTTAAACCAAATTCAGAACAAGCATTGGAGAATGCAGATAGTAGACATTGTAATTCTTCCTCAGAGTGTGTCGTAACTGCAGCATCATCTGCAAAAAGCACCTCTCTGATCAGTACCCTCCTAAATTTGGTCTTGGCCTTCAATCTATATGCTTGTGAAACATGGACTGTTTATCAGCGACATGCTAGGAATTTAAACCACTTCCACGCAGTCTGCCTTAGGAAGCTATTGATGATTAAATGCCAAGACAAGATCCCAGACACTGAAGTGATAGAAAGAGCGTCCATGCCCAGTATCCACACTCTATTAATGAAAAATCAGATTAGCTGGGCAGGTCACTTAACTCGTATGCCAGATCACAGGCTTCGTAAGCCATTTTTTTTCGGCCAGCTGCGTTGTGGTAAACGTTCCAAAGGCAGCCAGAGGAAACGCTTTAAAGACACTCTGAAAATCTAACTGAAAGCTTTTGGAGTTCATCCTGACACCTGGGAGACTGCTGCCTAAGACCGTAATTCGTGGCGTACATCATTGCAAAAGGGTGCCGTCACTTGTGAAGCAACCAGACAACATTGTCAAAGAACATTTCGAGCCAAAATACGCCTTATCAGCCATCTTAGAACTCACGGCTCCATCCTTTCAACCCCACTGGATGAAAAGAATGGTCATCATCATTCTTGATGGACAAACAACAACAACATTTGTTTAACAGTATGAAGATCATAACGCTATAACAGCATCACTTTTGCGACATCAGAGATTTTCATTAGCGTCGCAAATAGTAACGCCGAGTCAATCATAATCCGAGACGAGCGACCAGCGAGTGCGATCTTGGATATCTCAATGCACGCCTGAAGAAGAAACTTCGCCTTATTTAACCCTGACGTTAAACATAGGAAATATTAATGGAAGACATGCCAATATAAAACAAGACAATAAAAGATAAAACTTGAGAAAAGGTACCCGAGGTCAAATCTAGAGAAAAGACAATGCTAGACAAGACTAGAGAAAAGTCAATGCAAGACAAGACTAGCGAAAACAAGACTAGAGAAAAGACAAGAGAATAATATAGACAAGGATATGCAACTAAGTAACTTTTTAAGCTATAATACAAAACTTGATATGACAACTGAAACCTCATCATCGTTTGCACACAGGCTTATTAATCCGAATATTTTTTTCTTTTCAGAACGTTTATTTCATACAAAGCAATGCATATTGATATTCACAAGGTGAAATGCGTGTTTCTTTTGTTTGTGTATATCACAGAGCGTGCCGCTTATTAGTTTTGAGTGTCACGTCTGTGAATAAAACAAATACATACATATATATTTATGATAATACTAGCTGACCCGGCCCGGCTTCGCCCAGACCCTGGTGGGGAGCATCTCATTTAATTCATATAAGTAGTCATATAAGTTCTCGTTCCCGTTACCGACTATATGTCTGTCTGTCTGTCTATCTGTCTGTCTGTCTGTCTGACCCGGCCCGTCTTCGCCCAGACCCTGATGGGGAGCATCTCATTTAATTCATATAAGTAGTCATATAAGTTCCCGTTCCCGACTGTCTGTCTGTCTGTCTGTCTGTCTGTCTATCTATCTATCTGTCTGTCTGTCTGACCCGGCCCAGCCCATGGTGGAGAGCATCTCATTTAAATCATATAAGCAGTCATATAAGATCCCGTTCCCGACTATCTGTTTGACTGTCTGTCTGTCTTGGGTAAATGGAGGGGGGAGGAGGAAGAGGGAGGTGGAGGAGGGAAGAGGAGGTAGGAGATAGGAGGAGTAGAGAGGAATAGGAGGGAAGAGGAGGGATTAGGAGGAGGAGGGAGGAGTAGGGTGGAGGAGGAGGGGGAGGAGGAAGAGGGAGGAGGAGGGAGAAGGAGGGAGGAGGAGAACACAGGAGGAGAAGGGAGCAGGAGGAGGAGAAGGAGGAGGGAGAGGGAGGAGGAGAGAGTAGGAGGAGGGAGGAGGAAGAGGGAGGAAGAGGGAGGAGGAAGAGGGAGAAGGAGGAGGGAGAAGGAGGGGGAGGAGGAGGAGAAGGAGGGGGAGGAGGAGGAGGGAAGAGGAGGAGGGGGAGGAGGAGGAGGAATGTGAAGGGAGGAGGAGAGAGGAGGAGGAGGGAGGAGGAGGAGAGAGGAGGAGGAGGAATGTGAAGGGAGGAGGAGGGAGGAGGTAGAGGGAGGAGGCGGAGAGGGAGGAGGAGGAAGGGGGAGGAGGAGGAGGAGAGATGAAGAAGGAGGAGGAGGGAGGAGGAGGGAGGAGGAGAGAGGAGGAGGAGGAATGTGAAGGGAGGAGGAGGGAGGAGGTAGAGGGAGGAGGAGGAGTGAGGAGGAAGAGAGGGAGGAGGAGGAAGGAGGAGGAGGAGGGAGGAAGAAGGAGGAGGAGGGAGAAGGAGGGAGGAGGAGGAATGTGAAGGGAGGAGGAGGTAGAGGGAGGAGAAGGGAGGAGGAGGGATGAGGAGGAGAGGGAGGAGGAGGGGGAGGAGGGAGGAGGAGGAGGGAGGAAGAAGGAGGAGGAGGGATAAGGGGGAGGGGAGGAGGAGAAGGGAGGAGGAGGAGGAAGGAGGGAGAGGAAG
Source organism: Cepaea nemoralis (assembly GCA_014155875.1). Taxonomy (NCBI): domain Eukaryota; kingdom Metazoa; phylum Mollusca; class Gastropoda; order Stylommatophora; family Helicidae; genus Cepaea; species Cepaea nemoralis. The sequence goes on from JACEFZ010021453.1 coordinate 52,252, forward strand.
GAGGGAGAATGAGGAGGGGAGGAAGGAAAGGGAGGTGGAAGAGGAGGAGGAGGGAGGAGGAAAGAGGTAGGGGGAGGAGGAGGTAGAGGGAGGAGGAGGAGGAAGGAAAGGGAGGAGGAAGAGGAGGAGAAGGGAGGAGGAGGGTGGAGGGAGGAGGAGGAGGTAGAGGGAGGAGGAGGGAGGAGGTAGGAGGAGGAAGAGGGAAGAGGGAGAAGAAGGGAGAACGAGGAGGGAGGATGATGAGGGAGAAGGAGGCAGGAGGAGGAGGAGGGAGGCAGGAGGAGGAGGGGATGAGGAGGGAGAGGGAGGAGGAGGGAAGATGAGGGAGGAGGCGGAGGGAGTAGGAGGGAGGAGGATGGAGGAGGAGGGGAGAGGAAGAGGGAGAAGGAAGAGGGAGAAGGAGGAGGGAGGAGGGAGAGGGATGAGAGGGAGGAGGAAGAGGAGAAGGGTGGAGGGAGGAGGTAGAGGGAGGAGAAGAGAGGGGGAGAGAGTTCGCCATTCCGAATTCATACTCGTCTAGTTCTTCCCTTCTACACGACTGTAGATAACTTCCTTACACATAAAAAGATGAATTGTTATTGATATTGCCGTGGCATGGAGGAATATCAGCAGCAGAGTTGATCCAAAAAACCAAAGACTGAGATCTACGGAGAGCCATGAACGCCTACGCCAGCCGGCACGGCACTTGATGATGATGATTGCCGTGTGACGATTCTGTGTAGTCACGTCATTTTCTTCCCTTTCCCTAGCGTTTTGGTTCGGGGATTCTTTCATCATCATCATCATATAGTTATTTACGTATTTTGGGAGGGGGAGGAGGGAGTAGGAGGAAGAAGAAAAAAAAACTATGACAGTTGACAGCTCTGGAATGAAAGGAAGGCGTGTAGAAAATTTCATCTCAATCGGATGGGCCGTTCGCGAACAAATAAAGGACATACATATTTACATACATACATATATACATACATATTTACATACATACACTTTGTTTTATAAATATAGATGACATTTATGGCATAGTGCATGTATAAATACACATTCCTTGCATATGCTTCATTTCCACTTCCACAAGCGGAATGCATGTCCATCTCCCTCTCTCTCTCTCTCTCTCTCTCTCTCTCTCTCTCTCTCTCTCTCTCTCTCTCTCTCTCTCTCTCTCTCTCTCTCTCTCTTTCTCTCTCTCTCTCTCTCTCTCTCTCTCTCTCTCTCTATCTCTCTCTCTCTCTCTCTCGATCTATTTCATGCTTTCCTGAGATAGCAGTGCATTGAATGCCGTGAGCTTGGACAATAATATTTAAATTATCATTCCTATTTAAATATCGCTTCTCTATAATTACTGGGTCACATTGTTACAGAGGTGAAGGATCATATTTTTGTTGTTGGTAATTTCCCTGTCTATCAATCTATCTCTGTCTATCGATGTTTTTAATTTTTAATTTTGCACATTCAAATATAATAATGAGAAAAGTAATATTAATGATAGTAGTAATATTAAAGGTAATAATAATAATATAATCATAAGATTATTAATACCGTAAATAAACACATTTATAGTTGTGATATCTTTTGTGATGAACTCGAGTTATTTGCTTCTCCTGATTTGGTTGACATGGGAAGACTATTCCGGACAAGTTTAGAAAAGTGTTTGATGTTAAGTCAAATGGAAAACCAGCCTTATTTTTCCATTTACCTAAATCCATTATGGTAGATTTTTGGACGATTAATTTTGTCCCACTCCTTTTGCCGACAAAACGAGAACGTTTATAAAATGATCCGTACAGATTTTTCTGTTGTCGGAAAGAAAATAGTATCGTCTTCATAAGCACGCAGCTTTTTCTCACCCTTCCCTGGTATGAACGTCCCCCTGACATTGTTGTCCTGTCTTATCTTTTCTAGAAGTGGCTCTAGGGCGACAACGTACAGTAATGGGGACAAGGGACATCCCTGTCTCACTGACCTAGTCAACCTGAAAGAATTGGTGAGGGTATGATTTAACAGAACCAGACTTTCTGGTTTTAAATATAGAATTTTGATCCATGTCCATAAATAACTTCCCACGATGCAGTGTGAGAGAGTTATGTGGAGGTGTGAGTAAGATATTCTGCCGAATGCTTTTTCTTGATCTAAAGAGAGAATTGAGGACTGACAGCTATTTAGATGTGTGTAGTTGATGATGTCTCTTATGAAATTTGTGTGTGTTGATAGATGTTCCGGTGTTGTACGAATGAGAGTTGCCATTACTGGTTTCAATCTATTTCTCAAAGCCTTTGTTAAAATCTTGTAATCCACGTTTAAAAGCGAGATCGGTCTGTAACTCTTTAAAAGTGTCTCGATATTAAGGATGTGTGTTTTTTAGAAGGGCTCGCGGTTCCTAGAGGGACCAGAGCCACCCCATTAGTCCCCCACATCCCTGTGTGTCAGGCGATAAAGCAAGATCAAGCACAGATACTACACTTTGATCTTTCCCAAAAGGCCAATAGCGATCGATATTAAGATAGTAAGGATTTTTTTGGGTTACATTTCACGATTTTAATCACAGTATAAATAAATATACTTTGAGATAATGCAATTAAATATATAACAATGAACACTGAAAATATGTTAGTGCTCTAAATGAAATATGGAGTCTTCTCATTTTGCTTTAACTCTCAGAATGTTTTCTTTGAGCTTATTGATTGTCAGAAAATAAGCATGAATGCATATTGTGTCGCACTGATATGACATTACTGTGAAGAAAAGCAACATAATAGTAACAGTAACTACAAGGTATGACCAGTTAGTATTTCAGATCTAAACGTATTTAGAAGCATTCCCTGTGGACAATGGATGGGCCAGATTTCATTATACTCTTGTTTGGAGATCCACATCTATTGGAAGGTGGAGAGGGAAGCCAGGATGCACCCCCAAACCATACGGAGTATTTACGTCCTGGGGGAGCAATGATCTTGATCTTCATTGTAGGGGGAGCAAGAGCACTGATTTCCTTCTGCATATGGTCAGCTGATGCCAGGGAACATAGTTGAGCCATCCAGCCACAATGGTGGCGTATAAGTCTTTACGGATGTCAACATTACACTTCATGATGGAGTTGTAGGTGGTTTCATGAATACATGCAGATTATGTACCAAGGAATGATGGCTGGAACATTGCTTCTGGGCACCTAAAACGCTTGTTGTCAATGGTGATGACCTGTCCATCAGGAAGTTTGTAGCTCTTCTCCAATGAAAAGGATGTGGCAGCAATGGCAATTTCTTGTTCAAAGTCAAGAGAAACGTAGCAAAGCTTCTCCATTGATGTCACAAACAATTTCCCTCTCTGCTGTGGTGGTGAAGTTGTAGCCTCTCTCTGTGAGGATTTTCATCAGGTAATCTGTGAGGTCACGACCAGCAAGTTCCAACCTCATGATGGCGTGAGGCAGAGCATAACCTTCGTAGATGGGGACTGTGTGGGTAACACCAACGCCTGAATCCAGGACAATATCTGTGGTACGACCTGAAGCATACAAGGAAAGGACAGCCTGAATCCAGGACAATATCTGTGGTACGGCCTGAAGCATACAAGGAAAGGACAGCCTGAATCCAGGACAATACCTGTGGTACGACCTGAAGCATACAAGGAAAGGACAGCCTGAATCCAGGACAATATCTGTGGTACGACCTGAAGCATACAAGGAAAGGACAGCCTGAATCCAGTACAATATCTGTGGTACGACCTGAAGCATACAAGGAAAGGACAGCCTGAATCCAGGACAATATCTGTGGTACGACCTGAAGCATACAAGGAAAGGACAGCCTGAATCCAGGACAATATCTGTGGTACGACCTTAAGCATACAAGGAAAGGACAGCCTGAATCCAGGACAATATCTGTGGTACGACCTGAAGCATACAAGGAAAGGACAGCATGGATAGCTATATACATGGCGGGGGTGTTGAAGATTTCAAACATGATCTGGGTCATCTTTTCTCTGTTGACCTTGGGGTTGAGGGGAAGCTTCTGTGAGCAGGACTGGGTGCTCTTTTGGGGCAACTCTGAGCTCATTGTAGAAGGTGTGATGCCAGATCTTCTCCATATCATCCCAGTTTGTGACAATTGCCGTGTTCAATTGGATACTTGAGAGTAAGGATACCTCTCTTGGGCTGGGCCTCGTCACCAACATAGCTGTCTTTCTGACCCATACCAACCATTACACCCTGGTGGCTAGGTCTGCCAACGATGGATGGGAAGACGGCCCTAGGGGCATCATCTCCAGCGGAACGCACTTTGCACATACCAGATCCATTGTCTACAACAAGAGCAGCAACATCGTCGTCACACATGATGATGGTTTGTTCGTGAAAGTAGAATACCATCTGCCACGCCGGCCTCCTCGCTAGCCACTTTGCCACCCGGGTTCCACACTACAACCACTCCGCGACTCGATCCGCCCACCTCCTTAACAACGAAATCCCATCTTATACCCACTCTACAGCCACTCCCACATCCGGAGGGAGAGTACTGTAACTCTACCACACCCGCATACACATCTCGACCACTACACCCACTATTATCTACCATCTGTTCCTGATAGTGTATAATCCACTACGACCCTCCCCAGATCATAAGACATCCGAAATAAAGATATTGGCCGTTTACAGGCCTGACAAAAATTACCTTTTTGCAGGTGTCAATATCACATGTCATTAAAAGTACCAAAAAAATTTAATGAAATATCGAAAAATAATAGAAAACTGCGTTATAAAATTCTCATACGTATAAAATAAAGCCAATACTTTTACAAAAACCTTGATGACCACTTAAAATTATTAACATAATTTATGACACTAATAATTGCTAAAATGTCAATATTGTCTTGTACATCAGTTTTATAAATACTACAGCTATTTAAATAACATAATACTTTAACACTGCTTTGAGTAATGTCCCTTTACATAATAACTTTTATTGGTATGCCCATTGCCAACATTAAAATTACATTGTGGTCATTTTAATGCGTTTTTTATTTTTATTTTCTATAATAACATTTCTTTCATCGAGAATTTGTTGTTGTTGTTGTTGTTTTTTAAAAATAAGGGCTCGCTGTTTCCCAAAAGAACCAGAGCCGCCTCATCAGGTCCCCACGTCCCTATGTGTCATTCGGATGATTGCCTCTGCTGGTGGCCCTGGCAAGATCAGGTGCATATACCATACTTTCATCTTAGCCAAAAGGCCAAGAAGGGATAGCATTCATAAATTGATGTAAACAAAAATTACAGGTGTCCCGTTAAAGCATTAAGTGGTGTTTGTCGGAACATACAAGCAAAGGTTTCTGGTGCTCTAGTGAGAGTTATTTCTCATGTATTAATAAGATGACATTGTCTACATTTAGTTTATCAGAGTTTTGTGTTCTGACATTCACTGACATGAACATTGTGTTAGAATGTTCCACTATGCACAAACAGTCTTGTCTATTAGTTTATCAAAAGAACAAGCTTTAACCACGCCATGTTTGATCACTTGCATTGAGAAAAGCTGAGATAGGTATGTCTAGACAGTCTTTTCCTTGGAAGCCACAGGTAGGGGAGCTGGGTAGGGGGATGCAGGAAGACCTAAAAACGCAAGGAGAAGAAAAGTAAAGACAGAAATACATAGTATAGGGAGGAGTCGGATGGAGTTGTATGGTATAACTAAGGATAGGGAGGAGTCGGATGGAGTTGAATGGTATAACTAAGGATAGTGAGGAGTCGGATGGAGTTGTATGGTATAACTAAGGATAGGGAGGAGTCGGATGGAGTTGAATGGTATAACTAAGGATAGGGAGGAGTCGGATGGAGTTGTATGGTATAACTAAGGATAGGGAGGAGTCGGATGGAGTTGTATGGTATAACTAAGGATAGGGAGGAGTCGGATGGAGTTGTATGGTATATCTAAGGATAAGGAGGAGTCGGATGGAGTTGTATGGTATAACTAAGGATAGTGAGGAGTCGGATGGAGTTGTATGGTATAACTAAGGATAGGGAGGAGTCGGATGGAGTTGTATGGTATAACTAAGTATAGGGAGGACATGGATGGAGTTGTATGGTATAACTAAGGATAGGGAGGACATGGATGGAGTTGTATTGTATAACTAAGGATAGGGAGGACATGGATGGAGCTGCATGGTATAACTAAGGATAGGACGGTTTGGGGCGAGTTGGTTTAGGACCTATGACCCAATGGAGGACAAAGAGAGGACAAAAGATTATGCAGGCTGGGTTTAAACACAATAAGACTCCAACTCAGCGAGTAACTATGATGTCGGTGCCATTTATAATCTAAATGTTGTTGTTTCATTCTATATTATAATCCTCACTCTGTTATTCTGTATTTGTTTAACAGTGGGAAGATCCTGTCGCTATAACAGCCTCGCTTATGCGACATCAGAGATTTTAAGTTCTTTTTTTTTTGTATAGCCCTTACAGGACGTTGCAGTCAGCACCAGCATTTTTCAGCTGCTGTTGATGTACTAGGCACATTTCACGTTCAGTAGTCTGAAATTGCTTTCTGAACGACCAGATCCTATACCAACACGTTATAACACAACTCGACACGGTCTGCTGCACAAATCGGTCGCGGCTGCGTTTCGAACGCCTGGTAAGCTGCTCACGAACCGCGTTCGCAGGCCTTTGGCCACGGAGCACGGCGATTTTCATTAGCGTCGCAAATAGAAACGCCGAGTCAATCATCATCCGAGACGAGCAACCAGCGATTCTGGTCTTTGATCTCTCAAAGCACGCCTGAAGAAGAAACTCCGTCTTGTTTAATCCTGACGTTAAACTTGGACACCGTCAACAAATCAATTAACAATTTTACGGATGACAATTTTTTTTTTCTCAAAACAGAAAATGCAACTTTCCTGCAGCGTTCCCGTTAAGCTTACGAAAGAATTCGTTTCAACCCCGTTTAAATTCCTGGCAATTGAATTCAGATTATTGTTGTTTTGAAATGACTGATACCTGTTGATGTACATTTACACTGTTTCACATTACAAATGATTCTTGAAGACTATTTTGTTAATAGTGGTGCTGTTTAGGGATATAACAAGCAGTTACGTTTGTGAGGGATATGTCCCTAAGAGTGACATGAAGTTTTGTTGTTGTTGAGGGATTTGTTCCCTGACTAGGGAATTGTCAGGGCTTAGAAGCCTGATGTGACTACTTGTTCGCTAAGTGTGCCACGGGTGTGAGGTCCAGTTGTCAAGGTAACAGTCAAAGAGGGGAATTATTAATTTTTTAAATAATTGTTTGTGTAACACTGTTGACACTCGTGTGGCATGGAACTGTTTCTCCCTGTTGGTGTCACTAGTATTGGTAACAC
>JACEFZ010021454.1:0-59334 GCA_014155875.1 Cepaea nemoralis
TACAATCTGCCAATCTGCGTGATGTCCGGAATCTATATGACAGATGGACTGTTTTCTTCTGTGCTGAGTACTTCCGTTTCCCTCTGACTTGTTTATAATCTGTCAAAGCGATGTATGATTCCGCGCACCGTCACTTCCCCTATACATCTGCCACTGTTTAATTTTGCCCGACATGTGATGGCCGACATCCGATTGCCACCATGATCCCACAGGTTCCATCTGTATTCAAATGTTGACAAACTGTCAAGGCGGTGCCGGGATTTGTCTCAATCACCACCGAATGTTCCAAATCCGTTAGAGATGTACACGTGCAGCTACAAATATTGTCCTCGGATTTTGACATCCGATTTGTTTATACTGTAAGTAAAATAGTTGTCGCTGGCAGATAGTCCGTTTTATCAGAAAGCCTCTATAATAATCAGCTGGGTAAACGCACGGTTTTATTTTGTGACATAGGCCCCCTCTTAAGAGAGTAGTCCATCTCACTCTTCTCCACCGTGAGTTTAATCCAGATGATTCATTCTTCTTCTTCAGGAGCTGGTGCCTTGACAAGAAATCCGCTCCAACATTTTCCTTCCCAGAATTGTACTCCACTGTGAAATTATAAGGTTGAAGTAACAACGACCACCGCATCAAACGGGGCGTTGAGCTTCTGAGAAGTAGCCAGGAACATCAGGGGCTGATGATCCGACTGGACTCGAAACTTAACTCCATACAAATATGGCTGGAATTTTTGCACTGCCCATACGAGAGACAAGCACTCTCTCTCGACGGTTGAATAATTCCTCTCCGCCTGTAGAAGTTTCTTACTTGCGTAAGCTACAGGTTTCAAAACCGAAGCATCGTCTTTTCCTTCCTGTAACAGAGCTGCCCCAATCCCAATCCCACTCGCATCTGTTCTCAACACAAAGGGTTTGGAAAGGTCATGGAGCTGTAATACAGATTTGCTGACCAAGGCCTCCTTTAACTGACTATAGGCAGTTTTACATTCTGGTGTCCAAATGATTTGGTTCGGGAATCCCTTTTTCACGGTTTCCGTCAACGGAGCTCCCAGTTCAGTGAAATGTGGGATAAATTTGTGGTAGAACCCACACAACGAGAGAAAAGATCGCACATCCTTCTTCGTTTTAGGCCTTGGTGCATTTCTGATTTTCTCCAGGTTCTTCTCTTCTGGGACAATGTGTCCTGGAGTGATGGTGTGACCTAGAAATTCCAGAGTCTGGTAACAAATCATGCACTTGGTTGGACGAGCGGTAAGCCCCGCTTCCTTGAGTCTATTAAACACTCTCTCCAAGGATTGTAAGTGGTCATCCAAGCTGTCACTGGAAATCAGAATATCATCCATGAAAGAGAATGATGGACGGATCCTGTAAAGGATCAAGTAAAGTCCTCATCATGCTTGTAAACACACTAGGTGCATTGCTTGAGTCCAAAGGGCATGACCTTGAATTCGTAGTGTCCACTGGGTGTACTGAAAGCTAACAGTGGTCGAATTTCCGGTTTGACTGGTATCTGATAGTAACCCCGACTCAGATCCACCTTTGAAAAGTACCGAGCCTTATGGAGCCTAGCGAATAACTGAGTTGGATTCGGCAAAGGTTCCACCTGAAATTGTGTGTGGACTGTTCAGAAGTCGGTAGTCTATACACAACCGGTGTTCTCCACTTGGTTTCCGTAACAAAACTACCCCTGCCATTGTATGGGGATGTGGATAGTGCAAATCACGTCATCCTCCAGCAGTTTCTGTATTTCTTCCTCCAGGGCCTTTTCTTTAGAGAAGGGCACTGGGTAAACCTTTTGGCGAACAGGCTCCTGTGTGTTCAAAGTCATCTCGAACTCAACCAACCTCGTTCGTCCTGGTTTATCAGTCAGTATCTCCTTATGAGACTTGAGAACCTGGGTTATCCTTTCACTCTCCTGAGAAGTCAGATCAGGGTTCACTTGCACATCCCTATAGGTTTCCTGGTGTACCAAGGGATATTCCCTGCCCTCGCTGGTTCCCACTTCAGTCTCCACTGCAACGGCCATTGCCATGAGGTGAGCTGCCTTGTCTCCGGGTCTCTCTTCGTATTTCCGCAAGAGATTGATATGGAATATCTTCGACTTTCCCCGGATCCGGATTTGATAGTTGGTTCTGGATATCACCCTTTCCACGGGAAATGGTCCTTGCCAACCTATCTCCAGTTTGTTGTTTCCAGTTGGGAGTAGCAACAAGACCTTATCTCCCACCTCTAGAGATCTGTCTTTAGACTTACGGTTGTAGTAAGCCGCATGTCTTTTCCTGGCCTTTTTCAAGTTTTGATTTGCCAGAGTCCATCCCTTGTGGAGTTTTTCTTTCAGTTCCTCCACGTATTTATAGGATGAGATCACTTCTTCTGACGTCCCCTCTTCAGTCCAACTCCTCAACATGGCTTCCAACAGTCCTTTGATTGGACGACCAAACAGCAACGTAGCGGGTGGTAGTCCGGTTGAGCCATGAGGAACTTCCCGATAGGCAAAGAGTGCTGCTGGGATATATTCATCCCACCTATCAGGTTTTTCCTGCGCTAGTGTCCTGAGCATTGTCATCAACGTGCCGTTGAAACGCTCCACTTGTCCATTGGCTTGGGGGTGGTAAGGGCTGGTATGTATGTGGTTAGAGTGAAACACCCTAAATACCTCCTCCATGAGTTTTCCACAAAACTGAGATCCATTATCCGTCAGAATTTGATCCGGAAAGCCTAATCTGGTAAAGGCCTCCATCAGTGCGTCCGCCACTCTTTTCGAGTCAATCGTGGTCAACGGTATGGCTTCACCCCACATTGTACAGCAATCCACCATTGTGAGTATATACATGTTCCTCTTCCTAGTCCTGGGAAGTGGACCCACGATATCGATGGCTACCCTCTCGAAAGGAGAGTTCATGATGGGCATCCCACCCAACACCACCGGTGCTGTCCAGTGTTTCGGTGCCACCCTCTGGCACTCAGGACATGACTTCACATACCGACGCACATCATCTGTGATTCCCGGCCAATAGTAATGGCAGGAAATTCGCTGCATGGTGGCGGCAATACCCATGTGTCCACTAAAGGAGATGGTATGCCCCATATGAAGAATCTGGGACCGGTGAGCTTTCGGGACGACCAACTGACCGTATAGGTTGTCTCCCCTTCCTGCTCTCCTGTAGAGTATCCTATTCTTCATGTAGTACTGCCCCCGTCCTGGTGGATCAGCACTTTTCTGCAGCTTTCTGTAGCAAGGACGTAAAGTATCATCCTCACTCTGGGCAGTTCGTAGCTCCCCCGGCATTGGGTTAGTCACAATTGCGTCTGCCTCTTCCGTTCTCGTCTGAGAGCGAGTCTGCATTGCTCCCATATGGATTGGATCCCTGGGCATTCCCAGAAAGACATACCGGCAACCTAGGATGACTGGAAAAAATGGGATCGGTCAATACAGCGGCCTTGATGGTGCCGGTGTCCGTACCTTGACCGAATCTCCACATTAGCAATGGGCAACTTCATGACTACAGCACTCTTCTGTGCAGGCTGTATCTCCATGGTTTCACCTGTGAATTGTTCTGGATGTACCAGATCCGCAGAAATCACGGCCTCCCCGTCCAGTCCTGTATCGTATAAACACTCCACTTGACGACCGTTAACCTCTACCAATTCCACTACAGGTGGTTTTTCCTGGTCTGGAGTCTCTTCCTCGGCCTCGACCTGTTCGGTGGGCTCCACCTTAGGTTTCCCGGGGCACACGACGAATTGAGTGTCTCCTGACTTTCCCCTGCAGTCAATAGCATTGTGCGTATTCGACTTGCATTTGTTGCACCATTTCCCTGTCCTAGATTTTCTAGTGCCGGACTTGAGTGAGCTCTCCTGGTGGCGAGCTTCTTTGTTGACCTTGGCATTTTCTGTGACAACCTCCTTGGAAGTCACTTGACATGCTACAAAGTGAGGGTTCTTAGCCTTCGACTTGCAGTCCCTCGTATTGTGAGAGGGTGACTTACAAATTGAACACCACTTCTCCGACCACGGTCGTTTTGGTGTAGAGCTTGAAGTGCTCTTGCTTCCCTCCTTCTTCTTCTCTGAACTATCCTCTGATTTTTGCACATAAGGTTCCCACTTTTTGGTTCCTGAGTTTTTGGCTTTTTTCTTGTCATGTTTCTCTTGACTTTTGGTGTTGGTGGAAAGGTTTTCCCCTGCCTCCCCATGTACCTCGACGAACCGTTCTGCTAATTTAGTCACGAGGTCAATACGTTCCGCTCCTTGTTCTCCCAGGAACGTCCTGAGAGGTGTAGACATTTGCTTCTTCAGCTGGTCGACCACCATGAGCTCTTCCAGACTCTCATAGTCATGTGCGAACCCAGCCAAATCCATCCACTTGTGGAGATAAGATTTTAGACGCAAACTGTAGGCGGCAAACAACTTCCCCGGTTCTCGTTTCGCTGCTCGAATTTTTTTCCGGTAGGTATGTGACGTAACCTCGAATCGTTTCAGCAGAGCCGTCTTTAATTCGTCGTAATTGTTCTCATGTCCTGGTGGCAGGCGAGAATAAACCTCGTATCCGGTTCCGCGTAAACCCTGGGATAGCTTGAGATTCCATTTGTTACGCTCCAGACCCATAGCAACTGACATAGCCTCGAAGCGTTGAAGGTACTGGTCAATCTTCTCTTTGTCCTCCTCGTAGACCGCTAAAGGAAACTTCATAGCATGGTACCCATGTCCACCTACTGGTGTTGAGCCTGGGATGGAGGAACCTCCAACTGCTCCCTCAGTTTCTCCATTAGATTGACTCTTCAACTCGAGTTCCCTCATCCGGTACTCGTGCTCCCTTGTCTGTGCTTCCTGTTCAGCTTCTAATTTCCTAGCTGCTTGCTTAGCTTCAAATTTCCTAGCTGCTTGCTCAGCTTCAACTTTCTTAGCTGCTTGCTCAGCTACCAATTTCTTAGCTGCTTGCTAAGCTTCCGATTTCTTAGCTGCTTGTTCCAACTCCCTCCTTCTCAATTCCAACTCGGCCTTTCGATCTTCCCGTTCTGCTTGACGATACTCTCTCTCCACTTCCTGTATGTAATCCGTTAGAGCAGAACCCGCCAATCCCATTTCTTCCCCCTTTGCCTTTAATTCTAACGTGCTTAGTTTAGGGGTGGCCATTTACAGAGAGGTAAGCTAGCAGGTCAAGTACAATATAACTGCAAATTACTATACAGATATATGAACAAGTACTATAAATCTAGATATTACCACACATAGCACATTCAACCAGTGACAAGAGTAGAATCAGGACCACAGACCTATGCAGACGTGTGAAGTGTGAACAGGTAAGATATTTGTCGTAACCCCTATCCACATTCACTCTAGCTGGATTCTCCAATATGATATCTCCCTCTTATAACTAAGGATCCCGTGTCAAGGACTCCGTTGTCAGAAGATCCCACTGTCAAAGGTTCCTGCTTGCAGGAGATCTCGCTGTCCAAGGATTCCGTTTACGGGAGATCCCGCTGTCCAAGGATTCCGTTTACGAGAGATCCCGCTGTCCAGGGATCCCGTTATCGAGAGATCCCTCTGTCCAAAGATCACGTTTACGAGCACCCAATAATGTCGTGTCCTCCTTTAAAGTGTCGTCCCTGGAGTGAAGAGAGTCAACACCCACATTATAATATTTTTTTTCCCTTTATCAATATCCTGGAGAATCCACCAGCTTCCGTCCAACACACACCATCAGCCTATGGACACCTTTTCCTATCACTCTCTCACTGTCGTACTATGCCCCCTCTCGTACTTCCCCAACGCAACATACTCAACAACTCTTGCTTCTAAAAATTAATAAGGATTAATTTATTAAAAGAAAAGTGTAACGTATATGAGACGTGTATGCGAAGAAAATGCGTGTCGTGTATTATAACAGAAATGTATGTGTCAGCCCTCAAAGTTCAGGATCATAGTGTACCCATCATGGCAAGGATCACACGACATCACAAGACTCATCACAAGGGACCTCACCAAAGTCGTGTCCTTCTCTCCAGACATGTCCTCCTCCCGGAACTCTGATGACCATGAGATCTGAATCCCATGTAAATATAATCCGTGGAAAAAACTATTATTGTTCCTAACACAACTGTTCCTAACAGTCTATAGAAACTCCGGCTTCATAATTCCGGCGTAGTGAAACAAACCCGGAACACTGTCCTATGAACAGGACTTTTTGTCTCTTGCTAAATGGTCTCTAGTCCTCAATATTAAAAAATTATTGTCCATACTCCAATAGAGTCCTTTATTTTTGTTCTAGTCATAAGTGAACTGAATATCCATCACTACTGGTGTTAAAACTGGTATGATCTAAACTCAGTCGGTATTTCTCCTGTAGGATACATATACCATTCAGCTCCACTGAGCAATGTTGATCATCTTTCTCTAGCATAATCTCTGTTGTACAATTGCTGGCCAATCTTCCTGAGCCAAACTTTATCCGGGATCGGATTGTCTCTTGGTTTCATGTTCTTCATTCCAACCAGAGGTAACCTGTAACATAAATCATATAACCGGTGATAGCCTCCCCGTCACTGATCTCTATTAGATGATCGTGGGCCATCGGCCTCGCTCAGAAAATATAATGAACCTATCAGGGACAGATGAACTGACCACATAGGTTATCATCAGGCCAAGACAAGAAAAAAAAATCAGCAAACACAATGCGGAAACCCCCCCCCCCCCCCCCACACCAGGAACACCCACTGCAATATCCCAATTATCCCTCATTACTCAATCCTCAATTAGTAAAGCTTATCAACACTTCACTAATCTATTTTCAACTAACAGAGCCAAGTATCACTTCCCTACTCTAGTTAGTTTTCCACTAACAGTGCTAATCATCACACTTTAATTTTAACAAGCCTACAGCCTATATTAATTAGAACTAATTATAATCGGTTCTACCTTAGGCACCACTGCAGTTAGATCAAATTACATCCACTCTTGCCATGACAGGCACGTGTAAAATTAAATTAACTCAATTCGCACACGGTGGACGTTTTCCCATCAGAACCACAGTGCCGAAGCACGTCTCCTACAATCCAAGGTTTGCGATCAACTCCCCATCTCCAATCATGGTTTTTGGCCAAACCTCTAAAATTGGTCACGTGACATTGTTGTTTTCCTGCAGGTGTTAATTGGGCAATCATCCATTGTCAAGAATCGATTTTTCCTTGCCTAGTCACTGTCAAAGTTGTCATCACTTGTTTTGACTCCCCCAACAAACCAACGAGTTACTGTATGATCCCAACAACCGTTGTCAATAGCAATCTGCCAATCTGCGTGATGTCCGGAAACTATATGACAGATGGAATGTTTTATTCTGTGCTGAGTACTTCCGTTTTCCCTCTGACTTGTTTATAATCTGTCAAAGCGATGTATGATTCCACGCACTCACTTCCCCTATACATCTGCCACTGTTTAATTTTGCCCGACATGTGATGGCCGACATCCGATTGTCACCATGATCCCACAGGTTCCATCTGTATTCAAATGTTGATTTGTCTCAATCACCACCGAATTTTCCAAATCCGTTAGAGATGTACACGTGCAGCTACAAATATTGTCCTGGGATTTTGACATCTGATTTGTTTATACTGTAAGTAAAATAGTTGTCGCTGGCAGATAGTCCGTTTTATCAGAAAGCCTCTATAATAATCAGCTGGGTAAACGCACGGTTTTATTTTGTGACAGGCACCATCCGAGAGACGAGCATGTTCGATGACAAGTCCTTGATACAACATCTGGACATTCTGAATGAAACTCTGGTTACAACTTCCAAGCGAACCTCCAATGCACCCAAGCTGCCGTTTACAGAATCTACATGCACTGTGGCTAGAATATGTGGCTTAAAAAACACAAAGCTAATTCATAAATCCCACCTCATCTATTGACATACGGCAGAAGTCATGTGGCTTGTACTGGTTGGCAGTGTGTATTATGGTCACATGTCGTACTGCAGAGCTCAACGTATATAGTTTAGAGTACTGATTACCAGATTACTGTTGTCGTCACTGCTTCGTTTGGTGACGAGAGATAGGTGTCCATGGTGTGGTTACTTTCTCTGTGTACTTACAATTTGTTAGATTTTTTATTACATTGGTTTTGTTTCCTGTATACGTGTATATACAGTGTTCGCCAGGAATGAGGTGCTGGAATTTCTTGCCCCCGGGTACTTTGGGCCCGTTAGCTAATAAAGCGGCCAATCTAGGAGATGGAAAACTCCGATTATAAACCCCTAAGTTTAAGGTGGACCGACGTGCCGAGGACTGAATGGCCACGGGTGAGTTGGTCGTGAACGTGGAACGTCTGGTATGCGGGCGGGGCGGCGCCAGGCGTATGGACTCCTGAGGGACATCCCCTGCCCCTTCCCTAGTAAGCAGGCAATGCTAGGGTGACCGTTCATTTTTCCTGCAATATCAAAAATTTGCTTATGGAGTTAATTAAACACGGGAATCGTCGCCGGAGCTACGGAGCACGTGCTCTGCGCTTGACACATCACTCAGCGGCTAGCGAAGAGACAGTGAGGAGGAGAAGGCGAGGAAATGGTGTGAGAAGAAGGCATAGAAATAGGAGGGCAGGCGCCAGGAGAACAAGACGAAAAGTGGAGAGACTAGGTTTCAACCATGTAAGAGTGGGATACTGGAACTGTCGTAGTGCCAGGCAGAGAGGTCCTGTATTGGAGAGGCTAATATATGATTTTGATGTCCTCATGCTCCAGGAGTTAAATACAGACAAATACCATTGCCCTGGGTATGTCAGTTATATAAACCCCACTGGGCAGAAGAGACATGGGCAAGGTCTGCTGGTGAAGAAAGGAGTAAAGCATGTGGCACTTGACTTGAGCCAGTGGAATCACAGTGCAAGAGAGGTCCAGGGTATACAAATGGATATTGGCGGCCTAAGTTGGAACATCATAAATGTATATGCCACAGTGGACTGTTTTGTCAGAAAGGAACAATGGGACTGGCTTAAGGAATTAGAGGACTTACCAGGTGATAGGCTACTCATATGTGGAGACTTCAATGCGAGAAACAGAGATTGGGACCGTAGTGGAGAAAATCGACAAGGAATAGCACTTGCGGATGCCATGGTGGACTCCGATGTGGTCTGCATAAATGATGGTAGGCCGACTAGAATGGCAATGAGGCCTGGCCATGCAGATACTGCTATTGATTTGGCACTTGTCTCCCAGTCATCAGTCCTTGATGTAAAGTGGACTGTTTTGAATGACCATGGGAGTGATCACATGCCATGCTCAGTCCTGATCTCTAAGTCCAGGAAAGTTAAGGCTGGGAGAGCGCGCAAGACCTTCTGGTATGAGCGGACCGAAAGCCTTCTTGGACGCCTCAGACATGGGACATGCAACAGGACTGTTAAAACTCCTTTTTTGCAGCCCCCATGGTGGACCCCAGAAGTAGATAATGCGTGGAAAGCAAAGAGAGCTGCAGTGATGCAGCTAAGGAAACTGCGACATACACCCGAAGCTCACGAGAGGAAGTGGACAGAGCGGAAAATGACAAGAAAGACAAGGTGGAGGCTTTCAAGCGATGTGCTGCAGAGGCCAAGAAAGTAAAATGGGAATGTTTTATGAAGGAGATTGGAGTTGATAAAACACTGCATAAATTCTGGAAACTGTACAGACAAATGCAAAGAAAAGATCGGCCGATGACAGTGGGAACAATTTATAAAGAGGATGGGGTACGCGTGACAACAGACAAGGAGAAAGGGGAGGCGTTTCTCCAGAGATTTTTAGAGCAGACCAATCATAATGATACGGATACCAGGGATGCAGTTAGAGTAGAATTATCTGGCACAATAGAGAATATGCCCTATGAAGACATCATACGGGTTGAAGATGTTAAACATATTTTGCAAAAGGCAAAAGACACGGCACCAGGGCCTGATGGTGTCAGGTATGGCCACATGAAGGCTTTGAGCGATGTAGACCTGAAGGAGATGGCCGGCTGCTTTAATCAGAGCATTAGGACAGCATCAGTACCGCAGGATTGGTTGCATAGCTATCTCATCCCTCTCCCAAAACCATTTACGGATCATTCAAAACTTAGCGGCTTTAGGATCATCACCCTTCAAAATACATTCGGGAAGGTTTTAGAGAAGATAGTCGCTGTTAAGCTGCAGGATTTTTTGGAAAGGGGGAAGCTTCTTCCAAGAGGCCTGGGGAGCTACAGGCCAGGAAAAGATACCTGGTCAAATGCAGCCACCTTTGCCTTTGACGTTTATGAGGGGTTCCAGGGTAGACAGGAAACGATGGCGGCAGCGCTTGATCTCGAGGATGCGTACAATAGAGTTCGCTATGATATTTTGATGACTGCACTTATGGAGAAGGGGGTCAATCCCTGGTTGGTGAACTGGATAGCAGCCGTCCTTCATTCTCGTCAGGTTGCTCTCTGTCTGGGCGCATGGACCTCAGAGCCACATATTTTAACCCCGGGACTGCCACAGGGATCTGCAATCTCACCGGTGCTCTTTAATGTGTATACGAACAAGATTGCATACCTAGAAGCACCAGGGGTTGGAAGAATACTAACATTTGCAGATGATATTCTTGCATACAGGCAGGGGAGAAATAGGGATCAAACAGCCCAGGAGCTACAGGTGACAATAGACAAAGTGATTGACTGGTGCACTGAAATGAGTGCTGTTATCAACCCGGAAAAGGCGGCTGTGTTATGGTGCTCTCTGGACAACAGGATTGTGAGAGATGATGCCCCAAGCCTCATGATAGATGGCAGAAGCGTCAACAGAGAGAACAAACTGAAGTATCTGGGAATCACATTTGACAGGAGTCTGTCCTTCAAGGACCATGTGGAGACGGTTGTGACAAGATCTCAAAAGGGACTCAATGCACTTAAAACTATGGCTGCAATGGACACAGAGCAGAGAATGCTCTTCACACTATACCAGCACTTGATCCTCTCAGTGATTGATTATGGACTAGGACTGCTCACTGTATCAAAGAGTCAGCTGGTGAAATTAGAGCGCATACAGAATGAAGCTATGCGGGTCATTCTGGGATGCACCAGAGACACTCCAGTAGTGTGTATGCGTTAAATCCTTGGTCTGCCTACTGTTGCTGGTAGGCACAAGGTGATGCAAGCGAAGGCATACCTCAGAGTAGCTGCAGACACAGATCACCCGTTGCATGAGGCGCTGGACGTAGTTAAGGGTCAGAGACTGATAAGAGGGAAATCATGGATGGGTCAGGCGGAGGATACGATCAGACAGGTGTGCCCCTTGGAGAACATCATGCGAGGAGAGGAGTGGGTCAGAGTGCCAGCCGAGCAGCCAGACTTGTGCAGGGTTATAATCACATTGAGCCGGGAGTGCAGGGAGTGGCCAGCAGGGGCCACGGAAGTGGAAATTCAGCAAATAATTCAGGAAAATTCTCGCCCGGGTGATGTGATTATCTACACGGATGGGTCGGTGTTGAAAGGTAGGAGAAGTGCCTGGGGGTTCTTGGCAAAGATTAATGGTCGGCGTTTGGGGCAGGAGAGTCTGGCGTATGATGATACTACATCTAGCTTAAGAATGGAGCTGGAGGCGGTCAGTGCAGCTTTCCGCTGGATAGAGAACACGATACATACACACATTGTGATTGTTACTGACTCAGAAAGCATGCTGAAGAGGGTGAGAACAGGCAAGCTTCGTGTAGAGTGGCTTGCTTCGCTTCGGAGGTCACGTGTAGCAAGCATCACCTGGATCTTTTCTCCTGGGCATGCCAGTGTGCTGGGGAATGAACAGGCGGACAGATTGGCTGGCTCGTCAAAACTTGGTGGAGTATTGATGTATGACAAAACAGATGTGGTTGCGGCCTTGTGGGAGCACGTGTACACCTCGGAGGAGCAAATGGATCACCATAGTCTGGTAAGAATGAGACAGCGAGGTGTGACGAGGGGATCTGGCCGATGCTCGACGCTCAGAGGAAAGGCGAGACGGACATATAATCAGATTGCTACTGGAACTATTAGTGTTGGAACTCTTCGCTGGCTGCTGAGGATGGGGACGGAGCGCTTATGGGAATGTCCCGAATGATGTGATGTCGGTTCCTAAATCAATCAATCAATCAATCAATCAATCACGAGACTAATTAATCAGTCCTATTTTCTCTTTCTCTTGTTCTCTTCTGGTGATAGTTATTTATCTCCAGTGCAGCGCAGATAATGTCCCTATAAACCGGGGTCCGAATGTAATGCACTCAGTTGTGTTCCACCCATCTAATATCCATGCAATTGGCGTAAGTGCTCATCATAATCCCCTTTACCCGGGGACCGAATTAATACACTCTTGTGCTAGTGGGCTCTCTGTCCTAGTAAAGTTGAGGCCTATGTCAGTCAAACTTTCAGGAGTTCCTTATCAGACTGGGCAGAAGGTAATTCCCTACATCATCATATATAATGAAAAAAGATGACAACCGTCCATCTTCTCTGATTAATCACAGAATCTCAACTATTGTTCACAAGGCTTTTACACACACCCGGTCTCAGGTTGATACGTCATTCCACGATTGTTGATAATGCAATAAGGCCAACCTGGGACCAGCAAATAGCTATCCTAGGATATAACAATCTAGTGTAGGAACAAACAATGCTCAGAGTCACTCATTGGTATCATCTGGAACTATGTCCAGACTGCTCCGCACAAGCATGGAACAGAAGAAGAACTTCCAACACACAAACTGAGAGTCACAAGACAGGTGGAGGATCTCCTTTGCCGTATGTGTATAAACATTGACTCCTCTTGCTTCCTTCAATGTGTCTTCCCGATGGTGTTCATATCTAGGACCTGGTGTTGAACCTGCCTGCACATGATTTGTGTCGAAGGGTAATACTTTTTTGTATTAGAAACTGGGGATCCAACAGGTAGTTCGGGGGTTCTTACTGCTGTTAGTTTTGTTCAAACTTGGACTATCCCTTAGTTTCTTTGAATATGCCGATTGATAACAGCTTTGGTTAATCCTTTTCGTCACGACATTTGGTGACAAAGGCAGCTAATCAATGCGGCTGTCAACATTTCTTATATAGATCCACACTGTAGGTATAAGGTAATTCCTTTCTTTACCACTCAGAAACAGGCTTTTAACCCAGGTTCCTGTTCCGTGGTAACGTCCTAACCAACACCTGCATCTCTAGATCTAGGCTCCAGAGAGTGACATTTATTTGGGCTAATTGCCCTCCCAAGCGGGAGGCGTCCTGTCTTTCGATCGTTCCAGACTACAAGTGACGTCTAACGCCTTGCCAATTTAACCACCAATGTCTTGGCCGGGTACTCGACCAATCATGTAGCTCGCATTTGAACTTAGGCCATATAAATTATGACGTCATCGAGACAAAGTCTAGCACATTTCCCTCCAAGGCTTGGTAACCAAGGAGTACTTTCCTAGGAAACTTTAAGGACGCCATTTATTTATATCACAAACACACATATCTATAACACACAAATCTATAACACATATATCTATAACGCATATATCTTTCACACATATATCTATAACACACACATACACACTCTCTCACACACACACACACACACACACACATATATATATATATATATATATATATATATATATATATATATATATATATATATATATATATATAACACGTATATCTATAACACACTTGTCTGTAACACACATATCTATAACACACACACACACACACACACACACGTGCACACACACACACACACACATATATATATATATATATATATATATATATATATATATATATATATATATAGAGAGAGAGAGAGAGAGAGAGAGAGAGAGAGAGAGAGAGAGAGAGAGAGAGAGAGAGAGAGAGAGAGAGAGAGAGAGAGAATGAACGAACGAACGAACAAACTTTATTTTAAAAGGGTAACAAATTGGGCACGGAAGCCCGTCTTACATTTGGCCCTTTCGATCACTCATCTTTCATTCATCAAATGTGCATGGTACATTTACATAGGGGAAAAAAACATTGTCAAATGGATTTTGTAAGCATAAACAATGCATATTACGCATGGTACATTCGCATGGGAAATAAAAACATTGTCAAATGAAAGTTGTAAACATAAACAGTGCATATTGCAATGTTGTGAGACACATCCCCCATCCACCCTCACACTCCGCAGCCCCCCACACATCCCTCAGACACCCACCCACCACACCTCCACCCACCCACACATACCTCCACTCACTCACACAGACTTAGGCAAACATACATGCCGTCACCCACCCACTGATCCCCCACACACACACATTTCCCCACCCACACATAGAGAGAGAGAGAGAGAGAGAGAGAGAGAGAGAACACACATATCTATTACACATATATATCTAACACACATATCTGTAACACATATATCTATAACACACACATCTATAAGACATATATATCTACCACATATCTAACACACATATCTATAACACATATATCTATAGCACATATATTTCTAACACACATATCTATAACACACAGATCTTTAACACATATATCTATAACACACATATCTATAACACATATATCTTACACACATATCTATAACACACATATCTATAACACACATATCTATAACACATATATCTATAGCACATATATATCTAACACACATATCTATAACACACAGATCTTTAACACATATATCTATAACACACATATCTATAACACACATATCTATAACACATATATCTATAACACATATATATCTAACACACATATCTATAACACATATATCTATAACACATATATCTATAACACATATATCTATAACACATATATCTATAACACATATATCTATAACACATATATATCTAACACACATATCTATAACACATATATCTATAACACATATATCTATAACACATATATCTATAACACATATATCTATAACACATATATCTATAACACATATATATCTAACACACATATCTATAACACATATATCTATAACACATATATATCTAACACACATATCTATAACACATATATCTATAACACACATATCTATAACACACATATCTATAACACATATATCTATAACACATATATATCTAACACACATATCTATAACACATATATCTATAACACATACATATCTAACACACATATCTATAACACATATATCTATAACACATATATATCTAACACACATATCTATAACACATATATCTATAACACATATATCTATAACACATATATCTATAACACATATATCTATAACACATATATCTATAACACATATATCTATAACACACATATCTATAACACATATATCTATAACACATATATCTATAACACACATATCTATAACACACATATCTATAACACATATATCTATAACACACATATCTATAACACACATATCTATAACACACATATCTATAACACACATATCTATAACACATATATCTATAACACACATATCTATAACACACATATCTATAACACACATATCTATAACACACATATCTATAACACACATATCTATAACACACATATCTATAACACACATATCTATAACACACATATCTATAACACACATATCTATAACACACATATCTATAACACACATATCTATAACACACATATCTATAACACACTATATCTATAACACATATCTATAACCATATATCTATACACACATATCTATACACACATATCTATAACACACATATCTATAACACACATATCTATAACACACATATCTATAACACATATATCTATAACACATATATATCTAACACACATATCTATAACACACATATCTATAACACATATATCTATAACACATATATATCTAACACACATATCTATAACACATATATCTATAACACATATATATCTAACACACATATCTATAACACATATATCTATAACACATACATATCTTACACACATATCTATAACACATATATCTATAACACACACACACACACATATATATATATAACACATATCTATAATACATATATCTGTAGCACATATCTTTAACACATAATATCTATAACACACATATCTATAACACATATATCTATAACACATATATCTGTAACAAACTTATCCATAACACACATATCTATATAAATGTCTAATAAACATATCCATAACACACATATCATACGGGCTGGGCTGAATCATGCCCTGGTTAAATCATATTGTTTATATCTGCAAATGTGAAGTGTTCCGATTCCGATTCCGATTCAGCAGATACGAATGGCCCCGTTCCACCGTCGACTATATCAGATTGGTTGTATTTGGGCCTTTTATTGTGTAGCTTGTTTTAATTCTTTCGTAGATTGTGCTGCTTTTTATCGGCTTCCTGTCTTCTGGTTGGTTGATTGTGTTCGTTACTTTCTTGTTGAGGTTTTTCATGTCTGGAGAGAGTCGCGCACTTGTTAAGGAATATGCCGGTCTCTCTGGTCTAAGGGTTACACGACTTTCTCCGTTATCCCGTATACTCTCGTAAGTAACGTGATGTGCGCGAGAATTGGTAGCGATTCTCTCCGGTCGGTAACTTACAAGGTATGTGAGCCGGTCGCTCAGAAAGCAATGGCAAACTACTGAGTGTAATCTTGCCAAGAAATCAAGAATCGGCTGAAAGATGTTGATGTTGACAGCGATGTCCTGTAAAGGATATGGGGAAAAAAAACGTCATATGGTGCTGTTTCCTTCAGGGGGATTTACCAGTCGTCGTATCTAATGGTGTTCTACCTCTTTCCTCGTCTTGGGCTGTCTTCGAATCTTCTTGTTCGTCTTTCGTTTCGTGTGTCGTCTCGAAAGTTTGATCTTGGTGGAGAGCGAAGCCGATTCGCGATCGCCCTACAAAATTGGTCTTGGTCTGGGTAGCCGTTTTCATCCAGTTCTATTTCTTCTTCTGATGCTTCTTCTTCTGTCTGTTTCTTTGCAATTTTTGGTTCGGATGTTTCTTTCTGTGCTTTGAGTAGCTCTATCTGTTCTCTTTCTTCTTGGATTTTTTTAAAGCGTATCTTCTGTCTTTTTCTTTCTTCTTGAATTCTTGATTGAGTTTCGTCAGTTTCAGCCTTTATAGCTGCCATTCGAGCGAAATCCTGCTCTATCTTCTGCTCGGCTTGCTTCAGTTCGTTTAGGATGCGCTAAACGACCGTTATCTGTGTTTCTTGTGTCTTGTCTTTTTCTTCTTCCATGCTTTTGAACTGAGATCTCAGGTCCTTCAGTTGAACTTCCAGTTGTGCTTTGTCACTTTTGGTAAGTCGATTGGTCGCCTCGTACGGCCTCCTAGCCTCTTTACATGGTAAGTTGTATTTGATAGCGATTTTCATGGCTTCCTTGCTGTTTTGGTGGCAGGCCAGCCGATGCACCAGGTGCCATGGTTGCCGAGGCAGTTGGCGCATTTCCTGTTAGTGTTACTGTCCGTGTCGGTCTTTGCATGCTGGCATTGACTGTATGGATGGGGTCCAGAGCAGTATCTATATACCTCCACCTCACTCTTGCAGGTGGCACGGGCGTGCCACAATTTCTGGCACTTTGAACACTGCAGCACTCTGGGTTGTAGTGCTCTGGTATTTGGTCGTCCCATGTAATGTATTGAGGGATCGCTAGGTCCTCCGATGTTACGACGATGGCTGTGGAGGAGATGTTGTTCTTTCCGATGATCCGCTCAGTATTGGTGATTTTGAGTTTGCTGTTCTCCCTCGTCAGCATCTCCCTGATGGTGAGATGGGTCTTGACTCGTTTAATGACCCATCGTTTGCTTGTGCGGTGCCGGGTGGCTTCCAATAGTACATTCTTCTGTATCAGAACTGTGGTCTTTGAGTTTTTGTTAATGGAGACCACTACTCCACCAGATGTCTTGCGCAGCTGGTTGCTGCCTGTCAGCGACTTGTGCGCTGCAGATTCTCAGGACTCCCCTACTTTCGCACCGCACGAAATAACAACTCGTGACATTTGCGAAAGGAATGCAATTTATTCAGAGCCGACATTTGAATGGCTCTACGAGCGTTATACTTCATCATCATTATACAACATGAATGCAATGAAGTGATGAGAAATGATGCTAGTATTCACAATCTAAATGAACAGCCCTATGTTTGCCTATTGCCTAGAAACTATAGCATTTGTCAAGGATACGTCTGCTCTCTACCGTCTCAAGTCAGGTCTGTCCACACGCTACACATTGCGTGGACAAGCACGGACACTCTCCCTCCGTGCAGTAGCTATTATTGCGTGCATGGTCTCGCAAGCACGCTGGCTTGTGAGTTAGAGTAACCGGGTATTTCACGGTTACTCGCAAGGACAAGCTTCCCAATGGCTTGGGGAAAGCCCTCGCTCAGTTGTACGCATTGGCCCCTGGTCTGACACAAATGTGTCTCCTTGTGAGGCTATTTATAGTGCTTGGTGTCTCTCCTGTCTGGTGTCTCCCTACTAGACTAGTGTTAACTCCTATCGCCTCTGTAAGGCCTTATTGGAGATCTTGACAGGGTCCCCTCCTCTCTGTGAAGTGTTACTTCCCTTTAACTCATGTTTGTAACACTTCTGGTCACAAAGAAAAATTGGTTGCTCCAATTTTGTCAGATATCCAATAAGTTATAACTTTCTAGTTTGGGGATAGAACAACTGTCTTCTTCCTTCATTCACAGTGCTCTATCTTTTCACCTGGCTAATTAAGTAGCCTATGTATCAGTATAGTTGGCTCTATAGATATCTTTAGGAATTGTTTTGGACCGGAACCGTTGTCTTCTGACTTATGTCCTGGCTTCCGTCGTTTGACCCTATGTCTTTTGACTTTCACCTATTGATTTCTGTCTTGACCTGTCCTCAAATTGCCCGAAATGACAACACACATACAAGTTGACTCTATTATGAGTACAACACATGAGCACAAAGTGTTCATGTTCCCATTAATATCCCCTCCAACTCTATACACACAGTTCTACTTTTCACCTTCTCGCTTCCGCTTGTGAAAAGCTATATTCACTGTTACATTAAGGTTTCTAAGAAGTTATTGTGTCCCCTGAATTTAAAGTTGTTGTTCTTTGAAATGAATGGTGTGTGCAACTTTTATGTGTTTGTTTTCCTGTTTGTTTGCGTGTTTTCTAATAAACTACAGTGTACTTAACTCTCTAACATGTGTATGCGTTAGTGTACTAAATGTGTGTGTTCCTTCGAGCGCCGCAAATCGGTTTATTGTGGTTACAAACGTTCGTTATTATTATTTGTGACCACAATTCCGCTTTCTGAAGCTCAAAGTACGTTCCCTATATACTCTATTAAAGTATGGCAGTAACACACATAAAAACTCGACAACACATTGGCTACACAGATGACACAGACAAGTCAAATAAGACGTTTCCAGCGGTGGAAAAATTTTCCGCTGTCTTTCTCTCTCGCTCTCTTTCTTTCAATGTTTACTAAGTTTCGCATTCTCTCCTCGCATTTATTCTTCTTGCATACATCTTTCATTCACTTTCATACTATTCTTTCACTCACACATTCTCTCGTCATTAAAATATGTTTCATAGCATCAAATACATGAACATTATATATATACAATAAACGATTGGCTGAATTATAACAGTAATCACGCCAAATGACTGTGCGTTTTGTTTGCACGCGTCATGTCTATACATAATATACATAGTTATGAGGATGGTTTGTTACCGATCCTGTCATAGTAACTTACATAATTTGGTGTGCTGACCTAAATTACCCTCAAGGGAAATAATCTAATAAATACTTTCATTTAAGTGAATTGGGTTAATTACCTTAAAGTGTTATTTGTGAAAAAGATGATATTAATTCCTAAATGGTTGGGTTAGTTTGGAAATGATATTTTAGATAAATGAATTTATAAATGATTATGATTATATGGTAATAAACTAATATAAGATCTAACAATTGTATTTCTATAATTGGTGTTCTAATAAATGGGTTATTAATTAAATGATGGTGATTTCTAACTAACAAATAAGAAAATAAAGTTATATATGCATTTAAACAATTTGCAATTGAATAATTAATAGAAAAATGAAGTTATAGGTACTGTTAATAAAATAATAATATACATATATCACAGTTACATTTCTATATCTAATTACACTAAATCGACGTCCTCCTTTGCGTTGTGAAGATGGAGCAATACTCTTTGTAGACTATTATAACATAGTTCATTTCGGCAAAGTCTTTTATGCTCTCCTTCAAGGATAGTGTATAAATATAGTTTCCCTACTAAGTTATGTAGGTTCATAGCTAACACTTGAATGTTCTTCTAGCTTATGTGTGTGTCAGCGCATGTTACTTCTGCGTCTGTTCGTTACACTTCTCATAGCACTGTTATTTTCACACAGGTTATAGATTTGGCGATGATAACGCACTTACGATGTGTCTTAATCACCACATACGGCACTGAGTTATCTAACATTACAGTGTCACTGTTCTGGTGGTGTATGGTCGATCCCTTCCTGCAAATCAGGTATTTCAATGGATGATGGACGACTCAAAATGTCTGCAACCGTATTTAATCTTCCTTTTAAGTGCTGGATGGTAAACGTGTAATTTTGGAGAATCAAAGCCCACCTGTAAATTCTGTTATTGCTAGGAAGTCCAGATTGCATCACAGACAACGGAGAGTTATCGGATTCGATCACAAACTGTGCTCCTGCCAAAAATCTATGAAATTTCCTCACGCAATAGATCAAACTGAGGCCCTCCAATTCTGATGCTGAGTATTTTGATTCAGCAGGGGTAATCTTGCCACTTACGTACATTACGGGGTGGAACGTCCCGTCGTAGAACTGTCCTAGTATCCCAGATATGGATATGGCACTCGCATCTGTGCGTAAGAAATAAGTGAGTTTTGGATTAGGCATACGAAGGATAGGTGGAACGCTGAAAAGATGTTTCAATTCTGATAACGCACTAATTAATCTTGCATCTTTTACAGATAACTTAGCCTAAGCTTTTAAGATGTTAGAAAAAACACTGGTGATTTCCGCCAGATTTGGAATGAATTTACTATAGTAGTTTACCAGACCCAGTAAACTTCGGACCTGTTTCTTGGTCGTTGGCATTGTCAAATTCAGAATCTTAGTGACGATTCTGTCATCAGTTTTTAATTGGCCCCTGCAGATGGTATGACCCAGGAAGTCAATTTGTTCCATGCCCAACTCTACTTTGGCCGGCTTCGCTGTGAGCCCAAATGATCGTAACCTGTCGAAGACTTGTCGAAGTTTCAGTAGGTGTGTTGTCCAGTCTTCCGTATGAGTGTATATGTCATCTATATAAGATAAAATATTGGTCGCAGTCGCGTCTACCGTAGGAACTGGTAATTCCATCTCGTCTTCGTCTGTTTCGTTCAATACTGTTGTGGTGCTAGCTGTGTGTGCTGTTACATGGCTAAGTGTGTTTGCGTTGTCGCTGTCGTGTGTCGCCCTATCTAGTGAAGTTGTGTTGTGTACGTCTGTCGTCTCATTGCTTGGTGTTGGTGCAATTTGTTCGTCTGTCTGCTGTTCTTGTCGTGAAAAGTATGGTTTCAGCATGTTGATATGAAATATCTCTAAGTGTCCTTTTATCGATATTTCATGATCCCCATCTGATATTTTACGTTCAACGTTGAGAGGCCCTTGCCAAGATGTTAGTAACATATTATGTTTATCAGGTAGTCGAATCACAACCTTCTGGTTTGGTTCAAGGTGAATCGTTTTAGCACCCTTATTTGGATAGTTGTGGTTTCCATTAATCGACACCTGTATTAGGGGTCCAGCAATATCGACCGCTATACTCTCATATGGTCTAGATGCTAATACTGACCGTTGCACTTCGGCCTTCACATGCTTTTTCTTTCGTACACGATGTTGACAAACAGTACAAGAACGACAGAACATTTTTATGTCCGAACAGAATTTCGGCCAGTAAAATTGTGATAGAATTCTGGCTCGCGTTTTATGATAGGCCAAATGTCCAGCAAACGGTGATTCATGTGAGCTTTTTAGCACATTTTGTCGGCATGTTACAGGTAACACCGTCTGCTGAATTACATGGTTATTATATGTGTAATAACGCATGAGAATTCCGTTAATTTTTCTAAAGTACCAGGAAGCATTTTTAGACACTTTCTTTCGCTCACACAACAAGTTAAAATAAGGTGTGATTGTTTGGTCGGTGCTTTGTGCCTCGATCAACTTTTGTCGAGTAGTGTTGGTATCTGCACCACTTGGTGTTAATAGCTGTAGCATTTCATTTTGTAAGTCAGTATAGTTTGTTTCTGTATCTGACTTAGTTACAGCGTTGGCCATTTGTGTCTCTTTCCAGGCTGTTATGTTGTCGTCTGTACATTCTTTCAATGCATCTAGGCATCCTAAAATAAGATCCGTGCATGGATCTTCCAGGATAGCGCACGTAAATGTGCCGGTAAGGAACGGGGTATTGATATGCGCTTTTGCCAGTGGATATTTCTCAATGGTCCCAGAGAAAGTACGGCATTTGACAAATTCACCCGTATAATCTTCTGGTCTAGCAAGTTCTCTCCTTAAACCCAGTAGAGTGCTTCCGCTATCAACTAAACATTGGCATGGTTGACCATTGACCAGTGCATCGTAGAACTTAAGTTTACCTCTGGAGGCACACGCTGCGTTAGCGTCTTCATTTGAACATGATATTACGTGTCCACATTTCAATCTCCCATCCGCATGAAACTGATGGCATACTTTACATTTCTTAAAGTCTAAAATATCTGTTACTAATGATACACTCTGACATTCACTCGTTGGCAACACATTCACAAGTTCCTGGATCAATGTCACTCTCATCGTCTGATGATGTATCGATGAGTGCTGCATTGTTTGCCTTCATTCTCTGTCTCCCATGACATTTATTGCTATAATGGCCATAACTTGAACAAAAATAACATTTAACAGCACGTTTAAAGGATGATCTTCTGCTTTCTTGCTTCTTTAACACTGCTTCTAGGTGTGACGGATATGTGGGGTTCTTATCACACATCGAGTAAGTCGGATGAAAAAGGATGCAATAGTTACATCGAGGTGGTTTCTGATATGGTTTTGTCCTTCTTACGGTAATCTTTCTGGTTGTACGATCTATCAGGAACTTTATTTGCAAAAGCTGTAATTTCTGTGTCATGTGATGTAGTTTTAAATATGTCCCGATTAGATGAAAAATAAGCTGACCCCCGTTTCTCTAATTGCTGAATGGACTCAATATCTGACTGTTGTAAGAACTTTGCAAAAGGGGTAGGAACGGTAGAAATCACCTTGTCCATTACCATCAGCTCTTCTAGTTTTTCGTAGTTGTTACCTACTTTAGCAGCTCTAGTCCACTTTTTAAATGTGCTCTGCACGTTAGAGATGTAGTCTAAGAAGGTTTCAGTTGTTTTTGGCTTAATCTGTGAGAATTGAATTTGGTACCCAGTAGCGTCTAAAAGAAAGTGTTGCATTATCCTATCGTGTATGTACTGATAATTGTTTCTAAGCTCTGTAGGTATGGATTCTATTACTTTTAAAGGCTCCCCACTCAGGTTCCTCATGTAAATCATTGCCCAATCATCTAAAGGTATTTTCTGTGTTTTTAGTTGGAATTCTATGTTTTCAGTCCATGCGCTAATTGAATCACCTACACTGTATGGTTTGATAAGGCCCTTGTACTTACTAAATTTGTTCTGTTCTTCTTGGCTCTTTTGTTTGCTAGAGGCTATTTGTATGTTAGAATCTACCTCCATTTCCTTCATCTTTAGTCTAGTCTCTGACTCTACTTGTATTTGCTTTTCTTTGGTGGCATGATCTAAGTTTAACTGTTTCTGTTTGATAGCTTGATCTGACTCTAATTGTTTCTGTTTGATAGCTTGATCTAACTCTAATTGTTTCTGGTTGGTAACTTCTGCTGCTTGTTTGTTGGCATAATCTAAGTCTAATTGTTTCTGTTTGGTAGCTTCCTCGATCTCTTTCATTTCTTTTTGATGCTGCCTTTCTAATGCTCTTTCATTCCTGTCAAGAACAGCTTTCCTTTCTGTTTCTTCTCTATGTCGAGCTATTTCTTCTTATACTTTTGATCCGCCCACTTTTCTAATTTTTCACCAGTATGGCCCATTGCGATGCCCGCCTGGATACATTCATTTAGTGACGCCATTTTGTCGCGTAATGTTAGTTCACAATGATAATATAATAATATTCACACAATAGTTTGTAATTATGTGTTAGTAAGTATACATCTTTTACTGAAAAAGAAGATGCATGATTAATTTAGAGCATACCAAAATATTCGGAAAATATACTCATCTAATTCTTTGGAAAGTACGGTACTTGGGATGTTCCACCGCTGTTTTTCACCCTTACACAATGATTTGACTTGATAACACAAGGGCTGCTTCTGGTTAGTAGAGCAGCAAAAATTAGACACACGCTTAAGTTGTCAATACAAGCTCATATTTCATGCGAATGATGAATGAAAAATGTGATAGATAGTGATAAATGGTATTAATGGATGAATGATATGATCGTCTGAATGATTGTTAGATGATAATGTGAGATGATTCGTCGTATGACAGTCGATGTCGTCTTGTCTTCACTTGCTGACTATGGTGTAACTTAGTTCTAGGCTGCAGTTCGTCGCTAATCTATTTACTGACTTCGTAAAATGGTGACATTGATGGCTGTATCACATACAATGAAATGTACACGGTGGTTACGATGGTAATGTTCACTGATGATTGTATACATTTCAATTGCTTTTAGTATAATAACACACTTTCTAATTAATATTGGTAGAATTTCACACTTTACCGATTTAATTTGGCTCAATCGTGGTTCACACTCCACAAATTGGTGATCGTATAATTTACCAAAGAAAATTATTTATGGCATGTATAGAAACAAATTTGCATTACTTTGAAATATATCACACAGCAATGATGTTGAATCGTGCAATGAACTGATGCTGGTTCAGAATTTTCTAATACCAATCGATAGCTAGCGTTCGTTCAGTGGTTTATAATACCACTTGCCTGCTGGCGTTAATTGTTGGTTGAATATTACAACAAATGCCTGCTATGACTGCTCAGAAGCGTTGGTTCACTGTAATCTGACACCAATTGGGGTCCTGCCTGTCAGCGACTTGTGCGCTGCAGATTCTCAGGACTCCCCTACTTTCGCACCGCACGAAATAACAACTCGTGACATTTGCGAAAGGAATGCAATTTATTAAGAGCCGACATTTGAATGGCTCTACGAGCGTTATACTTCATCATCATTATACAACATGAATGCAATTGAAGTGATGAGAAATGATGCTAGTATTCACAAGCTAAATGAACAGCCCTATGTTTCCCTATTGCCTAGAAACTATAGCATTTGTCAAGGATACGTCTGCTCTCTACCGTCTCAAGTCAGGTCTGTCCACCCGCTACACATTGCGTGGACAAGCACGGACACTGTCCCTCCGTGCAGTAGCTATTATTGCGTGCATGGTCTCGCAAGCACGCTGGCTTGTGAGTTAGAGTAACCGGGTATTTCACGGTTACTCGCAAGGACAAGCTTCCCAATGGCTTGGGGAAAGCCCTCGCTCAGTTGTACGCATTGGCCCCTGGTCTGACACAAATGTGTCTCCTTGTGAGGCTATTTATAGTGCTTGGTGTCTCTCCTGTCTGGTGTCTCCCTACTAGACTAGTGTTAACTCCTATCGCCTCTGTAAGGCCTTATTGGAGATCTTGACAATGCTATTTCTTCCAAGCTCGTTTTCCAGCAGACTAAGCATCTTGACTGTTGGTAGCGCCGACAGTTTTACGTCCCCAATGCTTGTCTGTCTGAGCAGTATTCTGTCGGTGAAGTCCTCAGTTGTTGTTGTTGTTGTTTCCTCATGTGTGGAGGTCTCTGGTAGTTTGGGCTGCATCACCTTGGTGCTGTTGAGAACTTCCCGGCTGCTGCTGGCGTCAGTTGTGATTTCTTCAGGGACGGGAACGGCTTCAGCTGGTTTAGGAGCAGGACTGCTGTGTGTAGAAATTACCTCAGCAGTCGCAGTGGCCTTCCTCGCCTCAGCCTTCTTCTTCCCGGCTGCATATAGCGCATGTCTCTGTGCGGCAGTTTTAACGGGAGGCATCCTCTGCGTTATCCATTGCAATCTGTTCTCGATAGAGCGCCGAGTACGAATATTGTGACTTGGCCAGTACGCGACTTTTATACCCAGCTGATGTTACTGCATGGAGATGGGAAAGATTGATTTGCAACACAATTCCCATTCACAATAATCTCTGGTTTCCAGATCGAAATGAGAATCTCTGTACCAACCTCATTCTGATAGGTACAAGCTGTTTTAGGGCTTAAAAGAACCGAAATCAAATGAATCATAAATTCATTCATTCATCATTTGCCGTGCCGATAAGCGTGGGCGGTCAGGAATTCGCCATCTCACTCGATCACCAGAGCAGTGGACTAGCTCAGTGTTCTTGTCTCGACCATACCACGTAGCCAACCTAGAGGTATTTACTTCTCTGTCTTTCCCTT
This sequence comes from Cepaea nemoralis, assembly GCA_014155875.1. Taxonomy (NCBI): domain Eukaryota; kingdom Metazoa; phylum Mollusca; class Gastropoda; order Stylommatophora; family Helicidae; genus Cepaea; species Cepaea nemoralis. The sequence continues at coordinate 26,506 of JACEFZ010021454.1, forward strand.
GTTCTATTCACATCGATCTTGCCAGTTATCATCAAGTTTTCCAAGTTATTTCTTCTCAAAACATGTTGAATGTCTACGCCTCTAATCAGTTGTACGATTTTTTTCCCTTCTTCTTTCATTCGCTTGAAATATGTCTATAACTGCAATGTTGTCTCTTGTATGAATCTAACAGTCTTCAGTTTACGATTTTCATTTGTTTCTTGTAGGAGTTGGTCACTGGTTATGAATCAGAAATGCAAATGAAAAATCAGTCGTCTAGAGGATTGACGAACAAATAGACCGAAAGACCCACCCACCCACTGATCCGCGCGCGACCGACTCGCTAACCCACCGACCGACCAACCGACCAAACAAGCAGTCAATATCTTGTAAATATGTATGGTAAAACTGTGTCTCGGAATCTAGAATACCTTGTCCATCGCAAACGTCACATTGGCTCACATAGGACATTGATGGCAGTATTATTTTACGCTAGCTCACTTTGAACTCAAGCGTAGTCCATACTCGCTACTTCTAGTAGTGCTGGATTAAATTTGTTTTGTGTGGATTAGCTCTCCCTAATACCAGTGTCCCTCGCCATCAGGCGAACCCACTCTGACTTCAGAGGTTCTTGTAATTTACGCCAAGGTTTACCAAGGTTTAGTCCAATTGACCGGTATAAGGGTTATGTCATGTCAGCTTCAGCTTCAGCACACCGGATGTTTAAGGTTGAGAGCTCTTATCCATTGGCCCTCACTGACCTCGCGATGGCAGCATTGGTTTCAGAAACACGAGCTACATGACGACCATGTGCTGTCTTCTATTTGTAAACTAACTATCACTTCTTGTATCCATCTATTAGATGGTCGTCCTCATCTCCGCTTTTCCGGCACTCTTTACTCCATGATTATCTTTTTTCGAGATAATCATTTCTATTGAAATACCCAAAATATTTCATCCTTCTCAATTGTATTTGTCTTAGTAGCCAATATTGTTCAATTTTGACGCCTTGTTGGATTCACCAACCTTCCCTCTTGTTCAGCCAATGCATTTTTTGTATTCTTCTATAGTACTTACATTCCAAGGTGCATATTTGCTTTTCAGCTTATTTGCTCGATGTCCACAAGCCACGTGTTACCACATGAAATATACATGTTCTCAGTACTTTTTTTGTTTTCAACTCTTTTTTTCTGTCGTGTGTTGTTGTAAATGAAAATTTCCCCAATCAGTTTCCTGCTATGGATCGGTGACATGATAGGGCTATCACATGTTATGGACCTGAGAGCAGGGATTAATAAGTGGTCAGTCGTTCCCTTAATTTAGCAGGCGACGAGTCCGGATGTCGAGCGCGCTTATGGCTTTTTCAGCAGATTTCACATTCAACTATGCTAGTGCACCGGCCATGTTTTACTTACCGTTGCCATAATTATGTTCAACGGACAAGACGGCGTTTACCTGCAAAGCAGTGTGGAACGTAATGAGCATGGCAAGGCACGTAGAGCGCCCTGGTCATCCACTGCACCTGTATTTGTTTCCAATCGTCTTGACTTGTCTTGCAACTGGATTCAGATAGACTCGGGTGAGAGAATGTGGACGACGAATTGCGCAACTCTTTCTTACTTTAATACAATTCGTCGCGCATGACATTCTTCATATTATAACTCATGGCTGCAATCTTTCAACCCATTGGATGAAATGAATGATCATCATCATGCTTGGTGGACAAACACCATACATAATTATGTACCCAACAGAATTATTTCGTATATGTCTTTTGCAGTCATGGTAAAGAAATTGTTTTATAACGTGTATACTTTACAAAAGAATGCAAATCACTGCATTTAGCAAAACAACACACACAGTATCTGCATAGTTATTTTATCAGATATTAATCTAGATTTCTATTACACGGACATCTCATATCATTAAAGTTATTTTAGGCCATAATCAAGATAGATAACACAGCGCTATCTGCTTCCAAATCTCCCGCAGTTGTGTTTTGAATACCATATGCCGGATTACGAATTGCGCAGAGCAGCCAATGCAAGTTACATCCCACATGTGCCATGCCGATAAGCGTGGGCTGTCATGTTTTGCCATCTCACTCGATCACCAGAGTCGTGAATCAGCTCCGTGTTCCTGTCTCGACCATGCCACGTGGCAAAGTCATCCAGGTATTTACTTCTCGGTCTTACCCTTGGTCTCTTCCCTTCGATCTTGCCAGTTGTCACTAAGTTCTCCAAGTCATTTCTTCTCATAACCAGTCTACAAGACTGCCTACTTCTATTGTCTCTATACAGTTTACGATCTTCATTTTTTTCTTGAAGGACTTGTTCATTGGTGTTTCTGTCTGTCCATGGTATTCTTTGCATTTTCCTCAGAAACCACATGTCCAAAGCCACCAGATGTTTTTCAGCTTGACTGCTCATTGTCCACGCTTCACATCCATACAAAAGTATACGTTACTCGTGTTCTCGTTTCAATTGATATCTTTTTATTGTTCAGTATGTTTTTCATCTTGCAAGGCTATTTTGCAATAGCAATTCTTGTTCTAATCTCTTCAAGGCATCTCTCATCAGATGTTATGACTGTTTCGAGATAATTGTGCCGATTCGCCTGCTTAAGAATATACCCATTTACTCGTATATCACATTGTGCAAGTTAGGTGCGCCATACTTGGTAAACGTCCTCAGAACTTTTGACAGCAATTCTCATGTATTTAACTTTGTTTAGTCGATGGATTAACATCACTCCACACAGGTGTAACCCGTAAGTGCTCCGTTCTCCTCCTAACTCAAACCTGAGGTTTGTGAAACTCAGCTCAGTGCACGAACTCGGAGCACCGGCGAGGATACTGACATAATTTGGGTAGATTTTTAACTCTAAATTTTGCCCTGGCAGCGCCGTTAGGCTAGTCTTTTTCGACTTCCATCTGCCAAGAGAATTTTTACGTGCGCCCGATCTCACTACCCAGAGACCATGGGAAATTTTATTACTAGAAGTCCACGTTAAAAACAATCCCCGGTCCTCACCGGGTCTTGAACCCGGGACCTCTAGCACTCGAGGCGGACACCACACCTCGAGACCACGCAGCCCCACGCAGTATTTAACTACGAGTATATACATTACTGCAAGCATAATACTGACATGACATGTTCTCTCTTCACCCCGGTTAACCACAGGTTCATAGCACTGTCGAACAGAGAAGCCATGTTTAAGTGACTAGACTTCTCCAACATTGCACGAGAAAGAAAAGTGTTTATATATGTCACGCTGCTGTTAAAGTTTCAACAACAGCTTTAGTTATTGCTTCCCGTTTACGTATAAGGTGTCATCAATGGATATCCATAATGTGTCGACTTTCCAGATCGGAACTTATTTAACAGTTCTAGTTCAGTGGTTCTCAACCGGTGGGGAATTTCCCCCTAGGGGGAATTTTAGGGTTTCCAGGGGGGAGGAGGGAATCAAGATTATTTCAAGCTCGCGTTAATACAAGAACCGATTACTTGATTTTGTTTTTTCCTCCATACTTTAAGGTTCTGAACTTCTCGCCCTTCTGAAATTCTTTTTTATAACATAAGTAGACCAGCAAATCACGTTGTATGTAGACGGCTAGACTTGTTCTAGTATGAGTTATTAAAGTTAGCTTCCATTTTTACGTATACTATGTAGGGGCGGGGTGGGGGATTTATAGGGAGGAACTTCGAAAGGGGCGAGGGGAATGACATTCTGAACATATGGAAAGGGGTCCATGGGACGAAAAAGCTTGAGAACCACTGTTCTAGTTGCTAATTTAGTCTAAGTCCAAAGAAAAGCTCATTTCTAAATGGATTTAAACACAAGGCAACGCGTTCTGCTTCGTAGTTATTTAAGAAACCGGTTATTAATCAATATTTCGTGTATTTATATCATATCTTATACCAGTCTCCCTGGCGAGAGTAGAGCGACTTTCTCCGTAATCCCGTTTATCTCGCCGCGCTCGTTACTTACGGGATATGCGAGCCGGTCGCACAGAAAGCAATGGGAAACTTTTTTTTTTTTGCATATCCTTTACAGGACATCGCTGTCAACATCAGCATCTTTCAGCTGTCTGTTGATTTCTTGGCAAGATTACGCTCAGTAGTTTGCCATTGCTTTCTGAGCGGCCGGCTCAATATCCCGCAAGTCACCAGCTGGGGTCGAACCGCTCCCAGTTCTCTCCCGCTACGAGACTCTGCGTGATAAACGGGATTACGGAGAAAGTGTTGTAACCCCTCAGCCAGAGAGACCGGAAATGGGAAACTACTGAGCGTAATCTTGACAAGAAATCAACAACAGCGGTAAAATGTTGGTGTTGACAGCGATTTCCTGTAATAGGATATGCGAAAAAAGAATATCCGTATACTTTAACATTACTTCTATGTTGTTATGTTTAGCATTTTTCTTTTCATATGTAATACATGCCAATTGCTTTTGTATGCTGGTTTGAAGAATGCATATACCGAAATTTTATAAATATCTTTTTGGGAGGGTTATATATTACATAATCTTCTGCAGGAACTGTTCTTAGTTTAATTCTTACTGTATTTGTTAACATCCCGGTGCTATGTGTATATACATATATATATCTTGCAATTGCTATGTATGCTGAAATGTAATTATTTATCAGCCCGTTAAATTGTGCGTAAATAAAATTGTACATGAAAATAGCCTGTCATTTATAAATAGCTATGTGTGTTTCTACAATTTGCAATAACTATGGGGCTTGCAATATAAAATTGTAATTGCTTGTTTCTGTTATGTGTCACAAACTAATGTTGGTAATGTTGTGTCACAAGCTAATGTTGATTACAGTGTACTGGCAAGACGTGTTTTGTCGTATTTGAAATGAGTGTTATACTTTCAAGTTATAGAAACACGGAAAGTTAAGTGATTAGTAAGATTACAATTACAGGTATCTTTAGAGTGTCATGTCTGTATAAATCCCATAACAAGTATAATATATTCTTCGTGAGGCAGTGTATGTATTGTAATTGATGAGACTAAAGTGGCTTATTAAATGTTTTGCAAAACACAGGCGTAGCAATAAAAATATACAACAGTTGAAATAATTGCCGAATGTATGTGGCATATAAAGTAGCCTACTTGTTTCATACAGAAATAGTAAAACACGAATGAATACAGGGCTATTTTACTATTTGGTCTCTTATTTCAATTGGTTGTGAAATCATATATTCAAAACTGTGTGTTTAGATTGCGTGCATTCTTTATACATTTGTTGTAGCCTTTACTATACACATCTGAATAGACCTATAATTAAAGAAAGGGGCAGTGTTTACACCTTCCTTAAGGCGCATTAGACAAACATATCGAAGGGTAGTCAATATCTATCCGACTTCCAAAGAAATTTCCTGACACGTTCTGCAGCTTGGTCGACCAAGGAATCAATGTCAATGTTAAAAATCCAGTTACAAAGCCCTCCCACAATGACGAACGTATTGATTAGGTGGTATTCATTGTAAAATACACACATGTATGTACTCCTAGGAGATGATACGGGGTTCGTGCGCTGCATTAAAGAATTACTTCTATAATCAAGTGGATGATTCTATACACCAAAGGAACGCATCTGTGATAAATTAAAGTCACCTTTGCATATAACATTATTTAAAAATCAAATAAAAGCACACACACACACACACACGCACACACAGACACACACACACACGTGCCCGCGCAAGGACACACACACACACGTGCCCGCGCAAGGACACACACACACACACACACACACACACACACACACACAACAATCAATTTTAAAAACAAATGAAATATTGTTAAAATGGCAATTTTCATGATTAATATGTTATTTGATTTCTCTAGCATTTTAGGGTTAGTTAAATACATCGATGAAAAGTGTATGCAAGTAGCCATGCTTGAACTTAGTTACGTAGTAATATATGGTTGGCAGAGAGACTTGTAGCTACGTAGTTAGGTTAATAGCTAGGTAGGCAGGTAGGTAGATAAGCACGTATGCATGTGTGTGTATGTGTGTGTGTTTGTGTGTGTGTTTGTGTGTGTGTGTGTGTGAGAGAGAGAGGGAGGGAGAGAGAGAGAGAGAGAGAGAGGAGAGAGAGAGACAGAGAGAGAGAGAGAGAGACAGAGAGAGACAGAGAGAGTGAAAATGAAATATCTATGCGCTTTGAGAATTGTATGTTCATACGATTTTGTTCTCTTTATTTTTTTGAGTATACATTTAATGGAAATATATGGAAATCGCACAACATTGCCTTTTACTGTGACATATACTCCGTTAATTGATGACTTCTCGACGCTAATTTTTATTTACGTTGTCTATGTCGTTGTGTGTCAAGCCGTCAGTGCCTTTGGCATTGTCTCCAACATAATCAACATCATGTGCTTTGTAAAGCAAGGATTTATGGAACCTATCAACATTAGTCTTACAGGTAAGAAATGACAACTGAGTAATATACATTTGATAATTATGAAAGCATTTTCTTCCCTTATGATGTGTTTATAAGTAAATAGTAAATACGGTTAGGGGAGTTTCACTGGTGTGTGTATTTTTACATGCTCACATGTCTTTAAACTACGTATCCTCTCTCGATTACGTTACACAATATATCAATTTATCTAACGATCATGCTTATATTGCTAAATTATTATACGCCTCCTGTAACATTTAAATTGGAAAATGTGGATGAGTGTTATAAATCTCCTTTCAATGGCGAGCTATCACATGAAGCAAGACAATAGAAATCACAAGGGTCATCTATAACATTCTTTTAAAAACATGGCTGCTCTATGTAGTTTGCTATATTACATTAAGCATGTCATGTCAAGGTAGTCGCGCTGACTCATTGGCTAGAACGTTTGCCTGCCAGTTTGGCGATCATGTGTTCGAATCGCAATCAAAGTAGAATTTTACAATATTGACCTGCGCTACCAAGTCGACGCATTCTAGAATGAGTACCAGGAAATGACCGGAGAAATGAAGGCGGCTGGCTCGAGTTGACCACATCAATTCATCAGATGCCAGTTGGTTTTGACATATGTTGCGATATCCGCGGTCCTCAATATCATGCTGCGATTATTGTATACGTATTCATAATGGAGAACTCGTGTCTTGTCTACAGCCACAATGTTGGTCCGAATATTTCAGCAATTTTGATATATATTTATCTAAGTTTGCCTCTCTTAACGTATCAATATGTGCGGAAACCATATGGAATACACATTGCTCAAGTTCGATCTAGAGTATACATTTATATTAATGATGTTTTTCACTCAGTTTTACATCATTAATTATGTCTGCAATTGTAATGTATGGATCCAGGTCAATGATTTCTCCACGTACTACATTTCTGACGTTGCACTCTGGGGACGGACAGCAAAATTTAATTGGTACATCATAAATCACTGATACCATTCCAATGTTTTTAATATCTTAATAATCGTATATATTAACATTTATTTTCACTTCATTATGCTTTACTTCATCAAAAGCGTTCTTATAATCTATATATCACAAACATATGTCTTTCGGTGCCTCGATTCATCTCCCTGTCAGTGTTAATAATGTATAATGTATTATTTCTCCCTTTTTCAACAAATTCATACTGTTTTTTCCCCCACAAATTGCCACTTTTATATTTGTTCTTGTTATTTTTCTACTATTACTAATACCCCTATTGCTGCTGCTACTACTGCTACTGCTACTGTTACTACTACTACTACTACTACTACTACTACTACTACTACTACTACTACTACTACTACTACTACTACTGCTGCTGCTGCTGCAGCTGCTCTGCTGCTGCTGCTGCTACTACTGCTACTACTGCTACTACTGCTACTACTACTACTACTACTACTACTACTACTACTACTACTACTACTACTACTACTATTACTACTACTACTAGGATAATTATCAGTAGAAATTTAGAAACGTGGTTTATGAGGTTGATTATGCACGCAAATAGAACCCGCAAGGGTAATCTACAATATGTTTTTTTTTAAAATATGGCTGTTATACATAGTGTGCTATATTATATTAAGCATAAAAATATAGATGTCAACAGATCACACGATTACCAGTGTTGTAAATATAACTCAACATTATAGTGAATATTTTTACTCAAAATGCTCCCTGTAATTCTGATTTTTCTATGGTGATTTGTCTGTAACATCATCTTTTAGAGTGGTGACCTTCAAATTTATTATTTTTTGTTAATTCTACACTTTCCTCTTTATAACACTCTCGTATATACTCATTCTATCTCGTTATTATAGCACCATCTTCCAAATATGTATATTATCTTTGCACCCAGGACACATTGACAAAGGAATTTGAAACACCGAAGAATGTCATACACCTAAATGGGTACTCCACAGGATTTATAAAACGCCACTTTCAACAGCCGAGACCAAAACCCGACGAAGCTTCAGTCTCTAAACTCAAGGTTGGGATTTGTATGAAACAGGATTTGAACACCTTTTGGTCTTTCCACTGCTGATGAACACCACACGCATTAAATTTGCGCTTATACGCTCATTCGTAGACACCTTGACTGTGGTTGTTTTGTGCTGTTGCGCGCAATTTCATTTAATAAATATTTAAACACTGAGCGTACATTTTATACGTCCCTATGCTCATTCCTTTATTCCTGATACTTTCTAGTGGAATGGGAGATTCGTTCTGATATTGCTTAAGCGTTCTATTACAACAGGAATATATTTATAGACTCATACATGCATTCAAGTAGTGTTTTGGTAAGTTCCAAACTAATCGTCACCCTTTGTATGATTGCAGATAATAACTTTATAAGAATGATTAGATTTACCCCATTGGCCATTCAGTCACAAATCACACTGAATTTATGGAGTTAAAGACAAACATGTTGCCCAAACTATACCTGCTCAGCAATGATACATTATTGTACTTGGAATGCTGATATCCTGTGTTTGATATCTTATCGACATCCAGGTTTAGCAGTGTCAGACATAGGCTGCCTTGTAACATCATGGCTCATTAACATCATGTATACACCCGCGATATCTGAAGTCGATTTGCCATTTGATGTCCATGATGTGTGTTATCCAGTACTTGCCATACCCCACATGATCTTCACTCGAATAACCAGCTGGATTACTGTAGTAATCACAATAGAAAGATGCTTATGTGTACTGGTGCCTTTAAAGGTTAGTGCTGTACTCTTGTATTTTATGCCTGCTGTTTCTCCAGAAATACTTAGTTTCATCTTTATCATACTGGTATTTACACATTCGTGTCTACGATGAAAATAAGTGTAGGTTTGTTCTCTCTGAGTCAAATATGTTGTCAGGCATTGGTAGCACTTTTGGAAAGGATGACTCTCATGTCCTTTTCAGGACCCATCCCCCACTGGTCCAAGCCTGACACCCAGCTCACGCCTGTGGCTACTAGTAGCTGTCAGCATGCGACAGCGGCCACCCACCGGGCAACAGCTGTGAGAGGCTGGCTAAATCAGGCGCGGGTAGCCGATTTGGTGTCAAACCAAACGGTGAAGTAGGGTATGCCTTCCCAGAATGTGAAGACAGGATTCGGCATACTGCGCGGAAGAAATCATTCCTGATTCAACGGGCAAGACCGCGTTTACCTGCAAAGCGTCGTGGAACGTAATGAGCACGGCAAGGCACGTAGAGCGTCCTGGTCATCCACTGCACTTGTATTCGTCTCTAGTCGTCTTGACTTGTCCTGCCACTGGATTCAGATGGACTCAGGAGAGAGAGTTAGGTCGACAAATTGCGCAACTTTTCCTCATTTTAACCCAATTCATCGCGCAAGTCATTCTTCATCCAAAGTCATACAAACGAAAAGGAAACCGCCAATCCTGTGACAACCACCGAAGCATCTCCTTGCTTTCAATTGCAGGGAAGATACTCGCCAGGATTCTCCTCAATCGCCTCACGGCCCATCTCGATCAAGGTCTTCTTCCCGAGAGCCAGTGTGGCTTCAGAAAAGAACGTGGAACTGTTGACATGATTTTTGCTGCAAAGCAGCTGCAAGAGAAATGTCAGGAACAGAACTGCGAAATGTTTTCCCCTTTCATTGACCTTACCAAGGCTTCTGATACAGTCAGCAGAGAAGGACTGTGGAAGATTATGGCAAAATATGGCTGTCCACGAAAGTTTGTCCAAATAGTGCGGCTATTTCATGATGGCATGCAGGCAAGAGTACAGGAAAATGGCGAACTGTCTGAACCCTTTCCTGTCACCAATGGAGTGAAGCAAGGATGTGTCCTGGCACCAACACTGTTCAGCCTCATGTTTTCAGCTATATTGACGAATGCCTTCGAGAACAACGACGTTGAAATAGATATCAATTACCGCATGGATGGAAAGTTGTTCAATCTCAGAAGGCTGAAAGCTAAACCCAAAATTGACAGCGACACCGTCAGAGAGCTCCGTTTTGCTGATGATTGCGCACTATACGCCAATTCAGAGGCGGACATGCAACATAATGTTTCAGCTTTCTAACATGCCTGTGCCAACTTTGGGCTCAATATCAATTTGGAGAAGACTGTAGTTCTATACCAGCCAGCTCCAGGGAATAATCACACTGTGCCGAATATCAAAGTGAATGGTCATAGTCTAAGTGTTGTGGACAAATTCACCTAACTTGGCAGCACTGTGTCACAAGCTGCTACAATTGATGATGAAGTGAATGCAAGAATCTCAAAGGCCAGCGCGGCCTTTGGCAGACTGTACAAGAATGTATGGGACAGAAATGAAATAAGCCTGCAAACAAAGCTGAAAGTCTAAAAAGCAGTTGTATTATCCACACTGTTATATGCTTGGGAAGCCTGGACTGTTTATCAGCGACACGCTAGGAAATTAAACCACTTCCACACAGTCTGCCTTAGGAAGTTACTGAAGATTAAAGAAATCTAGAAAAAGAAAGAAACGCTCCTAGAAAGAGCGTCCATGCCCAGCATCCACACTATACTAATGAAGAATCAGATTCGCTGGGCTGGTCACTTGACTCGCATGCCAGATCACAGGCTCCCCAAACGAATTGTTTACGACGAGTTGCGTTGTGGTAAACGCTCCCAAGGTGGCCAGAGGAAACGCTTTAAAGACACTCTGAAAATCTCACTGAATGCTTTTGGAATTCATCATGACACCTGGGAGACTGCAGCCAGAGACCGAAATTCGTGGCGTGCATCATTACGCAAGGGTGCAGTCACTTGTGAGGCAACCAGGACTGCAAGAGCTGTGAAGAAAAGACAGTACAGAAAAACCACTGCAGAAAATCCTCCTCCAGAAACGTAAAGCATTCTTTGTCCACATTGTCAAAGAACATTTCGAGCCAAAATAAGCCTTATCAGCCATCTTAGAACTCACGGCTCCTTACTTTCAACCCCACTGGATGAATTGAATGGTCATCATCATTCTTGATGGACAAACAACAACATGTTGACAACAGCATATAACATACAAAGATGGTCGTTGTCTCCAAAGAGAAAGATGTTTCACAATATAACATCCTAGCAAACTGACAAGTGTGAATCGATTCAGTCTACCTAAGGATAGCTATGCCATCTGAGGGAAGGTGACTCGCAGAGATAAGAACGCGAATCATTATGGCAAAGGTATCCTTTTTGTAAGATGGGGAAATACTCATCAATAGAAAGCTTTAAACTGCTAGGAGGAAAATATAACTGTAGTACTATTTGGATCTTGATTTATTGCATGCATGCGAAACACGAACAATACGCGGATAGGCTGAGAAACGTCTAATGATATCGGAAACTACGTTTATGAAGAAAATGCAAAGAATCCCATAGTCGGACAAAAAAAATCAATGCTCACATCACCCATTAAGAGACACATACAAACCCTAAATTGATTAGAGAATTTAGATGCAGTCAAAGTCTTTTCGACACCTTAAGAGAAGGAATTGACTAGAAAACTAAGTGGCAGCTAGCAAAACTGATGAGAAAATAGTGTAGAGAAGGCAGATAAATATGTGGATGGGTTGCCGACATATCATGGTCAAGACAAGAATACAGACCTGTTGATCGTGTCAGTTGGCAATCCATGTGTGCTCGTGCTTATCGGAATGGCACATGATGATGTGTAGTTCAGTTAAGTGTGTGTGTGTGTGTGTGTGTGTGTGTTTTAAATATGGTTAGAAATAGACATTCATAAACATTCATTTACGTACAATGACGGCAAAAAAATAAAATAAGTAAACTTACGCAAAGTCTCATTGAAGGGTATTTATTTATAGTACGGAATACACATTGACACATCCAACAAAATACACTGACGATATGCTTCGATGTGCCTCATTTAGCCTCAATTCAAGCAGAAGCATATATCATAACGCTTTTAGTAAATGGAACTTATAAAAACACCAAATATACAAGGGCAATGAGTTGTTTGCATCGATGCCATATGAACCTACATATTAATTTTGTTTCTGAAAATGACTTTTAGTACCTCTTTTGACATGTAGAAATATATGAGCATGTTTTTCAAATCCCAAGTTCGAACAATCCAAAGTTTTGTTCCGTGGAGACAGGGTGTAGAACTATAGCGGATCATGAGTAATGTGATCGTCTGAATTTATAAGGCCTGAGCCTTCATTCGTCTATTGTCCACATATGTTGCTATCTACTGTTTTCATCGGCACTGCAATTGCTACACCCTACGTCTGATCCGGAAAGGGGGGGGGGAGGAGAGAGAGAGATAACACACTGGCCTACCGGCTTAGTGTTCATGTGGCCGAATCCACGTCAGTTCTGGCTGCCCATCCACAGGACATGAACTCGCAGGTCAATCTAACCCACACTATTAAATGTCGTTTAAAGTAATTTAGATATTGATCACATCACGCATTGAGTATCGATCGATGTATAAATGAGATTAGTAGCACCATATACCAAGCGCAAGGCTTTAAAGCAGGAACTTGCTATGGGACTGTGTTAGGGCCATCACATGTTGTATTGCTGAATGGACGGAGGAATATGTGGCAAATGTGTGCCTCTTTCAGCAGGACTGATGGCGTATGTGTCGAACCGTTATCCGACCTCGCTCATAAAATTATCGGTGCAACCTCCTATTCCTCAACCACACGCGCCATGTTCATACCCGGGCTGTATTTAACATTCTGTGCCTTCTTTCTCTTTGTTTGAACGTTGCCTCTTCTTTCTTTAGTAAACAGGCCTGTCATTTCTTTACATTCTGAAGAGCTGTCCAGTTTAATGTAGCCAAAGTGTTTTAAGTTTTGGAGACCATCCATCCATCCTGTGCTATCACGATAAGCGTGGGCGGTTTTGTTTTGTGATCTCACTCGATCACCAGAGTCGTGGATCATCTCCGTGTTCCAGTCTCGGCCATGCCACGTGGCCAAGTCAACCATGTATTTACTTCTCGGTCTTCCCGTTGGTCTCTTCCCTTTGATCTTGCCAGTTCTCACCAAATTCTCCAAGTCATTTCTTTTCATAACATACCCAGAAATGTCTGTCTGTCTACGTCTAATGACTCTAATCAGTTTACGATCTTCATTTGTTTCTTGAAGGAATTGTTCATTGGTTTTTCTGTCTGTCCATTGTATTCGTTATGCTATATCCGTGGTATTCTCGGAGACACGATGCTGTATATGAGCTAGTGTTCACGGTATGTGTTAGTTCCTTGGTTTATGTGGTTGGTGACTCCCGTGGAATTTCAACGGTTAAGTCTGAAACACTGAGTTCAGGTCGTCTGAGCGCTGAAAAAGCTTACGTGTATCGAAGTAAAGTTGATATAGCCATTTTTATACTGGCTTGGTACTGGCAACCATCCTTACGGGAAATGTTTTGTAGATGAACCCTTTTCCCCTCCTACCGCAGAAACTTGCAGGATGTGGACTGCCGGCACTTCATATTTTTTCCCCCGCGTTTCATTCTTGTTTCAGGATATTGCGGTCAACATCAGCATTTTTCAGCTGTATGTTGATTCCTAGGCTAGATAACGCTCATCAGTACACCACCACTCTCTGAGCGACCGGCTCCATACTCTCATAAGCCACTGGCACGACTCGAATCACTTCTAATTCTCGTGCGCTCACGTCGTCCACGAGAGTATTCGATGTTAACAGAGAAAGCTGCTAACCTCTCGGCCAGGCAGCCGGCCGGCACTTCACATTTACAATGATAAATCTTGGAATGAAGCCACTTTAAGCTTCAATTAGTTCAAAACGACGGGCGGAGGGACATATAGGCCTTGGTTTGTAATGTTGCCTCCGTGTGGTCTTAGATATATCATAGTCTTCAGATTCAAACCCACAACTGTCTCATTGGTCTTCATTATCGAATTGTTTGTTTTCTACTTCCCATTGAGATGTTTGTTTTCTACTTCCCATTGATGTGTTTGTTTTCTATTTCCCATTGAGTTATTTCTTTTCTACTTCCCATTGAGTTGTTTGTTTTCTGCCTATTGAGTTGTTTGGTTTCTACTTCCCATTGAGTTGTTTGTTTTCTGCCTATTGAGTTGTTTGTTTTCTACTTCCCATTGAGTTGTTTGTTTTCTGCCTATTGAGTTGTTTGTTTTCTACTTCCCATTGAGTTGTTTGTTTTCTACTTCCCATTGAGTTGTTTGTTTTCTACTTCCCATTGAATTGTTTGATTTCTACTTCCCATTGAATTTGTTGTTTTCTACTTCCCATTGAGTTGTTTGTTTTCTACTTCCCCTTGAGTTGTTTGTTTTCTACTTCACATTGAGTTGTTTGTTTTCTACTTCCCATTGAATTGTTTGTTTCTACTTCCCATTGAGTTGTTTGTTTTCTACTTCCCATTGATTTGTTTGTTTTCTACTTCCCATTGAGTTGATTGTTTTCTACTTCCCATTGATGTGTTTGTTTTCTACTTCCCATTGAGTTATTTGTTTTCTACTTCCCATTGAGTTGTTTGTTTTCTACTTCCCATTGAGTTGTTTGTTTTCTGCTTCCCTTTGAGTTGTTTGTTTTCTACTTCCCATTGAGATGTTTGTTTTCTACTTCCCATTGAGTTGTTTGTTTTCTACTTCCCATTGAGTTGTTTGTTTTCTACTTCCGATTGAGTTGTTTGTTTTCTACTTCCCATTGATGTGTTTGTTTTCTACTTCCCATTGAGTTGTTTCTTTTCTACTTCCGATTGAGTTGTTTGTTTTCTACTTCCCATTGATGTGTTTGTTTTCTACTTCCCATTGAGTTGTTTGTTTTCTACTTCCCGTTGAGTTGTTTGTTTTCTACTTCCCATTGAGTTGTTTGTTTTCTACTTCCCATTGATGTGTTTGTTTTCTACTTCCCATTGAGTTGTTTGTTTTCTACTTCCCATTGATGTGTTTGTTTTCTACTTCCCATTGATGTGTTTGTTTTCTACTTCCCATTGAGTTGTTTGTTTTCTACTTCCCATTGATGTGTTTGTTTTCTACTTCTCATTGAGTTGTTTGTTTTCTACTTCCCATTGATGTGTTTGTTTTCTACTTCCCATTGATGTGTTTGTTTTCTACTTTCCATTGAGTTGTTTGTTTTCTACTTCCCATTGAGTTGTTTGTTTTCTGCTTCCCTTTGAGTTGTTTGTTTTCTACTTCCAATTGAGATGTTTGTTTTCTACTTCCCATTGAGTTGTTTGTTTTCTACTTCCCATTGAGTTGTTTGTTTTCTACTTCCGATTGAGTTGTTTGTTTTCTACTTCCCATTGATGTGTTTGTTTTCTACTTCCCATTGAGTTGTTTGTTTTCTACTTCCCGTTGAGTTGTTTGTTTTCTACTTCCCATTGAGTTGTTTGTTTTCTATTTCCCATTGATGTGTTTGTTTTCTACTTCCCATTGAGTTGTTTGTTTTCTACTTCCCATTGAATTGTTTGCTTTCTACTTCCCATTGAATTTGTTGATTTCTACTTCCCATTGAGATGTTTGTTTTCTACTTCCCATTGAGTTGTTTGTTTTCTACTTCCCATTGAGTTGTTTGTTTTCTACTTCCCATTGAGTTGTTTGTTTTCTACTTCCGATTGAGTTGTTTGTTTTCTACTTCCCATTGATGTGTTTGTTTTCTACTTCCCATTGAGTTGTTTGTTTTCTACTTCCGATTGAGTTGTTTGTTTTCTACTTCCCATTGATGTTTTAGTTTTCTACTTCCCATTGAGTTGTTTGTTTTCTACTTCCCCATGAGTTGTTTGTTTTCTACTTCCCGTTGATGTGTTTGTTTTCTACTTCCCATTGAGTTGTTTGTTTTCTACTTCCCATTGAATTGTTTGCTTTCTACTTCCCATTGAATTTGTTGATTTCTACTTCCCATTGAGTTGTTTGTTTTCTACTTCCCATTGAGTTGTTTGTTTTCTACTTCCCATTGAATTGTTTGCTGTCTAATTCCCATTGTATTTGTTGATTTCTACTTCCCATTGAGTTGTTTGTTTTCTACTTCCCATTGAGTTGTTTGTTTTCTACTTCCGATTGAGTTGTTTGTTTTCTACTTCCCATTGATGTGTTTGTTTTCTACTTTCCATTGAGTTGTTTGTTTTCTACTTCCGATTGAGTTGTTTGTTTTCTACTTCCCATTGATGTGTTAGTTTTCTACTTCCCATTGAGTTGTTTGTTTTCTACTTCCCCTTGAGTTGTTTGTTTTCTACTTCCCATTGAGTTGTTTGTTTTCTACTTCCCATTGATGTATTTGTTTTCTACTTCCCATTGAGTTGTTTGTTTTCTACTTCCCATTGAATTGTTTGCTTTCTACTTCCCATTGAAATTGTTGATTTCTACTTCCCATTGAGTTGTTTGTTTTCTACTTCCCATTGAGTTGTTTGTTTTCTACTTCCCATTGAGTTGTTTGTTTTCTTCTTCCCATTGAGTTGTTTGTTTTCTACTTCCCAATGAGTTGTTTGTTTTCTACTTCCCATTGAGTTGTTTTTTTTTCTACTTTCCATTGAGTTATTTGTTTTCTACTTCCCATTGAGTTGTTTGTTTTCTACTTCCCATTGATGTGTTTGTTTTCTACTTCCATTGAGTTGTTTGTTTTCTACTTCCCGATTGAGTTGTTTGTTTTTTACTTCCCATTGATGTGTGTTTGTTTTCTACTTCCCATTGAGTTGTTTGTTTTTTACTTCCCTTTGAGTTGTTTGTTTTCTACTTCCCATTGAGTTGTTTGTTTTCTATTTCCCATTGATGTGTTTGTTTTCTACTTCCCATTGAGGTGTTTGTTTTCTACTTCCCATTGATTGTATTGTTTTCTACTTCCCATTGAGTTGTTTGTTTTCTACTTCCCATTGAGTTGTTTGTTTTCTACTTCCCATTGAGTTGTTTGTTTTCTACTTCCCATTGAGTTGTTTGTTTTCTACTTCCCATTGAGTTGTTTGTTTTCTACTTCCGATTGAGTTGTTTGTTTTCTACTTCCCATTGATGTGTTTGTTTTCTACTTCCCATTGAGTTGTTTGTTTTCTACTTCCGATTGAGTTGTTTGTTTTCTACTTCCCATTGATGTTTTAGTTTTCTACTTCCCATTGAGTTGTTTGTTTTCTACTTCCCCATGAGTTGTTTGTTTTCTACTTCCCGTTGATGTGTTTGTTTTCTACTTCCCATTGAGTTGTTTGTTTTCTACTTCCCATTGAATTGTTTGCTTTCTACTTCCCATTGAATTTGTTGATTTCTACTTCCCATTGAGTTGTTTGTTTTCTACTTCCCATTGAGTTGTTTGTTTTCTACTTCCCATTGAATTGTTTGCTGTCTACTTCCCATTGTATTTGTTGATTTCTACTTCCCATTGAGTTGTTTGTTTTCTACTTCCCATTGAGTTGTTTGTTTTCTACTTCCCATTGAGTTGTTTGTTTTCTACTTCCCATTGAGTTGTTTGTTTTCTACTTCCGATTGAGTTGTTTGTTTTCTACTTCCCATTGATGTGTTTGTTTTCTACTTTCCATTGAGTTGTTTGTTTTCTACTTCCGATTGAGTTGTTTGTTTTCTACTTCCCATTGATGTGTTAGTTTTCTACTTCCCATTGAGTTGTTTGTTTTCTACTTCCCCTTGAGTTGTTTGTTTTCTACTTCCCATTGAGTTGTTTGTTTTCTACTTCCCATTGAGTGTATTGTTTTCTACTTCCCATTGAGTTGTTTGTTTTCTACTTCCCATTGAATTGTTTGCTTTCTACTTCCCATTGAAATTGTTGATTTCTACTTCCCATTGAGTTGTTTGTTTTCTACTTCCCATTGAGTTGTTTGTTTTCTACTTCCCATTGAGTTGTTTGTTTTCTTCTTCCCATTGAGTTGTTTGTTTTCTACTTCCCAATTGAGTTGTTTGTTTTCTACTTCCCATTGAGTTGTTTTGTTTTCTACTTTCCATTGAGTTATTTGTTTTCTACTTCCCATTGAGTTGTTTGTTTTCTACTTCCCATTGATGTGTTTGTTTTCTACTTTCCATTGAGTTGTTTGTTTTCTACTTCCGATTGAGTTGTTTGTTTTCTACTTCCCATTGATGTGTTAGTTTTCTACTTCCCATTGAGTTGTTTGTTTTCTACTTCCCATTGAGTTGTTTGTTTTCTACTTCCCATTGAGTTGTTTGTTTTCTACTTCCGATTGATGTGTTTGTTTTCTACTTCCCATTGAGTTGTTTGTTTTCTACTTCCCATTGATGTATTTGTTTTCTACTTCCCATTGAGTTGTTTGTTTTCTACTTCCCATTGAGTTGTTTGTTTTCTACTTCCCATTGAGTTGTTTGTTTTCTACTTCCCATTGAGTTGTTTGTTTTCTACTTCCCATTGAGTTGTTTCTTTTCTACTTCCCATTGATGTGTTTGTTTTCTACTTCCCATTGAGTTGTTTGTTTTCTACTTCCCATTGAGTTGTTTGTTTTCTACTTCCGATTGAGTTGTTTGTTTTCTACTTCCCATTGATGTGTTTGTTTTCTACTTCCCATTGAGTTGTTTGTTTTCTACTTCCGATTGAGTTGTTTGTTTTCTACTTCCCATTGATGTGTTTGTTTTCTACTTCCCATTGAGTTGTTTGTTTTCTACTTCCCATTGAGTTGTTTGTTTTCTACTTCACATTGAGTTGTTTGTTTTCTACTTCCCATTGAATTGTTTGTTTCTACTTCCCATTGAGTTGTTTGTTTTCTACTTCCCATTGAGTTGTTTGTTTTCTACTTCCCATTGAGTTGTTTGTTTTCTACTTCCCATTGATGTGTTTGTTTTCTACTTCCCATTGAGTTGTTTGTTTTCTACTTCCCATTGAGTTGTTTGTTTTCTACTTCCCATTGAGTTGTTTGTTTTCTAGCTTCCCATTGAGTTGTTTGTTTTCTACTTCCCATTGAGATGTTTGTTTTCTACTTCCCATTGAGTTGTTTGTTTTCTACTTCCCATTGAGTTGTTTGTTTTCTACTTCCGATTGAGTTGTTTGTTTTCTACTTCCCATTGATGTGTTTGTTTTCTACTTCCCATTGAGTTGTTTGTTTTCTACTTCCGATTGAGTTGTTTGTTTTCTACTTCCCATTGAGTTGTTTGTTTTCTACTTCCCATTGAGTTGTTTGTTTTCTACTTCCCAATGAGTTGTTTGTTTTCTACTTCCCATTGAGTTGTTTTTTTTTCTACTTTCCATTGAGTTATTTGTTTTCTACTTCCCATTGAGTTGTTTGTTTTCTACTTCCCATTGATGTGTTTGTTTTCTACTTTCCATTGAGTTGTTTGTTTTCTACTTCCGATTGAGTTATTTGTTTTCTACTTCCCATTGATGTGTTAGTTTTCTACTTCCCATTGAGTTGTTTGTTTTCTACTTCCCCTTGAGTTGTTTGTTTTCTACTTCCCATTGAGTTGTTTGTTTTCTACTTCCGATTGATGTGTTTGTTTTCTACTTCCCATTGAGTTGTTTGTTTTCTACTTCCCATTGATGTATTTGTTTTCTACTTCCCATTGAGTTGTTTGTTTTCTACTTCCCATTGAGTTGTTTGTTTTCTACTTCCCATTGAGTTGTTTGTTTTCTACTTCCCATTGAGTTGTTTGTTTTCTACTTCCCATTGAGTTGTTTGTTTTCTACTTCCCATTGAGTTGTTTGTTTTCTACTTCCCATTGAGTTGTTTTTTTTTCTACTTTCCATTGAGTTATTTGTTTTCTACTTCCCATTGAGTTGTTTGTTTTCTACTTCCCGCTGAGTTGTTTGTTTTCTACTTCCCATTGAATTGTTTCTTTTCTACTTCCCATTGATGTGTTTGTTTTCTACTTCCCATTGAGTTGTTTGTTTTCTACTTCCCATTGAGTTGTTTGTTTTCTACTTCCGATTGAGTTGTTTGTTTTCTACTTCCCATTGATGTGTTTGTTTTCTACTTCCCATTGAGTTGTTTGTTTTCTACTGCCGATTGAGTTGTTTGTTTTCTACTTCCCATTGATGTGTTTGTTTTCTACTTCCCATTGAGTTGTTTGTTTTCTACTTCCCGTTGAGTTGTTTGTTTTCTACTTCACATTGAGTTGTTTGTTTTCTACTTCCCATTGAATTGTTTGTTTCTACTTCCCATTGAGTTGTTTGTTTTCTACTTCCCATTGATTTGTTTGTTTTCTACTTCCCATTGAGTTGATTGTTTTCTACTTCCCATTGATGTGTTTGTTTTCTACTTCCCATTGAGTTGTTTGTTTTCTACTTCCCATTGAGATGTTTGTTTTCTACTTCCCATTGAGTTGTTTGTTTTCTGCTTCCCTTTGAGTTGTTTGCTTTCTACTTCCCATTGAGATGTTTGTTTTCTACTTCCCATTGAGTTGTTTGTTTTCTACTTCCCATTGAGTTGTTTGTTTTCTATTTCCGATTGAGTTGTTTGTTTTCTACTTCCCATTGATGTGTTTGTTTTCTACTTCCCATTGAGTTGTTTGTTTTCTACTTCCGATTGAGTTGTTTGTTTTCTACTTCCGATTGATGTGTTTGTTTTCTACTTCCCATTGAGGTGTTTGTTTTCTACTTCCCATTGATGTATTTGTTTTTTACTTCCCATTGAGTTGTTTGTTTTCTACTTCCCATTGAGTTGTTTGTTTTCTACTTCCCATTGAGTTGTTTGTTTTCTACTTCCCATTGAGTTGTTTGTTTTCTACTTCCCATTGAGTTGTTTGTTTTCTACTTCCGATTGAGTTGTTTGTTTTCTACTTCCCATTGATGTGTTTGTTTTCTACTTCCCATTGAGTTGTTTGTTTTCTACTTCCGATTGAGTTGTTTGTTTTCTACTTCCCATTGATGTTTTAGTTTTCTACTTCCCATTGAGTTGTTTGTTTTCTACTTCCCCATGAGTTGTTTGTTTTCTACTTCCCGTTGATGTGTTTGTTTTCTACTTCCCATTGAGTTGTTTGTTTTCTACTTCCCATTGAATTGTTTGCTTTCTACTTCCCATTGAATTTGTTGATTTCTACTTCCCATTGAGTTGTTTGTTTTCTACTTCCCATTGAGTTGTTTGTTTTCTACTTCCCATTGAATTGTTTGCTGTCTAATTCCCATTGTATTTGTTGATTTCTACTTCCCATTGAGTTATTTGTTTTCTACTTCCCATTGAGTTGTCTGTTTTCTACTTCCCATTGAGTTGTTTGTTTTCTACTTCCCATTGAGTTGTTTGTTTTCTGCTTCCGATTGAGTTGTTTGTTTTCTACTTCCCATTGATGTGTTTGTTTTCTACTTTCCATTGAGTTGTTTGTTTTCTACTTCCGATTGAGTTATTTGTTTTCTACTTCCCATTGATGTGTTAGTTTTCTACTTCCCATTGAGTTGTTTGTTTTCTACTTCCCCTTGAGTTGTTTGTTTTCTACTTCCCATTGAGTTGTTTGTTTTCTACTTCCCATTGATGTATTTGTTTTCTACTTCCCATTGAGTTGTTTGTTTTCTACTTCCCATTGAATTGTTTGCTTTCTACTTCCCATTGAATTTTTTGATTTCTACTTCCCATTGAGTTGTTTGTTTTCTACTTCCCATTGAGTTGTTTGTTTTCTACTTCCCATTGAGTTGTTTGTTTTCTACTTCCCATTGAGTTGTTTGTTTTCTACTTCCCAATGAGTTGTTTGTTTTCTACTTCCCATTGAGTTGTTTTTTTTCTACTTTCCATTGAGTTATTTGTTTTCTACTTCCCATTGAGTTGTTTGTTTTCTACTTCCCATTGATGTGTTTGTTTTCTACTTTCCATTGAGTTGTTTGTTTTCTACTTCCGATTGAGTTATTTGTTTTCTACTTCCCATTGATGTGTTAGTTTTCTACTTCCCATTGAGTTGTTTGTTTTCTACTTCCCCTTGAGTTGTTTGTTTTCTACTTCCCATTGAGTTGTTTGTTTTCTACTTCCGATTGATGTGTTTGTTTTCTACTTCCCATTGAGGTGTTTGTTTTCTACTTCCCATTGATGTATTTGTTTTCTACTTCCCATTGAGTTGTTTGTTTTCTACTTCCCATTGAGTTGTTTGTTTTCTACTTCCCATTGAGTTGTTTGTTTTCTACTTCCCATTGAGTTGTTTGTTTTCTACTTCCCATTGAGTTGTTTGTTTTCTACTTCCCATTGAGTTGTTTGTTTTCTACTTCCCATTGAGTTGTTTTTTTTTCTACTTTCCATTGAGTTATTTGTTTTCTACTTCCCATTGAGTTGTTTGTTTTCTACTTCCCGCTGAGTTGTTTGTTTTCTACTTCCCATTGAATTGTTTCTTTTCTACTTCCCATTGATGTGTTTGTTTTCTACTTCCCATTGAGTTGTTTGTTTTCTACTTCCCATTGAGTTGTTTGTTTTCTACTTCCGATTGAGTTGTTTGTTTTCTACTTCCCATTGATGTGTTTGTTTTCTACTTCCCATTGAGTTGTTTGTTTTCTACTTCCGATTGAGTTGTTTGTTTTCTACTTCCCATTGATGTGTTTGTTTTCTACTTCCCATTGAGTTGTTTGTTTTCTACTTCCCGTTGAGTTGTTTGTTTTCTACTTCACATTGAGTTGTTTGTTTTCTACTTCCCATTGAATTGTTTGTTTCTACTTCCCATTGAGTTGTTTGTTTTCTACTTCCCATTGATTTGTTTGTTTTCTACTTCCCATTGAGTTGATTGTTTTCTACTTCCCATTGATGTGTTTGTTTTCTACTTCCCATTGAGTTGTTTGTTTTCTACTTCCCATTGAGATTGTTTGTTTTCTACTTCCCATTGAGTTGTTTGTTTTCTACTTCCCATTGAGTTGTTTGCTTTTCTACTTCCCATTGAGATGTTTGTTTTCTACTTCCCATTGAGTTGTTTGTTTTCTACTTCCCATTGAGTTGTTTGTTTTCTACTTCCGATTGAGTTGTTTGTTTTCTACTTCCCATTGATGTGTTTGTTTTCTACTTCCCATTGAGTTGTTTGTTTTCTACTTCCGATTGAGTTGTTTGTTTTCTACTTCCCATTGATGTGTTTGTTTTCTACTTCCCATTGAGTTGTTTGTTTTCTACTTCCCGTTGAGTTGTTTGTTTTCTACTTCCCATTGAGTTGTTTGTTTTCTACTTCCCATTGATGTGTTTGTTTTCTACTTCCCATTGAGTTGTTTGTTTTCTACTTCCCATTGATGTGTTTGTTTTCTACTTCCCATTGATGTGTTTGTTTTCTACTTCCCATTGAGTTGTTTGTTTTCTAATTCCCATTGATGTGTTTGTTTTCTACTTCTCATTGAGTTGTTTGTTTTCTACTTCCCATTGATGTGTTTGTTTTCTACTTCCCATTGATGTGTTTGTTTTCTACTTCCCATTGAGTTGTTTGTTTTCTACTTCCCATTGAGTTGTTTGTTTTCTGCTTCCCTTTGAGTTGTTTGTTTTCTACTTCCCATTGAGATGTTTGTTTTCTACTTCCCATTGAGTTGTTTGTTTTCTACTTCCCATTGAGTTGTTTGTTTTCTACTTCCGATTGAGTTGTTTGTTTTCTACTTCCCATTGATGTGTTTGTTTTCTACTTCCCATTGAGTTGTTTGTTTTCTACTTCCCGTTGAGATGTTTGTTTTCTACTTCCCATTGAGTTGTTTGTTTTCTATTTCCCATTGATGTGTTTGTTTTCTACTTCCCATTGAGTTGTTTGTTTTCTACTTCCCATTGAAATGTTTGCTTTCTACTTCCCATTGAATTTGTTGATTTCTACTTCCCATTGAGATGTTTGTTTTCTACTTCCCATTGAGTTGTTTTCTTTTCTACTTCCCATTGAGTTGTTTGTTTTCTACTTCCCATTGAGTTGTTTGTTTTCTACTTCCGATTGAGTTGTTTGTTTTCTACTTCCCATTGATGTGTTTGTTTTCTACTTCCCATTGAGTTGTTTGTTTTCTACTTCTGATTGAGTTGTTTGTTTTCTACTTCCCATTGATGTGTTAGTTTTCTACTTCCCATTGAGTTGTTTGTTTTCTACTTCCCCATGAGTTGTTTGTTTTCTACTTCCCTGTCAACAACTCAACTGACAGGCATTCTCGGGTACTTCTGGCACACCAATACAAGACAACTTGCAAGTCGTGTGCGAGGAAATTAAATGGTACATTTATTGCCGTTGGCTCGCTACAAGCAGTGAACAGTCGCTATTGAAACACACAACATACAGCCACAGTATTATCTATCACGAGCTGCTAACCCCTATGCTAACATTCTACACAAATAGACACAACAAGAAAACCCTATCGCTATCCTAACGAAGTGAACACTTCGAAGTCCCGTCTCCCGTCTGCCAATCTTTTCCTCCGCGGTCACACACCACGCGGGTTGACCTTCACCCTGGTGCGTGCTGCCTCACATTGCACGTTGCTGGCAAACGTGGCCTGTTGAGTCACCTTGAGTGTCTACTCAACTTCTCTGTGACCACCACGAGGCGTGATGTTATATTGATTAGAGTGTTAACTCTCTGAACACCGCCTGCGTGCCTCATGAGGGAAAGGTTAACCATCTCTCATTACATCATCTTCACGGCTCTTCCCTGGGGCACCCTTATCCCCTCCTGGCCTCTTCAAGAATGACTGCTCTTCCTAGCGGAGGGGACGTGGTTGAGTCTTTGACACACACCCGCCCCTCCTGTGTTGTGTCATCAACTTTCACTTATTGGTTAGTGACGCAAGAGGTTTCAAAAAAAATTAGTGTCTCTAATTTTTTTGTCAAAGACTCTAGATAACCTGGATTTGGGCATTCTAATAGACTTCTTCTGACTATTATCACAATGTAGCAAAACTTTACTTGGCTACTGGCAATCGCCACAAACTTGACTGGTTGGCGTGAGCCCTTTCTCACATGCTATATTATACTTCTTAGAGGTATGTCTGAACCGGACCGTTGTCTTATAAGACCTGCCCTCACATAGTAAATTAACTTACTACCCATACAAAGTTGACTTTCTGAGGGTCAACACATGAATTACTTCATGTCCCTCATATAATATTTAACAACCATTATACAAGAGTGTGTGCGACAGGCTTTACCTACATCGCTTCCGCGCGTAAAGAATTATTTCACTGTTAAGTTAGTTTTTCGTTGTCTATTATGTCCCCCTGTCCCAAAGTTATCTCCCTTTGATCTAGAAAAAGTGTATGTAATTTATATGTTTGTTTTTCTGGTTGTCTGTGTGTTTGGATGTAATTACACTACTAATCTAACTTCTAATCTATGTTTCTAATTCCTATGTGTATGTATATCAGTTTTTTAAGTGTCATAATTTGGTTAAATGTGGTCCCAAACAGGTGCATAACACTAATTCGTGATCACATTTCCTTGTTATGAAACCCAAAATACTGTAATCTAAGTTCTAAACTATATTACAGACAACACATTCACACTAACACATTTTCATTAACGAAAACCAACATTAATACAGACAAATATTAAAAGTCGAGCCAGGCAGCAGCAGAATCAGCTGACTGATGTCAATTTCTCCCGTTTCTTTTCCATTTGCTCTCACTTTCACACTTCTGTCATACTCCTTTCACCCTTCATTCTGTCACATATCATTCATCCTTCCACACTGATTCTTCTGATTATTTAAAAACCTTGGAGTGAGACTGTACAGGTTTGGCTCAGTTTGAGATAAGTGAGCCCAATGACTGTGCGAAAGTCGTTGCACGAGTCATGTATATACAATATATTTACATGGATGAGCAAGGGTTGATGGTTTGTTCCCTTGATCTTATCATACTATATTACACTAAAATAAAAATTCTATATTCTACCCTACTAATACTAATTCTATAACTATGTGTTAACTACTTTATTAACTTTGTTATGTTAATTATATGATATGGTTATATTAATTCTTATCTTTATCTAATCTAAGGGATGTAATCTAACTAAATAAATGTAATTGTTGTCATGTGAGTTATGTACCTTAATTACATGGATGATGTAAACACAAATTATATCTTTTTCTAAATACTAAGCAATTTAAAATGTTTTTAAATGCACAAAGAAATTATATGAGTGATGTTGTCAATCTAAACGTTGTAAATGATGTATGGTTATTAATCTATTATTTTTTTAAATCTATTATGACGTAACTGGATGATACTACTCAATGGTAATGTTTAATAGATGGTATGGTTTGATTAAGATGGAATAAACTAAACTAAACTAAAGTTAAGTGAAATGTAACGTTCTAAATGGTGCTATTCCTAACAAAATTTTAATTTAGCTTGTAAGTAACTGCTCTTATGTCTAAACTAATATTTTAACTTAAATTTAAGCTAAGTAAACGTTAATTACTGTACTAACTATCTTATGAGAACTATTATATTAACTAATTCTATTTCTAATTTATTACTTTTTTTTTAAATATTAATTTATATATCACATTAAGTTTATATACATGGTATTCAGTTTCCACAGGTAAGTAGTTGCCTTAATGATTGTACATTTTTTTTTTATAGGCATAATATATCTACACACTTTGCCTGGGTATCTGAAATACATTACACAGTCATCTTCATGTTCTCTCTGTAGTGCATGTGTAGAGTTTACTGGTGTCGTAGTTCAGCCTTTTTGTGTCTGTAATTAAGCACTGTTCTGACACTGTTTTCTGCGTTTCATACACATGATACACCGGAATGGAGCTTAGTTGGAAATGAGCTGTCCTAGTTCACACGGTGGTATCTAAGTTTAGAAGCACAGTTCTTCATCTGATGTCTACGGACACATGATAGTTCAGTGTTCTTGGTACATGATTACGCACATATTATGGATCTATATGTAAACTATTTTACATAGCATATTATAATCTATTCATGTACTAATTATCACTCTACATTTATATGTGGGTTTTCAGGTATTTCTACCCCAGATGGTAAAACTAGTGACCACCTGAATATCCGGTCATTTTGATGCATACCACTCTGTATGACCGTGATCAGGGAGTTGTCGGTCTGGACACTGCAGTGAACATCCGTCAGAACTCGATGGAGCTTTCTCACCGTATAGATGACGCTTAGGGTTGCAACTGTGATATGGAATCTCTGGACTCAGCATGTGTGATCTTACGGCTCACTGTAGCAAATCGGATGGAAGATGCCCTCAAAAAATTGGCCTAGTACTGCAGTGATGGAGATTCTGCTGGCATATGACCTAAGATAATAAATGAGCCTAGGATTAGGCAAGCGGAGGGATTGGAATATTTACAAAAAAGGATCTTCAATTTTTGACAATGCAGGAATTAATAATGCATCTTTCACATTTCATTTCCAGAAGATTTTAAGACATTGGAAAATATAATTGTAATTTCTGAGTAATTTACTAATCCCAAAAGGTTTCTGACCTGTTTCTTTCTGTTAGACATGGTCAGATTCATAATTTTGGTACAACTTTTCAGGTCAGTCTACAGTTGGACTTGAGAAATGACATGACCCAAAAATGAATTTATTTTAGGCATAATTTGACTTTGCTTGGTTTGACAGTGAGACCGAAGAGTCGCACTCTGTCAAAGGCATGTCTCAGTTTCAGTAGGTGTATTGTCCAGTCATCAGTATTCTGATTTATTCATGTGTATTCTATAAGTTCACTACATGTATGCCCCTCGTCGGATTTGCCAGTCTCACTAACTAGTGTAGTTGCGCTATGTATGTCTGTCGTCTGATTCACTAGGTGTTGGTGCACTCTGTTCGTCTGTCACTACTTCTGTCTCTTGTCTTGAAAAGTGAGGTTTCCGCATGTTGACATGGAATATCTCTAAGTGTCTGTTTATCGATATTTCATAGTCAACATGTACCATGGTTATGTACCACCTTGAATGGTCCTTGCCATTTCGTTTGTATGGAAGTAGCCTAAATCTGTCTTGATCAATGTTCAAGATCACTTGTTTTCGCACCTTTGTTTGTGTGCTTGTGGTAGAACTGACCCTTCCTCTATCAAATGGCTTGGGTGCCAGTGTAGAGGGTTGTACTTCAGCTGTAGGATGTCCACCCTTAAACTTTCGTACTAATTGTTGACAGACACTTACAAGCAAATACATTATGACAAAATAATTTTATACTATTGAAAAAACCTGGCCTGTTATTGTTGTATGCCAGATGACCAGCACACGGTGTTTTATGTGCATTCTTTAGCACAGTTAAACGGTGTTGTTCAGGTAATACCTGTTCATGGTTACCTGTAGTATAACATCTGGTTGAAATGCCATTCTTCAAGTCTAGAGAACACTGATGTATGTTTGGTGATTTTGGCTCTTTGTTTCATTAAATTTAAATATGGAGACACATTAAGATCAGATTTCTGCTGGTGTATAAATTTCTGTGTGTTTGTGTCATCTGTGCTGGTTGGAAAAAGCATTAGTAGTGTCTCATCTTGTAATGGGTCATGATGTTTTGAAGTGTCAACTCTGGTTGTTACCTTAGCTGCATTTAATTTCTCCCATGCAACTATTTCATCACTAGTACATTGTTTCAGTTGAGGTAAGCACCCCAAAATTAAATCAGTACAAGGGTTGTCAAGTATTGCACAAGTAAAGGTACCCGAAAGAAAAGGAGTATTAATGTGGGCTTTTGCCAAAGGGTAGATCTCAACGTTACCCGAAAAGGTTCGGCATTTCACAGTGTCACCTGTGTAATCACCTGGACTCACTAGTTCTTTTCGAAGACCAATAAGGGTGCTGCCACTATCCAGCAAACATTGGCATGGTACATTATTGACCATTGCATTGTGGAACACCAAATTGCCTCTGGAGGCTAGTGCTGCATTTACACTCTCGGATGAGCATGGTACTGTATGTCCACATTCTAGTCTTCCGTCTGCATGGAATTGGTGACATCGTTCACAGCTGTCAAAGCTTAATATATCGTTAACAGCACACACATCCTCTGCTTGGTTAGTTGAGTAACTAGTTCACTTTTCAATCTCACACTCATTCTCACTACCACCTATCTGAAGAGGTGTCAATCAACATAGCGTTGTTAGCTTTCAAACGTTGGCGGCCAAGGCACTTATTAGAATAATGGCCATAAGAGGAACAAAAAAAACATTTGATTGCCCGCCTGTATGCAGATCGTTTGCTTTGCTGCTTCTTGATCACATTTTCAAGATGCGCCGGATAGTTCGGCGATTTGTCGCACATAGAATAAGTGTCATGCATCTGTTGACAATAAATACATTTTGCCACTTTTCTGTCTTTCTTGTCATATTTCTGAAAAGGTTTTCTGTTGCTCTGATAGTTCTTTGGTTGGTCTTTCACAAAAGAAACTATCTCAGAGTCATTTGAAGTTTTAAAAATATCTCTGTTGGAAGAAAAATATGCTGAGCCTTTTTTCTCGAATTGCTGGATGTTCTCAATGTCTGACTGCTGCAAAAATTTGGCAAAAGGAGAAGGTATGGTAGATATCACCTTATCCATAGCAATTAAGTTTTTTAATCTATCAAAGTCTTTTCCTATGTTAGCTGCTTTAAGCCATCTGTCTAGAACACTCTGTACATTAGAAACATAATCAATAAAGGTTTCACTAGGTTTAGGTTTTAAATTTGAGAACTGAACCTGATACCCAGAGGCATCAAGTAAAAAGTGCTGCATAATCCTATCATGGATGTATTGATAGTTAGATCTGAGCTCAGTTGGTATAGATTCTATCACTTTAAGGGGCTCACCACTCAGATTCTTCATATACAGCATGGCCCACATCTCTATTGGAACTTGGTGATATTTAAATTGATACTCTACATTCTCTGTCCAGGCTGATATGGAGTCATCTTTACAATATGGTTTGATAATATTTTTGTATTTGTTGAACTTATTTTCCTCTTGTTGACTTCTTAGTTTAGTGGCAGCGATCTCTGCGTGTGAGTCTACATCCATGCCTTTCATCTTTAATTGTGTCTCTGATTCTACCTGAATTTGTTTTTCTTTCATCTTGCCATTTCATCTATCTCTTTTTGTTTTAATTCTTTCTCTTGATCTAATTGCTTTTGCTTTAGTTCTAGTTCTTTTTGTTTTATCTCCTTATCATGTTCTAGCTGTTTTTGTTTTGTTACCTCAGCTAGTTGAGCAATCTCTTTATCATGTTCTAACTGATGTTGTTTTAATGTCTTATCATGCTCTCTCTCTCGTGCGCGTTCGTCCCTCTCTGCATTCTCTTTTCTTATACGTTCCGCTGTCTCAGCATCTTTTGCTTCTTTAAATTTCTGATCAGCATATTGTTGTAGCTCTTTACCTGTGTATTGTAGCTCTTTACCATCTTTTATAAAGTCCGATAAGGTCGCCATGCTGTTAAGTAATTAGCTAGTGTTGACTTACCCTGCTTTGTTTATTTACCTATTTATCTATAATGTTATCTATTTGTTCCTCGTTAAGGAATATTAATTTTATTTCAGTTTATATTCTGACCAAAAATTCTATGTTGGGCAATCAGAGCACAGAAAATATAATAGTGTATCACAAGCTGAAAAAGAGATGCACTATTAATTACAATGCATGCCAAAAATATAGTTGCACTCAACTTAATGTTCCCGAGAATCGGGGAACGAAGCTCCGTTGACACAGGTCACCTTGCTTGGTACACTGGGGCGGAGACACGTTTTGCAAGTAGCACACTATATTTGGCCCAACGGTGTATGTGCACAGCTGTGGTTTGCCCTCTGATATGTAGGGCAGCCGTAAACACGCCGACTTAACGATATAATTTACCCGACAACTAAGGACAATGACTTAGACAATGACAGACTTACGAACAACTAGAACATGTATTAATTAAATTTAATGTCAATGTCCTGTCTTTGTTCTAAACAGTAATTGCCTTTCGTTACTACTCTAGTTAATTTCTGTAAACGTTGTGCAGCTAAGTATCATATGCTTAGCCCAAAAATAGTTCCATCGTGACGATAAACAAAGAGAAAATAGAACCCAAAAATATAAATAAATGCTTTTAAAGAAATAAAAATAACATAATAATGTTTAAATAAATAAATATATTCATTTACTAATTCAAATAAGTAAATAATAAATAATATACAGCACAGATTCAGGCGAGCCGCCGCTAACCGATCTTGTAAACACTCGACTGCTTTATGCTAATGACGCAGAACAACTGTCTGTCAATCACTCTACGTCACCGCGCAGCGCTATTTTTAGTTTTGAAAAATCGATATTGTCGGCTGGCGATGTATTGCTCCGCCCTGAATCATGTTTGGTGCTTATTCAAGAATAAATTGGTAAATACATGAATAAATATAAGAAAATAAGAATATTAATACTTACAGCTTCGAAGAATACATGATGTCATTAAATAAATATATCTTAAACACAATTAAACACTATTTTGTCACGATAGGCATATTTCTAGCTCGCAAATTCTCCTGTCTGCACAAATTATCGTTACTACAAAAATTAAACCCTAGTCTGGAGCCCTGTGGAAGAGTGGATTAGCTTGAACTTTTCGTTCAAGCTTCACTTTCTGACACCACAATTACCCTTGCCTGTCAACAACTCAACTGGACAGGCATCATCGGGTACTTCTGGCACACCATACAAGAAAACTTGCAAGTCGTGTGCGAGGAATTTAAATGGTACATTTATTGCCGTTGGCTCGCTACAAGCAGTGAACAGTCGCTATTGAAACACACAACATACAGCCACAGTATTATCTATCCCGAGCTGCTACCCCTATGCTGACTTTCTACACAAATAATCACAACAAAAAAAACCCTATCGCTATCCTAACGAAGTGAACACTTCGAAGTCCCGTCTCCCGTCTGCCAATCTTTTCCTCCGCGGTCACACACCACGCGGGTTGACCTTCACCCTGGTGCGTGCTGCCTCACATTGCACGTTGCTGGCAAACGTGGCCTGTTGAGTCACCTTGAGTGTCTACTCAACTTCTCTGTGACCACCACGAGGCGTGATGTTATATTGATTAGAGTGTTAACTCTCTGAACACCGCCTGCGTGCCTCATGAGGGAAAGATTAACCATCTCTCCTTACATCATCTTCACGGATCTTCCCTGGGGCACCCTTATCCCCTCCTGGCCTCTTCAAGAATGACTGCTCTTCCTAGCGGAGGGGATGTGGTTGAGTCTTTGACATTCCCGTTGATGTGTTTGTTTTCTACTTCCCATTGAGTTGTTTGTTTTCTACTTCCCATTGAATTGTTTGCTTTCTACTTCCCATTGAATTTGTTGATTTCTACTTCCCATTGTGTTGTTTGTTTTCTACTTCCCATTGAGTTGTTTGTTTTCTACTTCCCATTGAATTGTTTGCTGTCTACTTCCCATTGTATTTGTTGATTTCTACTTCCCATTGAAATATTTGTTTTCTACTTCCCATTGAGTTGTTTGTTTTCTACTTCCCATTGAGTTGTTTGTTTTCTACTTCCCATTGAGTTGTTTGTTTTCTGCTTCCGATTGAGTTGTTTGTTTTTACTTCCCTTTATGTTGTTTTTCTACTTTCCCTTGATTGTTTGTTTCTACTTCCGAT
>JACEFZ010021455.1:0-35000 GCA_014155875.1 Cepaea nemoralis
CCCCCTTTTCCAGTCGTTGATTCCAAGTGCCTGTAGGTCTGTACATGTATTATCTCTCCACCGCCTTCTTGGTCTACCTCGGGGTCTACGGTCATTTATTTCCTGAGTGTAAGCGAGTTTTGTTTCCCTATTATCTTCCATTCTTTCTATATGCCCCAGCCATTGTAATCTATTAGCCTTCATGATACCAGTGATTAGCGGGGACTTAAACAAATCATAAATGTCTTTGTTACTTCTTCTTTTCCTCTCTCCACTTTGTGTATCCCTAATGGGTCCAAAGATGCGTCTTAAAATTTTGTTCTCAAAGGTTTGTAACAAGGCTTCGTCTCCTTTCGTTGTACTCCCGGTTTCAGAGCCATACAGCACAACTGGTCTGATCAGTGTTTTGTATATTGTGATTTTGGTGTTACGAGATAGCGCCTTTGATTTTAGTAGATGTTGTAGTGCATAGTATATCTTATTTCCAGAGTTGATTCTAGTTTGTATTTCTTCCCTTATGATGTTGGAGCAGTTGAAGATTGTACCCAGGTATTTGTATGTTTCCGTTCTTTTGCTTGCTTGCTTGCTTGCTTGTGTTCGTTGGCTTGAGCTCCAACGCGAAGTCCTGTATGTCGGATGAAGGCATCCTGTTGTCCAACATCAGTGTGATGTCATACAGGACCTGAGTTTTGCGTGAGTATCCGTTGTCCCATGTCTGGCTTATTGGTGTGCAGACTGGTGGTTCCTCGCCGTACAGGCAGACACTCTCCGACTTCGGAGGAATCGGCGATCCTACTGACCTTAGCCAGGACCCCGAAGGGACCTGTTGCCCAGGACGCTCGACGAGGACGCGTCAATAGGTCTTGGCCAGTATATAACCCGGCCCTGGTGCCTTGGAAACACCTCTGCGTCCCTTCCGTTCTTTTAATGGTCATATTATCTATTTGTATGTGGCCAGAGTTTTTAGCCATTCCGTCTCTTGAAATTACCATATATTCTGTATTATCTTGGTTGATAACCAGCCCCATCTGTTGCGCTTTTTCCTTTAAGTGAGTCAATATTTCCAATGTCTTTTGTTCACTTTGCCCTATAATATCTATATCATCTGCATAACCAAGCAGCTTGGATGTTCCTCCAATATCACATTCCTCCTTTACCTTCCTTACAACTTTCTCTAGAGCCAGATTGAAGAGTAGCGGCGATAGTGCATCACCCTGTTTCAAGCCAGATGTTATTTGGAAGGGGTTTGATTTCCTGCCTTTATATGTTACTATATTATAAGTATCTTCCATGCATAGTCTGGTCATGTTGATTAACTTCCTTGGTATTCCAAATTCCTGCATAGCATTCCATAGACTATTCCTATGGACACTATCATAAGCCTTTTTAAAATCCACAAAAATGTTATGGAGATCTCTTTTATATTCCCAATGTTTCTCGGCAGGTAGTTAGGTACTTTGGTAAATATCAGTTCGGTAGGTGGGTAGGTAGAATACACACGAGCGAGCCGGAAGAAACAAATAGAACCATGAGTACAACTGGCAACTAATGCAAATATGATCAAGCCTAAACACAAAACGTGCGAGGATGGGCCTGGTCGGGGAAAATAACATTTCCCGGACAGAAACTTGTGACAGTCCGGCACGCTGTTCAATAGGTTCGGTCAACAAGCTGCAGACAACCAGGGTACGCTAGGACAGACACGCAAGAAACTGACAGACAAAACAGACAGACAGATAAACAGAGGTGGGAAAACAGATCTCAACACCAGTGTATATATGGAGTGACAAACCATCAGTTTGTGTAGCGCGAGGGAAAACAGAATGACACAATTTATTGAATTCTGAATGTATCAATGTTTAGGACGTTATTCTGTTTTCAAATTTGACGAGTTTTTATGCAGTTATCTTGGAAATATGTGTTTGTTTTATAAAATTTACATTGTCATTTATGAAATCTTGGTTATTGTACATTATTCATCCGCCTCTTCTTCTTCTGCATTTTCTTCTACCTCACCATCTTTGTGTTCTTCGCTCTTTTCCTCCACATAATTCCCTTTATTCTTTTTCATCTTCGTCTTCATAATTTTCTTCTTCTTCTTTACCTCCTACTCCTCTCCTTCTTTTCCATCACCTTTTGCCTCCTCCACGTCTTTTTCTTCTTCTTCTTCTTCTTTTTCTTGTTCTTCTTCTTCTTCTTCTTCTTCTTCTTCTTCTTCTTCTTCTTCTTCTTCTTCTTCTTCTTCTTCTTCTTCTTCCTCTTCTTCTTCTTTATTTATTTGCATCCCTTTTCTGTATCGAACATCGCAAAGAATAGTCGCCAAGGTCGTTTTTGTATACGAAACAGTTATAACATACTGGGCTGAGATTATAGTCTACTTCTTTTCCGCCTCTTTACATATTCACACACACACACACACACACACACACACACACACACACACATACACGCACATACATATACGCGCGCGCGAGCGCATATATAAATATATAATGCGACGCGCTGATACATTTGTGAGTGTCATGATGGACATCGTTCACGATCCCTGGGCCGAATCTGATATACGAAGGGTAAGCTAATAAGTAGCCGGCTTCGTGGCTTAGAGGTTAGCAACTTTTCTCCGAAATCTCGTATACTCTCGTGGGTAACGTGATGACGGTGAGAATCAGCAGTGGTTCGAATCGCATCGGTAACTTACGGGGTATGTGAGCCGGCCGCTCATAAAGCAATGGCAAACTACTGAGCGTAATCTTGCCAAGAGATCAACATACAGCTGAAAGATGCTGGTGTTGACAGCGATGTCCTGTAAAGGATATGCAAAAAAAAAAATTAAACAACTGATAAGTAAGTCACAAATGGCTGTAGAAAAATAACTACATATGATAACAACTTGAAACCAATTTATTTTTATACATACATTGTCCCTTTATTTCTCAACATAATTTCCACCAACATTGATGCACTTATCCCATCGTTTTATCATTCCTCCCAATCCGGCTGCATAGAACTGCGTGCTCTGTTTTCTAAACCACGTTTTCACTTCACATTCGTCATTCGCGAAATGTCTCCCGATAAGGTGGGTTGCCAGAGTTTATGCTGACAAATGTTTGTCCCGTGAAGCGGCGCATAGCTGGGTAGAAAAAAATTACGAGGGCGAGTCAATAAGTAAAGTCACACAGTTCTGTTTGATGGCCGGTAAATTAAAATGTGTCAATAAGAGGGAAAATCATAAATTATTAAATCAGGACTAAGGGGGGGGGGGGGGGGGGGGGGGGGGGGGGGGGGAAGGGGGAGGGGAAGGGTATAGCCGCGCTAGATTTCATTAGAAAATAGCAAGTTAAATGGTTTGGTCAAATGACTAGGCTACTAATTAACTGTATACCATCAAAAGGAATAATGTACAGACAAAATGGAATCATAAGAAGAGACTCACGATGTAAACGATGGACAGAGGGAACAACATGGAGTCCATGGGAGTCTCAATACATGAAGCCCATAAACGGGCACTCTCCCGTTGTTTATGCTTCACCTCAACTCCACAAGGTACAAGAGAAACAAGATGATATGATGATGATGATGATGATGATGATGATGATGATGATGATGAGTACGCGGGTGAGTCAATAAGCAAGTCACACAGATCTGTGGGATGGCAGATAAATGTAGTTGGTGTTTTCTACAGGTGTCATTAGGTGACAACAACATCGAACTTTATGTTCCCATCTGTCAGCTGACGCTAGGTGTCTCATGCGCATGCGCAGTGTATAAACAAAATGGCGACTGTACTTACGGAGTGTACAACCAAAGGGCAACGTGCTGTTATGCGTTTTTTTGTGGGCAAAAGGACTGTCTGCAAAGGACATTCATAAGGAAATGCTTCCTGTTTATGCTGACACATGTTTGTCCCGCATAGCTGGGTAGAAAATTTTATCAAAGACGCTCTAAAATTGTTGATGAAATCCGAATTTGGTCGTTCTGTTGAGATTGCAACAGAAGTATCCGTTCATAGGATGGAGGAGATGATTAGATGTGACAGGCGAATAACGATAGACTCTGCAGCATCTGCAATAGGGTGCTCACATGGTTCAGCATACAGCATAATGCATTATCGATTGAAATTTTCAGGACTGCTGGCTAGAGAAGTGTTTCTTC
Source organism: Cepaea nemoralis (assembly GCA_014155875.1). NCBI lineage: Eukaryota > Metazoa > Mollusca > Gastropoda > Stylommatophora > Helicidae > Cepaea > Cepaea nemoralis. Next base: position 4,132 of record JACEFZ010021455.1, read on the forward strand.
TTCATGACAATGCCAGACCACATACAGCTCGATTAACTCAGGAGAAAATTAACCAACTAAGGTGGGAAGTTCTGGAACATCCACCTTACAGCCCCGACTTAGCCCCTAGTGATTTCCACCTTTCTGGTCTACTGAAATCCACTTTGGCGGGAGATATTTCGCGAATGACGCCGAAGTTGAATGTGAAGTAAAAACGTGGTTTAGAACACAGAGTACGCAGTTATATGCAGCCTATTCCTGGTCAACGAATGTGACATTACAGGACAATTGATTTTTCTGTCAGATGTCTAAATGTGAATATTGCGTCTCTCCAGCTTCTTATTAGGTCAAAAACCAATCTGGGCTTCTGATAATAGTTTTTGCAGTAATGGTCTTAATCTTCTTTCAGTGAATTTTGGCATAAATTAACCCATTAAGGCTAAGTAGTGAGATTCCTTTATAATTACCACAATCTTTCTTATTGCCTTTTTTCCCAAATTAGTACAATTATTGTCTTTTGCCACTCATCTGGTGTTTCTTAGTCTAACCAGGTCATCTGGGAAATTGGTCTGAGCCCATTAACACTGCATCGTTTATTGATGTTATATCACTACTTTATCCCCCGCAACATTTACTTGTATCATGTAGTTCTCATTTATCTCCCCAAGCCCCTCATTTACAGGGATTCCTTCATTGTCGCCCCACCTCCAGAACAGAATTATGTCGTTTTTTTCCCCCCGAGAAATTATCAAACAATCGCAGATAATGAACTGCAGCGGCGTCCCGGGAGGTAATCCAAATCGACAATTTACAAATCGAGTTATGTGTCCTTGGTAGAGCGATCAACAAAAAACTTGGATTGCGATGGCCAGAATGTTGGATTGGATTTGTCTACTCACTAGCCAGCTTTTCGTTAGGAAAATATTTAATTTAAAAAGTACTTTAAAAAAAAAAAAAACTCATTCAGCCAGTAAGCAGTCTTCTTTATCAGCCACTTCAGAGATCCACGTAGGGATCAAGACAATGATTATGATTAATGGTTAATGCAGAACTGACATCTAGCACTTCGGGAAACCCAAAGATGCTTCTTCTTGGCCAGCAGATGTCGCTGGGTATTGATACTGATTGTTTCAAAAACAATCTGTTTATAAACACTTCGAATTCGTATTTCATAGACATTCGCAATTATTAACTTACGAATGTGTTTGCTATGTTTGGTCATCAATGTGATGGCTGGAACTGTTTCTCTTCGGCGAGTTCTGTGATGTTAGCTGGTGTTGATGATGTTGCTAATATATTTATTGATGATTCTTTATTTCTAGATTTATGTTTTTTTTTTTTAATTCTAGATTTATTGAATTTCGAGAATCAGCTGCGGTTGGCTTGGCACGGCCAGACCAAATGATTCCCCGGGCCTTAAACAGCCCGCCTGCCGAACTTTTCTCATCCCGACCTACATACCTGCGGTTGTAGCAGTATCGGCTCCACTCGGCTACATTCATAAAGAATATAAGGAAGTTTAGCACTGTGAGTTTGAACAGCATGCAGACGAAAAGAGGAAACAATTGTTTTACACCGGAAAGTTCGGACAGGACATAGAAAATAGGAAGAAACTAATGACTAATTTGAACAGCATAAAAATACAAGCGGAAACTATGAGGTTACACTTATAAATTGAACAGCAAATAGAAGAGAAAATGGAAGCAAATATTTAATACTGGGAAGTCAGGACAGTCCAAAGAAGATAAAGGATAAAGGGAACCAACTGTTTTACACCGGCCAGTTTGAACAGCATAAAGTAGACTGGGGGAACTATTATTATTCTGAAAAATTTAAACAGCAAATAGAAGGTAAGAGGGGAGCAAGTATTTTATACTTGGAAGTTTGAACTATATATAGAAGAGAAGAGGAAAACAACTATTTTACACTGGGAAGTTTGAACTATATATAGAAGGAAGAGGGAAGCAACTATTTTACTTCGGGAATTTTGAACTATAATTAGAAGAGAAGAGTGAAGCATTTATTTTACACTGAGAAATTTGAACTATATATAGACGAGAAGAGGGGAGCAACTACTTTACACTGGGAAGTTTGAACAATATGTAGATGAGAATAGGGGATAAACTATTTTACAATGAGAAGTTTGAACTATATATACAAGAGATGAGTGAAGCAACTATTTTACACTGGGAAGTTTGAACTATACACAGAACAGATGAGTGAAGCAGCTATTTTACACTGGGAAGTTTGAACTATATATAGGTGAGAAGAAGGAAGCAACTATTTTACACTGGAAGTTTAAACTATATATAGAAGGGAAGATTATTCAAAGAGAACCATGTCACTGTTGCCTTTGTTGGGTTGACCATTGCCCCAGCGTCATCACACCAAGTACTTATGCGTTTTGAGTTCGGTTTGCAGTTCCATAGCAACCTGATCTCTATCCTTACCCTGACGATACACTAAAACATCGTCGGCATATGGCAATTTCCTCCCCGGTCCAGTGATCTGCTCGCTGGTGATTCTCACAGTGTAGGCGTTGAACAGCACCGGAGATAATGGTGATCCCTGTTGTAGGCCAGGATATATTGTTGTTGGTTCCGACGTCCAACTGCCACATCTAAAAGCTACTTTCCGTTGGAAGAGGGCTGCAGCAATCCAACTAAGGAGGAACAGACTTATCTTGAGTTCAAGAAGCTGAAGCATTAGAAAATCCAATGGTTCTCTGCTATACGCGTCCTCCAGATCAATCGCTGCAGCAAAGGTTCCAATGCCTGAGTGGAAACCATAAACATCATGGGCAAAAACTGCTGCACTGGTCCAGGTTTCTCTTTTGGGACGGTAACCTCCCAGGATGGGTGGGAAAACACCTTGCTTCTCTAGCTGGTTTGATATTTTTCTGGCAATTAACTTCTCCAGCAGTTTGCCTATTGTATTCTGCATGGTTATTACTCGAAATCAGGATTGAAAAATATGATTGAAAAATCGACTCCGGATTGAAGAATATGCTGGAGGCTGTCGCGAGGTTTTATATAGGAATATGTGGTCAAGTGTAGTGTGTAGTGCTGGTTGATTTCTTGTCCGAATTTCGAATCCCAGTCGATAATTATAGTATTCAATTTTTATGTTGTGTTGTTCGATCAATAGTCTCTAGTTCTGCCATCTCAATTCTATGAGCGCCAAACAATACTATGTTTGTTAATCTATGAACTGTTCTCTGTGGCGACGCGAAACAGACAGACAGACAGACAGACAGACAGACAGACAGACAGACAGACAGACAGACAGGCAGGCAGGCAGACAGACAGACAGACAGACAGACAGACAGGCAGACAGACAGACAGACAGACAGACAGACAGACAGGCAGGCAGGCAGGCAGGCAGGCACACAAACAGACAGACAGACAGACAGACAGACAGACAGACAGACAGACAGGCAGGCAGACAGACAGACAGACAGACAGACAGACAGGCAGACAGACAGACAGACAGACAGACAGACAGGCAGGCAGGCAGGCAGACAGACAGACAGACAGACAGACAGACAGACAGACAGACAGACAGGCAGGCAGGCAGGCAGGCACAGGCAGACAGACAGACAGACAGACAGACAGACAGACAGACAGACAGACAGAGAGACAGACAGACAGACAGACATAAACTTAAACACAGACATAAATAAATACCCATAGACAGACAAGAAGACTTGTTGTCCGGAATATTGTCTTAAGAAGTTCGGCTAACAGCGGAATGAAAGACTGCCAAAGAAAACAAAACCACGCACACATACCCCCAAATAAACTTCTTACAACAGAGAAATTCGGTTCCTGGACAAACTGATGACGTAGCCATAGATCTATTCCAAACTCTCAAATCCATTTTTATTTATTTCTTTAAGATCCCTATTATGAAGTCTTGAAAATTATCTGCCATCCAATCTGCATGGGCGTTCTCCCATATTTAAAAAAAAAAAAAAACAGTCCGCCTGGGCTAAATATATTATCTGCATCTTCAACTGGCGCGAAATTGATTGCTTGTGCAACTGAGCAGGGGAGCTTATTATTGTATGGAAGGACGGTTAATATAGCTATAATTGTGTGATGTGCAAAAGTATTACATGCCATTCGGGAGTACACTGGGGATGGGAGGCAGAGGGGGGGGGGGGGGGGGGTATTGAGAGGAACAGAACAAGAGGTGGGCACATCTCATTACAGGCAGATATATGCGCGTTCTGTAGACACTTAATGACTCCGGATTGAAGAATATGCTGGAGGCTGTCGCGAGGTTTTATATAGGAATGTGTGGTCAAGTGTAGTGTGTAGTGCTGGTTGATTTCTTGTGTCATGCCAGTTTGTGTTGTATGTTATATTATAGGCTGAATTTAGGTAATCGCTGTTTTCTCTGTGGCAATATCGATTGGGGAACACTGTGAGGTCAATAGGACAGTTCATAAATAAACATACATGTATTGTTTTGCGCTCATAAAAGTGAGAGATGGTCATACGTCTAAGTATACAAGTTTATGCAGCGATGCGCTGTCGTCATTGGGGGGGGGGGGGCAGGTTCGAATCCCAGTCGATAACTATAGTATTCAATTGTTATGTTGTGTAGTTCGATCACTAGTCTCGTGTTCCGCCATCTCAATTCTATGAGCGCCATACAATATTATGTTTGTTAATCTATGAACTGCCGGTCTCTCTGGCTGAGGGGCTACAACACTTTCTCTCTGTAATCCCGTTTATCACGCAGAGTCTCGTAGCTGAGGCGGTTCGACCCCCGCTCGTGACTTGCGGGATACTGAGCCGGCCGCTCAGAAAGCAATGGCACACTACTAATCTTGCCAAGAGATCAACAGACAGCTTAAAGATGCTGCTGTTGACAGCGATGTCCTGTAAAGGATATGCAAAACATTTAATATATGAACTGTGCTCTGTGGCGACGCGGTATAGTCGTTTGTCATGCGGTACGAAGGTTATGTGTTCGTTTTTGGTCTTCGCCATTCTCGAGTGTAATTTGTTTTTCGAACAACGCAGCGACGGATCGCTGGGGTTAGGGAGTTCGTGGTCTGTGCCACGACCTCGCCAGGGCAAAAAAAGACCGAGTCTGGGATAAAATTCGGTGCAATGAAGTCGGTCCTATTGTCTTTAACATTAAAAGTTAGTTGCATATCCTTTACAGGACGTTGCAGTCAATCCCAACATTCTTGGGAGTGGCTGCTTGTTATTTCTTGATAAGTTTACGTTCACTAGTTTGTTGTTGCTGTCTAAACGACCGGCACTCAAATCATTGTATTAAAACCCATGAAAGGCCAAATCGCCCGCCGCTGTGTTTCGAACGCGGTATGCAGGATTACCAATTGCGTCTGTACCACCATCGCCACAGTACAGAGGGTCTCTGACTTTAACTTACACCTACATAATCCTTGAGCTGTTGCAGCAGAGTGTTTTGGCCTACCAGCACAGTGATCCGGGTTCCAGTCCGAGATGACGCAGAATCTTTCCTAGCAGTAACCTAATTTAATAGGAAAATATTTGCTATTTGTGCCTTTGGCTAGGATGATAGTGAGGCTGGGAGCTGGTAACTCACCAGTGTTACACGGAGACCCACTAATAACGAGATCCGATCTTGAAACCCAATTTGTACGTGATCCGGTCTTGAGACTCTCTATATACGAGATCACATTTTGAGACCCTCTATATACGACAAAAATATATTGAGACCAACTATATACGAGATCCCGTCGTAAAACCAACTATATACGAGATCCCATCTTGAGACCCACTATAAAACAAAGCTGATCTTATGACCCGCCATATACGAGATCCGATCTTGAGACCTGCTATATACGAGATCCGATCTTGAGACCTGCTATATACGAGATCCGATCTTGAGACCTGCTATATACGAGATCCGATCTTGAGACCTGCTATATACGAGATCCGATCTTGAGACCTGCTATATACGAGATCCGATCTTGAGACCTGCTATATACGAGATCCGATCATGAGACCTGCTATATACGAGATCCGATCTTGAGACCCATTACATACAAGATCCGATCTTGTGACCCACTACATAAAAGATCCGATCTTGAGACCCATTATATAAAAGATCCGATCTTGAGACCCATTATATAAAAGATCCGATCTTGAGACCCATTATTTAAAAGATCCGATCTTCTTCTTCTTCTTCGTTCATCCGGAGTTTTTTTTTCCCGGATGTGATTGCGTTGTGCCTGTTTACAGCAGAGCTGCGTTCCTGCGCCGTTAGGCCGACACATCCGACTTCTGCGGGCATTTGTTGACCGGGTTAACCTTCCCGGGAAAGATCCGATCTTGAGACCCATTATTTAAAAGATCCGATCTTGAGACCCATTATTTAAAAGGTCCGATCTTGAGACCCGCTATATACGAGATCCGATCTTGAGACCCGCTATAAACGAGAGCCGATCTTGAGACTCACTATAAACGAGAACCGATCTTGAGACCCAATATATACGAGAGATGTAGACAGATGTAGGCTCAGTCAACTCGAAGTAGAATCGATCAGCTTGACTAGAACACAAACACGTGTAGAAGTACATGGGCGAGTCAATAAGTAAGTCACACAGTTCTGTGGGATGGCAGGTAAATGTAGTTGGTGTTTTTTACAGGTGTCATTAGGTGACAGCAACATCGGACTTTATATTCCTGTTCGTCAGGTGGCGCTAGGTGTCTCACGCGCATGCGCAACGCATAAATAAATTAGCGACTGTACTTACGGAGTGTGCAACCAAAGAGCAACGTGATGTTGTACTTTTTTGTGTGGGGAAAACGGACTGCCTGCAAAGGACATTCATAAGGAAATGCTTCCTATTTATGCTGACAAATATTTGTCCCGTAAAGCGGTGCATAGCTTGGTAGAAAAAATTTGCTCAAGGACGCTCAAGGACTAAAATTGTTGATGAAATCCGATCTGGTCGTCCTGTTGAGATTGCAACAGAAGCATCCGTGCAGCGGGTGGAGGAGATGGTTAGAGGTGACAGACGAGCAACGATAGACTATGTAGCATCTGCTATAGGGTGCTCACATGGTTCAGCAAACTGCATAATGCATGATCGATTGAAATTTCCAGGACTGCTGACTAGAGGAGTGTTGCTTCTTCATGACAATGCCAGATCACACACAACTCGATTAACTCAGAAGAAAATTAACCAACTAAGGTGGGAAGTTCTGGAACATCCACCTTACAGCTCCGACTTAGCCCCTAGAGATTTCCACCTTTTTGGTCCACTGAAAACCCACCTTGGCGGGAAACATATTCGCGAATGATGCCGAAGTTGAATGTGAAGTGAAAACGTCTTTTAGAAAACAGAGCACGCAGTTCTATGCAGCCTGTTTGGGAGGACTGATAAAACGATGGGGTAAGCATCAATGTTGGTGGAAATTATGTTGAGAAATAAAGGGACAATGTATGTATAAAAATAAACTGGTTTCAAGTTGTTATCATGTTTAGTTATTTTTCTACAGCCATTTGTGGTTTGCTTATTGACTTTCCCTCGTAGAATCGGTCAGCTTGACTTGAACACAATAATAAGTTATAAAACTGACATTGCTTTCTTCAGCACACAACCACACACTTACACTGATACAACTACATGCAAAACTAAACATAAACATATATAAAAGGGTTACTCATCTTCCGTGAGGAGATGTCTTGTTGTTAGCACGCACCTCGTATGCAGGTATTAACGTTAAGCACCTTTGAATGTCCCCGTGATAACTGACTCGATCTTTCGGCGAAGCAGCGTAATTCACAGCACTGCTTGAGAACCGTTGAAGTCTGAAGACGTTCGTGACACAAGCCAATATAGGGATATTGTTTGACTAATTGTCTACACGAAATGATAGACCGTTGCATCTTTGTCACCGCGGCGGGATCCGATTCCCCTGTCGGGGATGATGGGTCAAGGGGCAGACCCATGAAGGTAAAGGGCACAGAATTGCAATTATATATCAGAATTTGAATAGTCGTCGCCTGTCTAATGTTATCTGTCTTGGTAGTTTGAGTATCCCGCGAGGTATGAGCTATTGCATATTTATCACCGCTGTATGGGGTGGAAATATAAGCCGTAACAATGTTATCTCCAGTGGTTGTGGCTGTGGGTTTAGCTAAAGTAACGATGTTATCTGAACTTATATACGGGCGGACGTGTTGGGAACCATGATTAGAATGCTCAGAGAAGAGAATTAGAGACATAGACGCATACGATAGGAAGGACACTGGGGGAGCTGTCCATAATGATTTGTGTTGTGAACTACATGTTCGGGGGCTGAGTGGTCTCGAGGTATGGTGTCCGCCTCGAGTGCTGGAGGTCCCGGGTTCAGGCCCCGGTGAGGACCGGGATTTATTTAAAAAATCCACCTGGACTTCCAGTAATAAAATTTCCCCTGGTCTCTGGGTAGTGAGATCGGACGCCCGTGTGTATTGTTGCGCACGTAAAAAATCCCTTGGCAGTTCGAAATCGAAAAAGAGTAGCCTAACGGCGCTGCCCGGGCAAAATTTCGAGTTAAAAATCTACCCAAAGTATTTCAGGATCCTCGCCGATGCAACGGATTTCGTGCATTGAGCTGAGTTTCTCCAGACTCAGGTTTGAGTTAGGAGGAAAACGGAGCACTTATGTGTTAAACCGTGTGCCGTGATGTTGATCCATCGACTAAAACTAAAACTAAAAAAAACTACATGTAATAAAAATGGAGGATGGCCGATTGCTGAACTAGTTAATCTCTCCCCCCCCCCACCCGATGTGTCTCCACCTTGTCGCGGTGGGGGGGGGGGGGGGGGGGGCTTGCTTGTCCCAGAGATCCCAAGAGCATTGTCACGGATGCACAACTACATGTCGGACAAGCATTCGGTTAGGGACTAGACTAAGAGAGACACAAACCCGCTGCTCTGCAGGTAGACAGTCAAGAGGATAGCAGTCAATGTCTAAATTAGGAGCACCATGCCGCTAAAGTTTGGTCCGGACACATACTCTAAGGCTCTCAGCTGAGGGATATGGCTGATCGCCTCTAAGCCATAAACACTCGGATGTGAGAGCCGGGCCGATACCCGCCTACCGATAAATGGAGGTGAGATGCTGAGCACGCTACATGCTTAGTTCAGATACTTGTTCGAAGGCTCTCAGCTGGGGAATATGAGGGATCCTCCGCTTCTCGCTCACTGAACGCGCACGAAGGTAAGGTGCTGAGCTGGCAGCACATGTAGCCTACCTCGTGAGCGAGTACTAAAAGTAGAAAAGTCCCCCTGTCGCATGAAATTTTTACGAAAAATGTCTGTATCTATACTCATAGAGAGTGTAGTCAAGGTGGAAAAACGTCTCAATATCACGAAATGGAACGCCTGGCTAGCGAATCCATTGCGTGGTCCGAAGTCCGAAGCGAAAGCTTACCTAGTGTATGTCATCCGCAGACTGACCGTTCCTAGTTTGTGTTTGAGCGACCAGTGGCAAGCGAAATGCCCAATAGATGGAAGTGAGGAATTAAAGCAGCCATGAGCAGGACGTGGCAATTCCTCGGGTGAGCCCAGTCTCAGAGCAACATGTGCAGGCTCTGCAACTATGGAAGCCTCCTTAGATAGCGGGGAAAGCCCATGGTCTGCCCCTGCCTTCCCTTGAGGGTTAACCGTGATGTCTTTGACCGTTCTATCTTGACCAGCTGAGATACGGGCGGTATCACAACAATAAATTCAACGTGCATTGAAACCCGAGGAAGGCTAACCTCATTAAAAATGCCCGCCGAAGTCGGAAGTGCCGTGCCACCGGTGGCAAAATAAAAATTGGCACTACGATTATACGTCCGAAAGTCTCTCGTGCTAGGAACAGCTCTGACTACCTAGTTTCCGAACGCCGCTCATGTCCGGAACAGCTCTGACTAGATAGTTTTCCGAATGTCCATCGTGCCCAGAACTACAGAGTCGTGCTCTGACTATTGTGTCCCCTGGGCACAACGACAGGCACATGTTCGAATCGAAAACTCGCTGAGTGGATACCGTCTGCAGACCTGTCTGGTTTGTGCGGGAATGGACCGGGGCGAACGAAACGCCCAATATATTGAAGTGAGGAATTAAAGCAGCCATGAGCAGGACGTGACGATTCCTTCCGTGAGCCCAGCACCAGGGAGCTATGTATCGGCCCTGCAACTATGGAGGCCGCCCTGGATGGCGGAAAATGCCATGGACTGTCCTTGCCTTCCCTTGAGGGTGATCGTGAAGACTTCAACTGTTCCAACTTCGCCAGCTGGCACGTGGACGGTACCACAAAAGTGAGAGTCTCCCAGGAATGCTAACCTGGTCAAAATTGCACGCTAAAAGTCGGATGTGTTGGCCTAAGGGTTTCAGCCCTAGGGTGCCTAACGAGACACACCGCAATCACATCTGGGGAAAAAAAACACTCCGGATGAACGCAAAGAAGAAGAACTAGTTAATTCACCTAATGCAGAAATGAGTGTGCAACTGGGTTTTCTAATAACTGCTGCTTCCATCGACGATAAACTTTAATTATAGTGGCGGACTGATGTGTTGGCATTCTGACAGCGGCCGTATGCATGCCTGCGTGTGGTTCTGTTGGATTTGTAAGGACTGCTGTTTGCTTCCCTTTTCACGTTGAAAAGTTAGGAGCAGCTTTTGTGATATTCGCTGGCAAAGGAACGGAGCAATTTTGTTATGAGACAAATACGTTGAGCTGATTCACGACTCTGGTGATCGAATTAGATGGCAGAACATAACCGCCCACGCTTATTGGCATGGCACATGATGGATGGATGGATTGATGGACGGATGGATGGATGGATGGATAGATGGATGGATGGATGGATTGCATGAAGTTGGAACCGCGACTATCGACCAACTAACGAATAACATAGAATACATATAATTGGAATACAACCCTCTTTAAGGACGGTAGCGAAAGTAACGTAAACATCTGAGGTCGGAATAAGGGGTACCTCCCACGTCCCTCTCCCCCATTTCTAATCGGTCGTGAAATGGATACAGAATCCAGCTCTTCTTGTCATATTTCCTCAGAATGTAGTGAATAGTCACAACTTGCGGGTAGTACGGCAAAGGATGCGCAGTAGCACAGAGGCTAGCACATTTCCTATAACATGAAATTGTACAGAAAATCAAACCGGCCTTGGGGTTGATCGCAGCTTCCTTGCTCAGGACAAACACCATGTAAATATAATCTGACCCAGAATGAGCGCCGCTCTATATTTGGAATCAGTTCCACATTCCTAAACTTTACGGTGGGCATATTTGAAACCATGACTTCTAAGCCGATAGGTGAGCCCACTTTGAGACTAGAATTGAGAGGCTAAACTAAAATCATAATTTTAATGAAGTTTAACAACGGTGCAAAATGGAAAAAAAGAGAGGCGGGCGAAGAGAGAGAGAGAGAGAGAGAGAGAGAGAGAGAGAGAGAGAGAGAGAGAGAGAGAGAGAGAGAGAGAGAGAGAGAGAGAGAGAGAGAACAGAACGAAAAACGTAAGTAAAAGGGACACAAGGAAATACGCACAGGAAATAAGACAATAAATGAATGACAGAAAAGACATATGGGGGGGGGGGGGGGAATGGAGAGAGAGAGAGAGAGAGAGAGAGAGAGAGAGAGAAAGAGAGAGAGAGAGAGAGAGAGAGAGAAAATGAGAGAGAGATCGTGAGAAGGAAAGAAGGAAGAAAGAAAGAAAGAAAGATACAACCGGCGTTATGAAACGAATTTATCTGTTCACAGCAACAAAGAAAGAAAGAAAGATAGAAAGAAAGACACAGGCACAGCCGAAGAAGAACACAGCATACCGCCGCGGTAATGAAACGATAATCAACTGAATTTATCTGTTAACGGCCAAATGTTACAGGCGCACTTTGGACGCACATTTACATCGGAAACATCTCTCATGGCGAATTTCTCGTTCGTCCAATGTCTAGACGTATATATCGTCCTACTAATCAGAATTGAGATAATTGGCACGTGACATATTAAGTCTTTCGTCCGATTGGCCGGATCGCTAGGAATTAAAGGGAGATTCTGATGCGGACAAATATACTAATCAACCTTGGAGGAAGGCCTGGGATTAATCCAAGCCAGTACACGGTGTAATAATGCTTGTTCAGAAACGTGTGTTTACGAAGAGGGGTTCGACGAAACGTTAGCGTGCTGTGGTAGTTATTAACGCTGTTGTGAAAGCAATGGCGATGAAAGCTCGTTGTTGATTAGTGGAATTTGTTGATAAGTTAGTCCGATTACATTGTTAGCTAACCATAGCCACGGAGTACGCCTCAGCTGACCATGGCGTAAATGGCCAAAGCTGCAATTTACTTAAAGAGGGTGGAATAACTGTATTCAATGATTAAAAACTCCGCCATGTAGTTTGCACGACAGGATGTTTCTGATCGTCAGAAGTGGTACCCTTTTCCGGAATGCACGGCCCTGTACTTTTCTGACACTCTCTGAGAGAGGGACCATATGAATCATGACTCCGGGTGTCTTTCTCCTGCTGCCGTTTCGTACCATAACGAATTATACATAGATTTGTGCACATGGACAGCACGGTTTCAAGAATGTGTTTGTTGGCAGTGATTAAGCTAGACAGGTCAAGCAGATCTAAATGTGTTCCTGGAAATGTCTTTGGAAGTAAGGATAGCCAGCTAGATACTGACCATATCAACCACCGAGGGCCGATGGTCCATTATGGCTTAAAGCAGTGGTTCTCAACCTTTTTTGGCCCGTGCCCCCCTTCACAATATTTTCAGAACGTCATTCCCCCCCCCCCTTTCGTATTTCTTACCTAAAAATGTAGCCCGTGCCCCCCCCCCCCCCCTTTTCACCATATTTTCAGAACACCATTCCCTCCTTTCGTATTTGCTACCTAAACATCCAGCCCCGCCCCTACACAGTATACGCAATAATGGAAGCTAAATTTAATAGCACATACTAAAACAAGTCTAGACGTCCGCATAAAACATGATTTGTGGGTCTACTTACTTTATAAAATGAAGTTTAGAAGGGTGAGACGTACAGAACCGTACAGTATGAAGTGGAAAAACAATATCAAGTAATCGGTTCTTGTATTAACGCGATCTTGAAATAATCTTAATCCCTCCCCCCCCCCCCCCCTCGGAAACCCTAAAAATCCCCCGGGGGGGGGGGCGGCGGGGGAATTCCCCACCGGTTGAGAACCACTGGCTTAAAGCATGTAAACGGGTTGTTTATTACTAATTACTACAAAGCTGAATGTATTGTGCATTTATATGACTGTTTGTTGTTGTTTGTCCATCAATAATGATGATGACCATTCAATTCATCCAGTGGGGTTGAAGGTGTGGAGCCGTGGGTTCTAAGATGGCTGATAAGGCCTATTTTGGCTCGAAATGTTCTTTGACAATGTGGGCAAAGAATGCTTGACGTCTCTGGAGGAGGATTTCCTGCAGTGGTTTTTCTGTCCTGCCTTTTCTTCACAGCTCTTGCAGTCCTGGTTGCCTCACATATGACTGCACCTTTGTGCAATGATGCACGCCACGAATTTCAGTCTCTGGCTGCAGCCTCCCAGGTGTCATGATGAATTCCAAAAGCATTCAGTGAAATTTTCAGAGTGTCTTTACAACGTTTCCTCTGGCCACCTTAACGTTTTATTGACTAACCCATAGTACTTTTACAGCTTTATTACAATTCAACCCATTTCATTATTTTGTGTTCAGCTCGCCTGCGCAGTGACGATGTCCTCTTATGAATTACGCCCTCCTTTGCCATGTTTGTTCGCATCGTTACAGAATCTCTACGCCAAACATTATGACCACAACAGCTCTCGCTTCTGTATCGCTTTGACAAATGTTCCATCTTCGCTAATGTATAGAATACTATCATTTGTCCTGTTCTCGGTGCTACTGAATACAACAATGTCGCAAACTTGTATTTATGTGTATTCCTTTATATATATGTTTCTCATATTCTTGCTGATGGTCCATTTTCAGACATTGGAAAGCAGAAATTACCAGTTTTGTGTCCGAAAGCTATTTTCCCGAAGTCGTTAAGTACATTTTAACAGATCCAGTGCTTAACAAACATTAGGTTTGGATCGAACAAAAATGGATGTTGGAAAATGGGAAGTAGCAGCGTGTCACAGTTATGACCCAAAAGTTGTTACTATGGTAGCAGACATGTTGTATATAAATAAAATTAAAGGAGGTAGCGTAGGGAAAACTACTGTATTGATATTTCAATTGAGACAACATTGTGCAATGACAACATTTTGGCGATATATAAGCCTATATCAGATATGGGAAGTTGCTTAAGACGATTACTCATCCAATGTCACTAAATTAGTCCACAATATCAGTATTTCCCCAAGCACACCCCGTTTCTGGCAAGATGTTACCCTGCGACAGAATAGTGTTAGACCACCACTTGATGCCGTCTTCCCCCTTATAACGTTCATTATCTCTTGCTCGACTGCCTTCAACTTTCCACTCAAGTATAGACTTTATAAATGTGCCACGTCTTGTCACAAACATGTATCGAAAGGGGAAACTGATATGGGTCTGTGGTGTGATAGGGGTATCACATTTTTAGGTCTGTGGTGTTAAAGGGATATCACATTTTTAGGTCTGTGATGTGATAGGGGTATCACATTTTTAGGTCTGTAATGTGATAGGGGTGTCACATTTTTAGGCCTGTGATGTGATAGGGGTATCACATTTTGTAGGTCCGTGATGTGATAGGGGTATAACATATTTAGGTCTGTGATGTGATAGGGGTATATCATTTTTAGGTCTGTGATGTGATAGGGGTATCACATTTTACGTCTGTGATGTGATAAGGGTATCACATTTTTAAGTCTGTGATGTGATGGGGGTATCACATTTTTAGGTCTGTGATGTGATAGCGGTATCACATTTTTAGGTCTGAATGTAAGGAGCAATAGGTGACCAGTCTTTCCCTCACTTAGCGAGACAACCATCGGAGGCATCGAACCCTCGACAGACCGTGCTCTTGATTTTATCAGCGTAGCTCCGTATCAACTACCATAACGTGGGCGTTATCTCTGTTAAAGTGGCCACAATATTTAATGTAACTCTTCTTATTTCTTCACCCATCTCGCATCTCATTCCTATTGAGCGAAAAATTTCTATATTTGCGTGTTTTTTTTTTGCTTCCATGAACAGCCAGCGCTTGATCATATGTGTGGTAATTCGAATAAGGCTGTTAACTCGAACCTTTTCTTGTATCAATACCACAATGTATAAGAAAGTAAACGAAAACATCCTTACGCAGCTCAGTGATTACAGCTGTCTTGGAACAGTCATACCATCTGACAGAAGATGTCTTCTTGAGATTAGTACAAGAATCGACAAGACGAAGTAGGCATTTTGGTAACACGAAAACCATACTTGCCAGTAAAACGCTGCCAGTTGCAAAGGGGGAAATAGTGTTAAAGTGCTACATAGTAGCTATACTGTTATATGAATGTGTAGGAGATCAGATTAGCAGAATGGATAAGCGCGCTCGTTCTTAAACATCCGGTGCGCTGATGCTGAGGTAGCGGTTGCAACCCTTACACATGTTAGTTAAACTACAATGTTGGCTTCTCGTTCTTGACCTGGGGACGTAAATTTCAAGTACCTCTGAAGTCGGAATGGGTTCGCTTAATGGCGGGGGACACTGGTAGTAGGGAAAGCTAATCCACGCGCAAAAATTAGTCTCGTTCACCAGAAATGGTAGCTAGTGGTTGGACTACACTTGAGTTTAAAGCGAGTGAACGAAAATAAAGTGCTTTTACTACAACTATTCGTGTCAAGCATCTGCGGTATCGGGGCATGGCATGTTCACACCTTGCTCACCCGTCTTCTGACTGAATAATGTGTCATGGTAGAACAGAGCACGGTGAGCTCAGTGCACGAACATCCTAAACCCGACAAGGAGACCCATGTGTGAATGCTAGAATCACACATGCTATTGCGTTGTGGGTTAGGTTTTACACATTTAAAATCAAGCTACGGCAGCGGTCTCTGCGGCTTATTCTTTAGGACTTCCAACTTCAGAGGGACTTTTGTTAGAACTTTTCGTTTTTATCATCATCATCATCATCATCATCATCATCATCATCATCAACCTCTTACTCTTCCGCCTCTTCTTCTTCTTCTTCTTCTTCTTCTTCTTCTTCTTCTTCTTCTTCTTCTCCTCCTCCTCCTCCTCCTTCTTCTTCTTCTTCTTCTCTTTATTCGTCTACCAGTCATGCGGTTTGGCGTTGGTTATCATATCTGTCCGCAGCCTTCTGTCTCGTGTGTTCCCAGTCATTTCTGACACCAATGTTCCTCCACTCCATGAAGTCAGACTGTCCGGTACATTCCCTCTCTGCCTCCTTCTGCCTCTGCTCCCATCTAACCTTCCCGGTGTGATAACATTCTCCCGCTATCTCCTTCTCACGACACGCATAAAGAATGTGGACTTCTGATACGGGTAAACAGTTCTCTTTCGGAGTTCACTTCTTTAAGGCAGTTTCATTATTCTTTCTATTCGTTCTCTTAATTCCTTCAACAAAACCACATTCCTATGTCGGTCTAAAATGTTGACTTCTCGTCCTTAACTTGGTGACATAAATTACAAGTGCCCCTGAAGTGAGTTTGTCTGATTTCGAGGGACACTGGTAATATGGAAAGCTAATCCCCAAACAAAATTAGTCCAGTGCACTAGAAGTAGTGCGTGTATGGACTACGCTTGAGTCAAAGCGAGCGAGCGCAGCAACAACAACAACAACAACAACAACAACAACAACAACAACAACAACAACAACAACAACAACAACAATCCGGTAGAGATAGCCTTGGAATCTTATCAATGAATCTCATTCTAAATTAGATTTCAGTTTTTAATTACGAGAAATAATAATTAAACAAATGTAATGAAGTGGCGTTCGAAATACTGCTGCGCACGATATGGCAGCAGACCGCGTTGCGCTGGCTTTTAACAAATTGAATTGGAAGCCGGTCGTTCAGAAAACAGTGGCAATCTACTGAACGTAAACCTGCCTAGACATCAACAACAGCAGTGAAATGCTGGCGTTGACAGCTATGTCCTGTAATAAGGATATGCAAAAATACAACAACAAAATGACTACAGAGAAAATTATTAGGCTAGCGGATCGACTTCATTGCACCGGGTATTATCGCATATGGCTAGGTATCATTGTTAAGCGCCCTGTTACGCGTTTTATGGCGCATTGTGTGTATGGTGCTGTACCTATATTTTATACAATCATCGATAGTCAGTGGGTGATGTGGTGGCTATCACATTGTGTGTATGGTGCTGTACCTATATTTTATACAATCATCGATAGTCAGTGGGTGATGTGGTGGCTATCACATTGTGTGTATGGTGCTGTACCTATATTTTATACAGAAATCGATAGTCAGTGGGTGATGTAGTGGCTATCACACCGGTGGCTTTTACTTCCGAACACAATATTGATGCCCATTATAGGCAGAATGGTCATGGAAGCCAGGGTCAATTTTAAATATATGCCTCGATGCAGATTCGAATCCATGACTACCGTAAGGATTTGGCCAGCATCTACCTACCTGCCTACCTGCCTGCATGCCTACTTATCTACCTACCTACCTACCTACCTGCAGGCAAGCAGGCAGGCAGGCAGACAGGCACGCGCGCGCATACCTACCTACCTATCTACCTACCTACCTACCTACGTACCTACCAACCTACCTACCTACGTACCTACCGACCTACCTACCTATCTACATGCATGCAGGCAGGCAGACAGGCGGGCGGGCAGGCGGGCGGGCGGGGGGGGGGCGGCCGGACAGACGGCCGGACGGACGGACAGACAGGCAGACAGACAGACAGACAGACAGACAACAGACAGACAGACAGACAGACAGACAGACAGACAGACAGACAGACAGACATACGTACGTACATACGTATTCCTACACAAACAGACAAATACACCGATCTACAGTCACCTGTCTACAGAAACGCAGCGCCATGACAAATCCGTGTCGCAAGCACAGAATCGCCATACAATTCATCAAGCGCAAAGCTGATTAACACTGTGAAGGAAGCACCCACTAGTAAAATCTGGCCATCATGTGGGTATGGAAGAAACCCCCGTGGCAATCATAGCAGCCGGTTAATAAATGACTCGACATTGATTGCCATGTTCAGTGCAGGAGGACATCCAATCAACACAACATAAAACTGGGGAGCTCGACCAGAGG
The DNA here is from genome assembly GCA_014155875.1 of Cepaea nemoralis. Lineage (NCBI taxonomy): Eukaryota > Metazoa > Mollusca > Gastropoda > Stylommatophora > Helicidae > Cepaea > Cepaea nemoralis. The sequence goes on from JACEFZ010021455.1 coordinate 22,372, forward strand.
AAACACACACAAACACATGTTACACATAGTACATACGTAAAGGAGCACAAAATATGAGTTTCGTTATTATAACCATCATACTTAGGTGCATACTTCATTGCTCATTAATATTCGTCCACTATGGCCAACCCATTCACTGGTACTCACTCGTGCTTTGTACGAACATCGACTGGCACGCCTTCTTAGTTTTCATTCTCGGACCAACAACACATCCCCATTGCTTCCAGTTTCCCGCCTTACCGTCCTGCACCTTTTTTTTTCATGTATCACTTCCAGTCATTTACCAGGGATCTTCACTGAACCGTTACCATCACTTCCCCCGGTCCCCTTGAACCACAGCCTCTCGCGGCTGTCTGTATAAAAGTATCAAGGTGAAATTCACGTTAGTATCACAGCCTGGGATTCTGATTAAGCAGGGGGAAAAAAACAACTTCCTTTTCAAATTTTCATTTACTCTTCACTGTTCTCATTTTTTTCATCGTTTTATCCTTCTCATCCCGTTCTTATACCTTAATGTAGTCACTGGAGGGTCTTCTCCGTGATTATATCTTGTGTTTTGTGTATGTATTTGTTTGCTGATGAAGGTTAGTAGCCGCATCATCCTGCATGCTTCGTAATTCTGTTCTGTAAAGCTACTCATTGAAAGACCGGCACTCATACATAACAGAGGTCTGCTTCCAAATCGCTCGCAGCTGACTTATAACGCGGTATGCGGGATTACGATCTGCGTTTGTAAATCTTTCGCCACAACACCGGCTAAATGTGTTAAAAGGTACGAAAATCGACTTCATTGCACCGGGTTTATCCCATACGGCTAGGTCTCTTTTCTCAAAGAGGCCAGCAGAAAGCGTCTCACGGAGCACAAACTCCTTAGCTCCAGCGTCGATCGCCAGGGGTCTTTGACAAAACTGCACTCGTAAACTCAATATGACGGAATCCGAAACGAACCCACACCCTTCGGAGCGAGATGCAGTCGGTTTGATCACTTCTCCACGAAGACCCCATAACATAACTGTTGTGCCTACAGAAAGGGTTTTCACATAGAGCAACAACATATGGTAACGGACATACATAATTGTTGTACCTACAGAGTGGTTATTCACATAGACCAACAACGCATCCTAATGAACATACGTAACTGTTGTACCTACATAATGGTTTTTCACATAGACCAACAAAACATGGTTACGCACATACATAAATAAATAAAGGCGGGTGACTAAGAATTATGCAAATGTATGTCAATGTTGATTTGCGGTATAACAATAACCAGCTGCCAACGGAGAAATTACCCGATGACACATCGTCGACAGATTGCGTGTCAGGCGGGCAAACATACAGAACCGAGTGGACGGCATACATACGCATGGCAAGACAGACAGACAGAAGAATAGACCGATGGTTAGACAAGATAGAGTGGACTGCATACAGACAGAATAATGTACGGATAGATGGACAGACGGACAATCAGACAGTCTTATAGACAACCATTCACAAAGACACAAAGACTGATAGACGGCCATATAGACAGGCACACAAAGAAACGGACACACAGATTAATAGATAGATAGATTTTTACACAGAGAGACAAATGGGCATACAATCAGACAGACAGACAGACAGACAGACAGACAGACAGACAGACAGACAGACAGACAGACAGACAGACAGACAGAGATCCGATATCACATTAATCTTAACAATTCCAGTTCGCCCTTTATCGACATATACAATATTCACCAGTATCCCCCTCCCCACCGCCCTCTTACCCCGCTTCCTTGCCCGCACACCCACTTATACCTCCCCCCTCATCCTTTAGTACTAGGCGAAGCGGACATCGTCACCCACATCTTTGCCAGTCACCAGTCACCAGTCAAAGACAGGACGAGCGGCTAAAGCAATTTCTAAGCAAACAGAAAAAACTTTGGCCTGAATCAACTAATGAATTTATGTCTGCGCGGACTTGAACGGATCCAAACAGCTCCACGTCCGTACTGAAAATAGCCCCAAGTGATTTTGGTTGTCCAAGTACGTGATGGGCACGTGTAAGGAATATGGAAGCGAGCGAGAGCAGCCAAGTGACGGTTCTATCTTGCTGGAGAGCTGCAGACTTCATGATTGAGGGCATTGATATCTGGCTCTCTTGGCGTACATCCCCCAGGCAGCTGGGTTAATTCGAGGTATTTATAAAGTTATAAATTCCTACAGTGCGGAGATGTGGCTTGCAGTTGATGTGGATGGGAGCAGGGGCTTAATGGTGGTATCTCGTTATCTTCTCCTGAACCAGACGGTTGGTGGAGTCAGGCAATCTTGTCTCGGTTGTTACTTTACATACTTATGTCGGAATAGTTACTTTACATGTTTATGTCTCAGCTGTTACTTTGCATGCTTATATTTCAGTTGTTACTTTACATGCTTATTTCTAAGTTGTTAATTTACATGTTTATGTCTGAATTGTTACGTTACATGCGAATGTCTCAATTGTCACTGTACATGTTTATGTCACGGTTGTTACTTTAGATGCTTATGTGCGAAGGTTGTTACTTTACATGCGTATGTGTCAAGGTGGTTACTTTACGTCCATATGCCAAGCATGTTACTTTACATGCTTCTGTCTTAAGTTGTTGCGTTACATGCTTATGTCTCAGTTGTTACTTTACGTGTTTATATATCAGTTGTTACTTTATAGAACATTACAGTTGTGAAAAACGTCTATTTTCTGAGCTATGAACATTACAGTTGTGGACAAAACTTCCATTTTCTGAGCTATGAACATTACAGTTGTGGACAAAACTTCAATTTTCTGAGCTATGAACATTACAGTTGTGGACAAAACTTCCATTTTCTGAGCTATGAACATTACAGTTGTGGACAAAACTTCAATTTTCTGAGCTATGAACATTACAGTTGTGGACAAAACTTCCATTTTCTGAGCTACATGTATTGTGAGCTTGTCTACATTTCCTCATCGCCTACATGTATTGGTTATATCATCAGCTTGGGCGTTCAGCTACAAGTATGTGCTCTATGGGATGATAGTATCTGCCTCAACTCACTCGCTTGTGCAGTTTAAAGGGGCGACTTGCGTGCTTGCTTATGTCTGGCACAAGATGTGTCTCCTGTTTTTATGTCTTTAAATTGTGTTCAATTTTGAGAAACAATGTACTTGAACGCTGTATTGTAAAATCCCCTAAAAAATCTACCTGCAGTTTACTGCAACGTCCTGTAAGGACATGCAAACCATTTCAAAATTGAATCTATGAATACGAATTCTATCTCTAGCTGGTAAATCCCGGGTTCGTATCATGATTACCGACCATTTTTTCTTGGGTGGGGTGGTGGGGGGGGGGGGGGGGGTTGGGGGGGGGGGGGATTGGTTAAAACATACATCAAATTAACCGATAATGATATAAATCCTCTCCTTCTCAAATACGGGCAAACATAATGACGATCTCTGTGAGTATTGCGTTGGTCAGAAGCCCATTGGCTGTTGGAGATCGCAATGATTTGACCGAATAGGTCGTTGTTATGGGTAATGAATGTCACAGCCCCATATTACACCTGTGGAATAAATCTAACATAACACATCACTACTAGACCAGTAATGTTTAGTTTGCGCACGGCTCGGTGCAAGCGCGGTGCGCACTCATTTGTGTACATTAGAGAACGGAAGCAGTGATTGTGAACAAGGACGGTTAGCGTTTGGGATGGCGATATGGATGGTCGGGCTTTGGAACAAGTTTACGGGTTTGTTGTTAAAAGTTAGTTAGTGACTAGAAAGTTTAGCTGGCTATTGGTGATTAGGTGGTCCTTGATGTTAAGGATATTTATTCATGTTTTGTGTAACTGAACGCCTATAACTAATACATATTATTTTAAATGTGATCACAACGTTATTTCTGTTGATTTCCATTTAAACTAGATCGCGTCGGTTGGGGTATTAGTATCTACTATTTTCTGAGAAGCCATAAGTTTATGACAGGTAAATAAAGAATGCCGTAAAAATCTATCCACAAGACCAGTGGTTCTCAACTGGTAGGGAATCCCCCCTCCCTTCCCAAGGGGAATTTTAAGGTTTCGGGGGGGGGGGGGGGGGGAGAGAGAATTAAGATTATTTCAAGATCGCGTTAATACAAAAAAAACCGATTACTTGATATTATTTTTCCCTCCATACTTTACGGCTTCTGTACTTCCTCACCATCTGAAATTCGTGTTATAACGTAATAGACACCCAAATCACGTTTTATGTAGACGTCTAGACTTGTTCTAGTATGTGTTATTAAATACAGCTTCCATTTTTACGTATATTTTGTTAGAGACGGTGGGGGGATTTATAGGGAGGAAATACCAAGGGTAGGGATGACATTCTGAACATATGGTGAAGGGGTGCAAGGGCCAAAAAAGGTTGAGAACCACTGCACAAGACGAATGCGTGTTACATTACTGAGGAGTACATTGCACCGCCAATGAGAATTCTGTCCCTGAGAATGTTAAGCAGCTTAGTCTGCATTGAATGTTGAAGCTTCTAGCATGATCATCATCATGCAGTGGCTTGTCTTGTACATAACTTCACCAATATGGAGTCTCCGCGGCGAAGTGATTACGCCCGCCTGTCTCGCATTCCGAAGGTTGTGGGTTCGATTCCCACCAACAACGTTCAGTTTGCGAGTGCAATTTTCTCGAAGACTCCTGGGGGTTGTCACAGAAGTTAGAGTTCGTGCTTTGTGCGACGACGCTAACGGCAGACCGGCCTGCGGAGTTGAGTTGAGTTGAATTGAGCTAAGAAATGACATCGCTGCACTCAGAACATTACCACACTCGCTCCGTCCCTCGTTCGCCAGCCAGGGAAGACACATATTGCTACTGGTTTCAACTGCAGCCTGATTGAAAGTTTTCTCCTGGCCTTCCGTCTCAGTTTTGAGATTCGTCCAGACGCCTGACCACCTCTCCCTTGTCCATACGTAATCTACCTCCGAGAGGTGCATTCCCTGCAAGCTTATCAGCCTGTTCATTCCCCCCGCACTCCTGCATAACCAGGGCTCAAAATCCATAAAATTCTCACATTCTGTGACCTCTGAAGCGAGGACACCATTTATTCCGTCCTGCGGAAGGAGATAGAGCCATATGGGATCAAACCTGTGCAAGGAAGTCGACCCTCTTGCCTTGTAGAAACCATTGATTATAACTCCACCCACCTCCGTCCCCCAACATCCTGTCGCAATTTCTATCTATCATAAACCAGACGTCTCACCCATATTGCTGTCATGTGTTTATTATCTAGCACATCTGGAATCCATCTATGTTGTGGTTTCCCTCTTCCCCTAGTCTCCCCATACACGCCAATCCATATTATCGTTTCCAGACATTAATGTCGTTTTATGCACCAAAAATATTTAATTTTCCTCAATCCAGTTTATCTTGATAACCATACTTTTCAACCATTGAGCTGTTATTGTAACAGTCCGTTTATTATCTGTTCAGTGCAATGCATTCTGTTATGTTCATCTGTAACACTTATTGCTTCGCTGTAGGAACATGTACTTCGACGCATATCCACCAAGACACTCGAGCAGCAAGGCGCTGTCATCATTTGGAGGTGACAAGTTCGATTCCCGGTCGGTAACTTGCGATGTCTATGTTGTTTAATGCATCCTGTAGTCTCTACTAGCAGGTCTCCCTGGCCTAGGTGTTAGCGTGAGGAACGTAACTTACGCGAGAATCGGTAGCGGTTTTCGCCTCTGTGGTGACTTACGGGGTATAAGAGCCGGCCGCTCAGACCGCTCAGACAGCAATGACAAACTACTAAGCGTAATCTTGCCAAGAAATCAACAATCAGCTGAAAGATGCTGATGTTGACAACGATGTCCTGAAACAAATATGCGAACACCCCCCCCCCCCCCCCCCAAAAAAAAAAAAAAAGAAGTCTACTACCTTTCTTCTACTTCTATGAGCACAAAAAAAAAAAAAAAAGAACAATCAGGACGTTTAAAGGGAAGCTGAGTGACAAAGACAACTTACCACAACCATCAGAAAGTGGCAGTCATCGTTTTTTTTTTTTGTGGGGGGGGGGGGGGGGGGGGGGGCGCTATGTTATGAGAAGACAACAACTGGAACATGTTGTGACAACCGGAAAGCTTTGCAGAAAGAGAGATAGAGGAAGACAGCGTGAAAATATTATTGACAGTCTTGTGTCAAGGCAAGGAAGGAAGTCAACACACGAATTGATCCATGACGTTGGAAATCGTAATTTGTGAAAAAGCAAAATCGCCCACGCCAGCCGACAAGGCACTTGATGATGATGATGATGATGATGATGATGATGATGATAATGACGATGATGATGATGATGATGATGGTGGTGGTGGTGATGATGATGATGATGATGATGATGATGATGATGATGACGATGATGATAATGACGATGATAATGATGATGATGATGATGGTGGTAATGATGATGACGATGATGATAATGACGATGATGATGATGAGCTCCAAACGATATAAATGCGTTTATTTATTAACTGCCTTAATGATCTCGCCTGCTCCGTGGCTAAAGGCTTGCGAACGCGGTTCGTGAGCCGGGTACCAGGCGTTCAAAGCTCAGCTGCGATCGATTTGCGCAGCAAACCGTGTCGCGTTGTGTTATAACGTGGTGGTATGGGAGCCGGTCGTTCAGAAAGCAATGGCAAACTACTGAACGTAACACTTGCCTAGTACATGAACAGCAGCTGAAAAATGCTGGTGTTGACTGCAACGTCCTCTTAAGAGATACACAACAAATTTTTAAATTTTTTTAGTGACCTCAAAGGATTTCCCAATATCATACATTCATATTGCCACATTAAATGCGTGTACTCTAAGCGTGTATGTTAGCGAAGTTGATGTGGATCTACTATGTAAAAGCCATGAACGGGTCGGACGAGAGTTAACGCATGTGTTCGTCGTCTCGCTAAGTGAGGGACAGACTGAGCCACTGAATCATCCGTGCATTCAGGCACACAAAATGTGCTGGCCTTATCACATCTCAGACCTTATCACTGCACAGACCTTATCACAGCACATACCTTATCACAGCACAGACCTTCTCATAGCACAGACCTTCTCATAGCACAGACCTTCTCATAGCAAAGACCTTATCACAGCACAGACCTTATCACAGCACAGACCTTATCACACCATAGACCCATAGCAGGAAACTACTTCCGGGCACGTGAGTAAATCTATTTTTAGTACTCTGACTGTTGTTCGGTCTGTTCCCGGTCTGGCTCGAACTACTTCACTGGTGGGATATGTGAGTGGGCGAGTGTGTGTGGGTTGGGGGATGTGTGTGTGTGTGTGGTAGTGGAGATGTGTGTATGTGGGGGATGTGTGGATGGTAATGGGTGGGTGGGTGGGGGAATATATGTATGCCTGGAGGTGTGTTCGGGTAGGGAATGTGTGTGTGTGTGTGTGTGTGTGGATGTGTGGCGAGTGTGGGATGTGTGAGTGGGTGGGGGAATATGTCTCATAACATTGTAATATGCATTGTTTATGTTTACAACATTCATTTAACAATGTTTTTTTCCTATGTGAATGCATCATGCACTATTGTTGAACGAAAGATGAGTGACTGCAAGGGCCGAATATAAAACGGGCCTGCGTGCCCAATTTGTAACCCTTATAAAATAAAGATCAATCAATCAATCACTTTTCTGCTATGCAACGTTGGTTCCTCTGTAATCGCATTTCTTCTATCGCTCCTCAGCAATGAAACTACATATCCAAATTGCTCACTTTATGTAATTACTCTACATCGATAAACAAACAAACAACCAACAAACGAACGAGAAACAGCCTTAATGCCACTACGGACACTATTACGTGTCCATCTCAACCCCCCCCCCCCACCCCACCCTGCTTCTCACAAAGTATAGATTGCACATAATGTTAGTATTTGCTGGCGGAATGCTGCTCGTATGTTAGAAGACACACACATCTTGAAATTACAAGTTCCTCAGAAGTCGGGGTGGTTTGGCCTGATGGCGAGGGGCACTGGTAAAAGGGAGGGCTAATCCACACACACAGTCTAGTGTACTAGAAGTAGTAAGACCGTGTGGTCTACGCTTGAGTTCAAAGGGGGCGAAGACGGGCACGCACACACACACACACACACACACACACGCACACACATACATACACGCACACACACACGCACACACATACATACACACACACACGCACACACAAACACACACACACACACATAAAATAAAACTACAGAAGTTACCATTAAAGTTGAAACTGAAAGCACCTTATAGGTTCATATACCAGGCACGTACGACGCACTAATAGTAGGAGTGTGAAATGCCAGGTTCATGGTGCTTATACGGTTAGAACCAGGACTGTCCTAAAATCATGCCGTGAACTTTAAATATGCTGACTTAGAAGGGAGGGACGAGAGGGAAGAGGGAGGCGGCGGGGCTGGGGTGCAGCCAGGGAGAGATGGCGGGGGAGGGGGAGGAGAGAGAGTGAAAGGGGGTCTAGGGAGGCAGGAAGGGAGCGGAGAGACACAGAGACACAAGAAGGTACAGAGTGACAGAGAGGGTCGGAGAGACAAATAGATAGAGGCAGAGAAGGAGTGAGAGAGGGGGTACAAGGAAGGCAAACTGGAAGGAGGTGAACAGAGACAGAGCGAGAGAGAGAGAGAGAGAGAGAGAGAGAGAGAGAGAGAGAGAGAGAGAGAGAGAGAGAGAGAGAGAGAGAGAGAGAGAGAGGCATTTCGCCAGAGACATGAGCTGACCCTTAAGGCAGCTAACGTTGTATGTTGACGGATACAACAAATGTTGTAGTATGGGTGTTGTTCCAACAAATCTTCCCTCAGGGCGATTAGCTGTCACCAGTATTTGTTTTGAGTGCCGATTGTTTGTTTATTTTAGTTTTGATAATTTATGACAGCAATACTGATCTACCTGATAGTTGGATATGATCCTACCATTGGTTCGTACTGTCTGCCTGTCTGTTTCCTTCCTTCCTTCCTTCCTTCCTTCCTTCCTTCCTTCCTTCCTTCCTTCCTTCCTTCCTTCCTTCCTTCACTCTTTCCTTCTTCCGTCCTAGACATCTTCCTTCCTTCCTTCTTTTTGTTTTGCTCTCTTCCTGTCCCTCCTTCCTTCGTCCGTATGTTCATTTGCCTATCCATCTTTGTTTCTTTGCTTATTTGTTTGTTTGTTTCTTTTGAAAAGACAGACACACAGAGGGACGGACATACAGACGGACAAACACACAGACAGGCAGTCAGGTAAAAAGAGGAACAGACAGACAGACATAAAGGAGAGTTGCTATGCAAGCAGATACACAAACAGACAGACACAATAAAACATACTGAGAATACACACACACTGCCATGGTCTATAAAGTCAGGGGACCAACAGCGACGGTCGAGACTTGACAGCTACACAAAAAGACGGCCGATGAAGATATGGACAAAGCAAGATGTGAACGCTATAGAACAAGGTCAACTGTCCGTTTGAGTGCCTATGCTCCGTTGGAGGATAACAAGCAGAGGACGAACTGCCCATTTGCCACAATGGCCTGGTAATGAAGCAACGTGGACATGCCATGGCGATGAGTGACTTATCAAAGGCAGCCAAACGAGGGACCATCTTGTCCAGTACTTCACTAATCAGTTTAGGGCGAGACCGCTGAATAGCCCGCGTGTTGGCAAACTTAGTCAGCCCTCACTGTCTTTATGTCTGGACGTGATATTTCTCTCGCCTTCGCTTCCTGTTCTCTGTCTGTCTATCTGTCTGTCTGTCTGTCTGTCTATCTGTCTGTCCCTCCGTTAGCCCTAGCGTTTACCTGACCGATCCCCGCCCGTCCGTCTGATTGTCTATCTATATATGTCTCAAGAAGAGAGATATGACAGGCAGATTGCCAGACGGGCCTGCGTTCCCAATTCGTAAACCTTTAAAAAAAAAACTTGCACGTTCCTTCGTTCTATACATCTCTATAGTCATCCCTCTATCTAGCTTGTGCTGTTTTTTTCTAATCAACTGATTGCGCCTATTAATATATATGAAATAATATGAAATAACTAGTATTACTGCCTATAGTACCTTGTGTTGGTGTAGGACGGGGAATGGTCGGGGTGGGGGGGGGGGGGGCCGCTTGAATCTGACGAAGACTATTTGTGATTTCATCATCATCAAGTGCCATGCCGACTGGCGTAGGCGTTCATGACTTTCTACAGATCTCGGTCTTTGGTTTTCTGGATCAGCTCTGTTGATGATATTCCGCCATGCCACCGTCTCAATCCATCCAGCATCATTTCTCTTGGTCTACCTCTGTGTCTCTTCCCCTCGATCTTTCCAGTTGTCATTATGTTCTCCAATGCATCTCTTCTCATCACGTGACCAAAGATAAGCTGTTTGTCTCTTTCTTATTGGTATACATAATGTTCTAGTTTCATTAGCCTTTTTCAGGGAGTTGTTGTTAGTAACATGTTTGCAATTACCAAACTTAATTTATACTGCGCAGACACAGTAGCAAGATTGGTAGCACACTCACTTAGCTATCTGGTTATCTTGGGTTCACTGGCTCCGATTTCGATCCAGCCTTTTAAAGGCTTCAGTATGAGCCCAAAATGTCATTAAGACGCTCGAAAAGGGGAGAACATACACAAAATACCAGCGCTTCGACCAAAGTCTTTTTCAGGGAAAAGAAGCGAAATGGACAATAAGCTGGAAAGCTGAAGCATTATGACCCAATCAAAAACGAAATCCAATGAAATGTCAGAACTTGACAGGGATTGTAGAAAAAAACAACAACAAAAAAAACAAAAAAAGCGAAAACGAAATGGAAACACGGGAGATGGGGTTAAAGAAGTCGAGAAGGCGGATTATGGATCACCCAGACTTATAGGCGGGATACATTCTGATGATGACTGTGAAGATGAAGATAGTGATGAGGACGATGGTGGTGATTGATAAAGCGAGTTATGTTGTATGACTCACTGAAGCGTGTGGCGCATTATTTCGATCTCGTCAGATTTCGACTTTCAGATTTTGTCTATTCACAGCACTCGACTATCACAAGTCCACCTGTAAGGCGGCAGGGTTTCCCGTCTTACTTTGTCTGGTGGCTTCCAACTGACCTGACCGACTTGGGAGACGCAGCTAACTACAAAACGTTAAATTGCCTAGTAAAATCAACCTGAGCTTGGGGTTGATTGCAACGTCCCGAAAAGGACATTAAATATTTAAAAAGAGAGATAAGTGAGAATGCAAGAACACATTTAGAGATGCCATTATTTACTGACTTTATAGAACAGAAAAGATCAGAGAGTTGCTTTTTGCAGATGATGCTGCAGTTACGACCCACTCTGAGGAAGAATTGCAATGTCTACTATCTGCATTCTCCAATGCTTGTTCTGAATTTGGTTTAACAATTAGCAAAAAGAAGACACAGATTATGTCACAAGGTGCACATGTGGTACCATCAATCTTTATTGACGACGCCGAACTAGAGATGGTAGACCATTTTACATATCTAGGATCAGTGGTGAATAGCAAATTATCCCTAGATCAGGAAATCAACATCCGGATTGGTAAGGCAGCAACAACAATGAACATGTTAGCAAATAGAGTCTGGGAGAACAGGAAACTTGCTGCCAAACAAAAGTCCTCCTCTACCAAACCTGTGTCCTTAGTACTCTTCTTTATGGCAGTGATACTTGGACAACTTACTTACACCAACCGAAACGTTAAAACAGCTTTCATTTGCGGTGTCTGCGAAGAACACTTGGTATTAAGTGACAAGACAAAATCACAAATACTGAAGTACTGGAAAGATCAGGTTGTGTGACGGTTTATTCCATGCTCAGTCTTCGTAGACTTGGATAGGACATCTTAGGAGGATGGATGGTGGTAGAATACCAAAGGACATCGTTTTTGGTTAATTACAGATGGGTAAGAGATCTCAGGGTCGGCCTCTACTACGATACAAAGATGTGTGTAAGCGGGACATGATTGATACAGGCATTGATAATGCACATTGGGAGCAAGTCGCCGCTGAACGTGTTGAATGGAGTGCAACTATCAGAAATGGAATAAAGACAAAGGAGAAAATGATTGCAGATAAAGCACACACAGAGCGTGAGAGACGTAAGATGGTGCAAAATGGTGGAAATGACCATGTGTTCACATGCACCCACTGTGAACGGACATTTATAGCGCAAATTGACCTTATCAGTCACATTCGCTACCGCCATAGGTAAAAGTTATTATGCCTTTTTAAAGCACAAACTATCGTCTGTCAAGACGGCAAGGTGCCAATGGAGAACAGAAAAGAATTAAATGGTTCGGTCATTTAATGGAGCATGATCAGCCAAAAGCTGGGGCGTTCCACGTGGGAATATGAGATACAAGGCGAGAAGATGAGACAGAAAGACCTTAAAGAGGCATTTCTAGTCAGTGTTAGTTCAGTAGTTTGCCATTGCTGTTTAAACGGCTGACATCTCTTGATTTTATACCCTCGACTCGGTTAAGACAAGTGAAATATTAGAACAGCTGAAAATGACATCCATCTCCTTTCTGCAAGGCTGCAAGACAAGAACAGAAGGACAAAAGAATAAGACGAAGAAGCGGCAGCAG
>JACEFZ010021455.1:40000-47164 GCA_014155875.1 Cepaea nemoralis
AGAGTCATTAAAAAATACACCCCATCCAATGCTACTGTATAACATATGCAGTCCCCCCCCCCCCCCCCCCCCCCCCGCGTATCCTTTACAGGACATCGCTGTCAACATCAGCATCTTTCAGCTGATTGTTGATTTCTTGGCAAGATTACGCTCAGTAGTTGCCATTGCTGTCTGAGAGACTGGCTCACATACCCCGTAAGTTACCGACGCGGAGAGAACCGCTACCGATTCTCGCGCATGTCACGTTACTCGCGAGAGTATACGGGATTACGGAGAAAGTCGTGTAAACTCTAGACCAGGGAGACCGGCAACATATGCAGTATAGACCAATAATGGTATCGGAAGGGGACTGGTGTAGAGAATGTTCTCCCGACCCAGTGCCGAAGTAACACCTCCGCTGGGACTTGTATGCAGATTCCTTCTCACAGAACATCTGAGATCAGTGCATCTAGACAGCCATTTATCTAGAACCTACCTGGAAATGAATGATAGGCATGCGGAGGAGAGACATAGATACAGAAATTAATAATATAGGGAGAGCAAGGAAGAGGTTTGCATGATCAAGTAAAGGTAGTGCGGTCTGGAGGGAGCTGGTTCAGAGCACATGCCCAATTGCGGGTCGGGGAGGGGGGGGGGGGATTATGAGAAGAAGAAGAAGAAGAAGAAGAAGAAGAAGAAGAAGAAGAAGAAGAAGACAACGACGACGACGATGCCTGGTATGGTGGGAAACGAGCAGGCGGACAGATTAGCTGGGTCTGCAGTAGCGGGTGGGGTATTGGTGCGTGATAAGGCAGACGTGGTCGGGGCACTTTTGAGATCGTGTGCATAGTCCAGAAGAACAGACAGACCATCAAGGCCTGGAGAGAATGGTGCTTCGGGGAGTGACCGGAGGATCTGGCCGACACTCAGGACTCCGAGGAAGTGCTAGAAGGAAATATAAACAGACCGCTACTGGTACCGTTAGCATTGCCCTGGCTGTTGAAGATGAGGACGGAGCACGTATGGGAATGGCCCGAGTGTGTAATATCGGTTCTTGACTCATCTCAAATTAACTTAACTCAACTCAAACCGTGAAAAAACTATAATACTAGGAGATGAAATTGTTACTTGTGATTATGGCCTTGGAGGAAGAAATTAGAGAGGATAGAAACTGGTTGAATGGGCAAGGACAACAAGAAAAAAAAACTATAATAAAAACACCTGCTTTCAACAACAGCCTAGACGCCTGTGGACACGGGGAAGCCAAGGAAACAATTTTCACAATCAAACTGACTACACATTTATAAGCAATCGATTTTGAAACAGTCAGTAAAAACAAGGCCTGGAGCAAGATTACACCAACGACCTAGTGCTATAATTCAAAGAAAATAAGGATAAAATCGAAGAAATTAAAGAGGGCTCCAAGAAAATACTAAGCTAAATTTGGCAAATCTTGAGTCAAAACAGGAAATGAGTGAGAAATTACTATTGATGTTCCAAAAGACACAATGCTACAGAATAAGCATTATAGACCAATAACGGAAAATGCGAAATGGGTCAAAACAACATAAACCTAAATAAATAATACATAGTGTAAATAACGAAGGCAATGCAGAAGGCATGGATGAGAAAGGAAATTCTACAACTGACAGACATTAGAAGAAATAAAGTAAACACAATAAAGATTAATATTTAAACAATACATAAGGAGATATTAAGAAAATGTAGGGCAACGAAAGTAGCTGCGTAAATAGCAAATGCAACGAGCTGGAGGAGGAACAAGATGATATAACATCTATGTATATACAGATACAGAAATTGTTAAGCATAAAGTAACTTGTTGTTTGGAAGTAAAAGAAGGTAAACAATTATTGAACACAGAGGACGAAATAGAAAGATGAAGGGGGTATATAAAAGACACATCTGCTGGTGATGAAGGCAGATCAGAAAAAAACACACAAGACCAGAGCGAAAGAGCAACAATAGTGACATCAGAAGTGGAAGATGTCATACCTGATGATGTCTTGAGATCAATTAACACAGCTCTACCAATTAAACAATAGTGACATCAGAAGTGGAAGATGTCATACCTGATGATGTCTTGAGATCAATTCTCACAGCTCTACCAATTAAACAATAGTGACATCAGAAGTGGAAGATATCATTCCTGATGATATCTTGAGATCAATTCTCACAGCTCTACCAATTAAACAATAGTGACATCAGAAGTGGAAGATGTCATACCTGATGATCTCTTGAGATCATTTCTCACAGCTCTACCAATTAAACAATAGTGACATCAGAAGTGGATGATACCATACCTAATGATGTCTTGAGATCATTTCTCACAGCTCTACCAATTAAACAATAGTGACATCAGAAGTGGATGATACCATACCTAATGATGTCTTGAGATCATTTCTCACAGCTCTACCAATTAAACAATAGTGACATCAGAAGTGGATGATAGCATACCTGATGATCTCCTGAGATCAATTAACACAGCTCTACCAATTAAACAATAGTGACATCAGAAGTGGAAGATATCATACCTGATGATCTCTTGAGATCAATTCTCGCAGCTCTACCAATTAAACAATAGTGACATCAGAAGTGGAAGATGTCATACCTGATGATATCTTGAGATCAATTCTCACAGCTCTACCAATTAAACAATAGTGACATCAGAAGTGGAAGATATCATACCTGATGATGTCCTGAGATCATTTCTCACAGCTCTACCAATTAAACAATAGTGACATCAGAAGTGGAAGATATCATACCTGATGATCTCTTGAGATCAATTCTCACAGCTCTACCAATTAAACAATAGTGACATCAGAAGTGGAAGATGTCATACCTGATGATCTCTTGAGATCAATTCTCACAGCTCTAACAATTAAACAATAGTGACATCAGAAGTGGAAGATATCATACCTGATGATCTCTTGAGATCAATTCTCACAGCTCTAACAATTAAACAATAGTGACATCAGAAGTGGAAGATATCATACCTGATGATCTCCTGAGATCAATTCTCACAGCTCTAACAATTAAACAATAGTGACATCAGAAGTGGAAGATATCATACCTGATGATCTCTTGAGATCAATTCTCACAGCTCTACCAATTAAAAATTAGTGACGAATGGGTTACGGGCGCAGTTCGTAATCCCGTTCGAAACACAGCTGTGAGCGATTTGACAGCAGATCTCATTGCGTGGTTTTTATGAAATGGTATGGGTGCTGGTTGGTCAGAAATAAATGGCAAACTACTGAACATAAACTTGCCCAGGAGTCATAAACAGCGAAAAGATGTTGGGGTTGAATGCAACACCCTGTAAGGGATATGCAACTAACAACTACAAGCAAGATAAAACCTGAAATTGTGGATGATCAGAAGATCATCGTGACGAAAGATTAAGACAAGCTGAAAACCATCTAATGGCGGTGGCAGTATGGTTTCGGTGGAAAATGCAAAGAATACCATGGATAGATAAGTAAAACCAAGGAGCATGTCTTACTAGAAACAAATGAAAACCGTAAACTTAATACATAGTTACATTAGACTAGACAGTCAAGGTTGTTTTGGGCATGTTACCCTAGTGCAAGGAAACATAACCTAAAGACTAAACGTCATTGCAGAGCAGATCAGGCTATAAGCATTGGTCGGCAACTGGTCTAGGATGGAAGCTCCGACAGGCGGACAGTTTGAGCAATGCTTTGCTGATCCGACAGCTTCTGCAGCTTGTCTTGTTAAAGACGTATTGGTGTTACCTTTCCTCTGGGGGGGGGGGGGAGGGGGGTAAACTAGGCAGGCTGAGATAGGAATCATGCTGCATGAGCAATGCAGGGTCTCTAAATTCAGCCCTGGCTTTGTGCTAGGGAGAGGTATAATTCCATTTAAAAAAAAACTATCGTCTATCAAAAAGGCAAAGGTGCGAGTTATATTAGAATAAATAAACTGGAAATCTTGGTGACAACTGGCAATATTGAGGGGGAAAAAACATGAGGAAGGCAGAGAGGTAAATATATGGATGGCTTGGCCTCATAATCGCAACCAAAACACAGAGTTGATCCACGACTTTGTGGATCGTGTGAGATGGCAAAACATAACCGCCCGCTCTTATCGATACGGCACATGATGTCGATGATTGTCAGCATATACATAATCGTGATCCGCGATAAACAGATTTCATTCCTGACGTCATTAATATGTTTGCACTTAATACTTTTGTTGCTGATTTAATCAAATTTGATCTCTTGTCTAATTTCCCAAGATTAATCTTCTCGAGAACATATATTTATAATAGTGATTGTCAGGTGCCTAAATTGTACTAATCAACAAGGTACTAAGAAGGTAGTTTGGTAGATGCGTAGGTCGGTAGACTGGCAGATAGTAGGTTGGGTGATTGGTAGATATGTAGATTGATAGATAGGTGGGTGGATTCGTAGAAAATAGGTAGATAGATTGGTAAATAGGTAGATTGATATATAGTAGGTCGACGGATTGGTAGATAATAGGTCAGGAGATTGGTAGATAGGTAGGTAGGTAGAATGGTTGATAGATTTGTAGATAGGCAGGTCCGTATATTGGTAGACTGAAGGTCGATAGATTGGTAGACTGAAGGTCGATAGATGTGTAGATAGGCAGGTCCGTATAATGGTAGATTGAAAGTCAATAGATTGGTAGATTTAAGGTCGATAGATGTGTAGATAGGCAGGTCCGTATATTGGTAGATTGAAAGTCGATAGATTGGTAGATTTAAGGTCGATAGATGTGTAGATAGGCAGGTCCGTATATTGGTAGATTGAAAGTCGATAGATTGGTAGATTTAAGGTCGATAGATGTGTAGATAGGCAGATCCGTATATTGGTAGATTGAAAGTCGATAGATTGGTAGATTTAAGGTCGATAGATGTGTAGATAGGCAGATCCGTATATTGGTAGATTGAAAGTCGATAGATTGGAAGATTTAAGGTCGATAGATTTGTAGATAGGTATGTCGGAAGATTGGTAGATTGAAAGTCGATAGATTGGTAGATATTAGTTCGGTAGACTGGTAGATAGGTACATCATAAAAATGGTTGAAAGGTCAGTAGACTGATAGATAGTTCTGTAGACTGGTAGTTAGTTATGTAATTAGGCTGGGATGTAATTAGACAGGATATCGGTCGGTAGACTGACAGATGGTTCTTTAGACTGGTAGTTAGTTATGTAAGTAGGCTGGGATGTAATTAGACAGGATATCGGTCGGTAGAAAGGACAGGAAGTAAACAACAGTTCAATAGACAGTTTGTAAGGGAGTCGAGTGCTTGTAGGAGTAACAACTGGTTTTACTGGAGGTCATGTTAGTTGATTGCATATACAACAGTGAAAGATAATTACTACATGACGTCGGAAGCCACCTCATCATTTGTGATTGTAGGACGCTGAGGTGTTTCCAAGGCACCAGGGCAGGGTTATATACTGGCCAAGACCTATTGACGCGTCCTCGTCGAGCGTCCTGGGCAACAGGTCCCTTCGGGTCATGGCTAAAGTCAGTAGGATCGCCGATTCCTCAGAAGTCGGAGAGTGTCTGCCTGTACGGCGAGGAACCACCAGTCTGCACACCAATAAGCCAGACATGGGACAACGGATACTCACGCAAACCTCAGGTCCTGTATGGCATCACACTGATGTTTGACAACAGAATGTCTTCATCCGACATACAGGACTTCGCGTTGGAGCTCAAGCCAACGAACACAAGCAAGCAAGCATTTGTGAATGTTTATGATTTTCTAGACTAGTTAGTTAGTTAGTTAGTTAGATAGTTAGCTAACTCGCTCGCTCGCTCGTTAGTCAGTCATCCATCAGTCAGAGTCGTCACCCATAGTTAGTTATCGACAGATCACCTCATTGCACAAAACCTTCTTTCTAGCTAGTTAACATTTAGTTCTTTCTATTGTTTCTGAACGACCGCTCTACTATTGCTAAAATCGGAAAACCCCTGGGAGGGCTGCACTAATTTTTGAAACCCCATATGCGGGAAATTTTAATCCGATCCGCCACCCTCGCCACAACGCATGTAAGTCGCTCAAAAGTTAGGAAAGAAAACCCATCTTCATTCTTCTTCTGGACTTTACCCCCCCCCCCCCCCCCCCCCCCCCCAGTCCCTCACTAGGGGGTGGCTATGTTCCGTTACCACTTACCAAGTTAAATATGTCCTGTTACTCGAAAGCCTCATCTTCCACAGAATTCCCTAAAGTTTGACTGCCTTGTTTTCTGTATTTCTTTTTTCTGCCGCCAGACCGACCCGCGCCG
Source organism: Cepaea nemoralis (assembly GCA_014155875.1). Classification (NCBI taxonomy): domain Eukaryota; kingdom Metazoa; phylum Mollusca; class Gastropoda; order Stylommatophora; family Helicidae; genus Cepaea; species Cepaea nemoralis. The sequence continues at coordinate 46,282 of JACEFZ010021455.1, forward strand.
CCGCCGCCGCCGCCCGACCCACCCACCCACCCCCCCCCCGAGGACCGCCCCCCGCCCCCCGGCCCCCCCCCCCCGGTGGGTTCCGGTGTTGTTGTTTTTCTGTCCTTTTCGTCTTTGTTGTTTTTCTCTTAATTACCTTATTTACTTCCGGAATGAGTTTTTGTCCCCCCGCACAAAGTATTCTAACCGGTGGGGTTTTTATCCAAATTTTTTGGTTTCGGGGGGGGGGGGGAATTAAGGGGTTTTTTTAATCGCTTTACAGAAACCCCAACCGAATTGTTTTTTCCCAATTTTCGGAAAATTTCCTAGTAAGAAACGAACAATAAAACCAAACCTTTTTAGAGAGTCAACTTTTTTTTTTTTGAAAACTTCCTTTTTTTTGTTACTATGGAAGGGTGGGGGGTTTTTTGGGGGAAAATTTGAAGGGGGGGGGGGGGTGACGTTTTTAACATATGGTAAAGGGGGGGGGGGGGTGGGCCAAGAAAGGGTTGAAACCCTGTGCTACAAACCCTTTTACTCCCTTTCTGATTTCTCTCATTCCAATCCAATTACCGCCTTTTCCCCCCGCTTGTCTGCAAACCCATCAAACTGTGAGTAAAAAGGTATTCTCTCTCATCTACCTCTTCCTAGTATATTCGCGCTCCTCGGCAGCCCCCCCTCCTAAAACCCATCAAATTTAGAAAACCCAATAGTCCCTTTTGTCTGGGATTTTGTCTTTCTGTCTGTTTTGGGGGTAGCTGGCGTTCGATCAGTCGTGCAGTCTGTCTTCTCTCTGGTGACGGGGTTGGGGGGAAATTGTCCCGTTTTCCGTTTTCCTCTTGCTTCCCTCTGTCTGTGTTCTTCTGATTTGTAGGTAGGGGGGCGCAGATTATGGTCGTCACTG
>JACEFZ010021456.1:0-46137 GCA_014155875.1 Cepaea nemoralis
GGGGGACATCTGACGGAATCGAGAAAAAAATACATCTGACAGAAAGGGGGGAAAACATCTATACCGACAATGAAGTATGAGTGTTTGACAGAACAAGAAATAATTCAATAAAGACGCTTTTGTAAAAACAAAGCAAAAAAAAGAATAATAACAAATAGAAAGTAGCTGTCCATAGAAGTGAGTGACTCAGAATGGCTAAAACACGCTGCATCGTGTATGACATGTGAACAATGGGTGAAAACTCACAGGTCTGGCCGCACGACAAGAGGACACAACATGCCGAAGCTTTTGACATCTGTCAGTACTGTGTTCTTTGTAGGGAAGTGCACGTTATGCCTGCTTAAAAAGTATATCCACAAGGACACAAGTATATCCTTTGCAGGACGCCGCAGTAAACCCTTAAATTGTGGTTGTTTGTGATTTCTTGGCAAGACAACGTTCAGTAATTTGCCATTACGTTCTGAAAAGATCAGCACTCATACCATTGTATGAAAACCAGTGCAAGGCGGTCTTCTGCCAAATCGCCCGCAGCTGTGTTTCGAACGCGGTATGCGGGATTACGAATTAACCCCTTCGCCACATATCCGACTACATACGCATGGCACTATTATTAGTAGTACACAAAGCATTCTTTTGAAGACGCCAATACCGTTTGTTTTGACGAAGGTACACATAATATGATAAGAAATTAGTCCAAGTGGTTTACTTTGGAGTTTGACGTAAAGATAACAATATCGTTGGCGGAAGTACACACGATATGATTAGAAGTACTTCAGTGTGGTTTATTTTCCCTGAGGTATACAAAATGAAACCGGTCTAGGTGGTTAAGAGCTTTAGGAAGCGATTCATAAGCAGTAAAATGCTGGTGTTGACAGCGATGTCCTGTAAATAGGATATACAAAAAGAAAGAAAAATACAAAATGCAAAGAATACCAAAGACGGAAAAATAAATTAATGAGACATTTCCACAAGAAACAAATGAAACCCGTAATATGATTAGAGACATCAGACTTAGACAGTCAAGATTTTAGACACGTTATGAGGACAAATAAACTAGAATACTCAGTGACGACTGGAAAAATAAAGGAAGGCAGAGAAATAAATATCTGAATGGCTTGGCCACGTTAACATGTGAAATGGTGAACCGTGACCGACTGGTGACATGTTAAATGGTGAACCATGACCGACTGGTGACATGTGAAATGGTGAACCATGACCGACTGGTGACATGTGAAATGGTGAACCATGACCGACTGGTGACATGTGAAATGGTGAACCATGACCGACTGGTGACATGTGAAATGGTGAACCATGACCGACTGGTGGCATGTGAAATGGTGAACCATGACCGACTGGTGACATGTGAAATGGTGAACCATGACCGACTGGTGACATGTGAAATGGTGAACCATGACCGACTGGTGACATGTGAAATGGTGAACCAAGACTGACTGGTGGCATGTGAAATGATGAACCATGACCGACTGGTGACATGTGAAATGGTGAACCATGACCGACTGGTGACATGTGAAATGGTGAACCATGACCGACTGGTGACATGTGAAATGGTAAGCCATGACCGACTGGTGGCATGTGAAATGGTGAGCCATGACCGACTGGTGACATTGAAATTGTGAACCATGACTGAATGGTGACATGTGAAATGGTGAACCATGACCGACTGGTGACATGTGAAATGGTGACCCATGACCGACTGGTGACATGTGAAATGGTGACCCATAACCGACTATGCTTACCGGTATGGCACATTATGACGCTGATATTGATGGTGATAAGTTATATTGATGATGATAAGGTACACAAACATGCTGGCAATCCCTATTCACTTTTTTTTTTATGGGAAACACCAGGTATCAACAAAACCTAAGGAGATTAAGGCATGGAGGAGTCCTGACCATAAGATCAGAAATCAGATTGATTACATCCTCATCAACAGAAGCTTTCGAAATGCCTTAAAAGTCGCAAAAACTATACCAAGCGCAGACTACTGCAGCGACCATAGATTATTAAAAAGTAATATACACATAAAATTAAAGGCGGTCAAATATACACCAAGAAACACAAAACTTGATCTACGGGCACCTAAGAGTGAGGACATTACAGATAAATTCAACGTAGTGGTAAAGAACAGATTTGATGCATTGTCCAATCTGGAAATAATATTTCAAGATGTCACAGACCAATGGGAAATATGATATAAATCAGTCCATTAAGCTGCAGAAACAACCATCACAAAAATAAAGATGGATGGGACGTAAGAAATGGATGACGGAAGACATCCTAAAAAGCGTGGAAATAAGAAGAAATAACAAAAACAATCATGAAAAATATACAGAAATTCACAGGAAAATTAGGAAACTATGCAAAGAGGCAAACGAAGCATGGCTTGATAAAAATTGCACGAAAACAGAAAACCAACACAACACCCGGAATACCAAATTATTGCACAAAAGAATTAATGATAACAAAAGAACACACACATCAAAGGGTTGCTTAAAAACCAAAGATGGCAAAATCATAACACGAAGACGTGTATGGTATATTCCCGCTCGTCAGGTGGCGCTAGGTGTCTCATGCGCATGCGCAGCGCATATTAAAAATGGCGACTGTACTTAACGGCGTGTACAACCAAAGAGCAACGTGCTGTGTGCGTTTTGGCAAAAGGACTGCCTGCAAAGGACATTCATAAGGAAATGCTTCCTGTTTATGCTGACAAATGTTTTCCCGTAAAGCGGTGCATAGCTGGGTAGAAATATTTTCTCAAGGACGCGAATGACACCGAAGTTGAATGTGACGTAAAAACGTGGTTTAGACAACAGAGCACGCAGTTCTGTGCGGTTGGTTTGGGAGGACTGATAAAACGATGGGATAAGAGCATCATTGTTAGTGGAAATTATGTTGAGAAATAAAGGGACAATGTATGTATTAAAATAAATCGGTTTCAAGTTGTTGTCATATTTAGTTATTTTTCTACAGCCATTTATGACTTACTTATTGACCTCCCCTTGTAGAAAAAGATCAGATTTTACATGCGTGGTCAGAATATGGGAAAGCTCTTCATTGTGATACCAAAGAGGAACAGTATGATATTCGGAATAATAATAACGAAGGAACATCAATTTTGAAGATGGAAGTTCAGAATGCTCTTAACCATATGAAAATTGGCAAGACTCTGCGTCCAAACAACATCACAACAGAAATGATCAATGCCTTAAAAGAATACGGAATAGACCAGGTAACCAGACTGCTGAATAAAATATAAGATACAGGAGATATACCTCCGGTCATATGTAATTCTATATTTATTGCAATGCCGAAGAAATCGGGAGCCTTGGAATGTGAGCAAGGTCGAATAATTAGTATAATGAACCACATAAAAAATATTTTGCTAATAATCATCATGCAAAGATTTTGGAATAAAATACAATCCGAAATAGGAGAAGAACAATGTGGGTTCGTATAAGGAAAGGGTAAATTAAATGCTGTGTATATGAAATGAAGACCCACAGCTTTGCTTTATTGACTACACAAAGGCTTTAGATAAAGTAAGACATGTCAAAATGATGAAGATGCTTGCAGATCTACAAATTGATGATAAGATCTTAGACTTGAAAAACAAAACATATATTGGAAACAACAAGCTGCCAAAAAGATTGATAATGAAGTAAGTCAATATCAGAGTATTAAGAAAGGTGTGCGATAGGGATGTGTAATTCTCCATACATTTTTTTCCCTATACAGTGAAAATATGTTTTAGAAATGCAGAAGATATGAGAGGAATAACCATTGGGGGACATATATCAATAACATTAGATACGCGGATGATACAGTATTGATTACAGGATCTGCAACATTTAGTAGATGCGGTTGTTGCACACGGTAAGCAACTAGGGTAAGAATTAAATTGCAAGAACACACATATTATGATCGTCACTAGGAAGAAATAAATACCACAATGTAATATACAAGTAATTGCGAATATTCTTACACAAGTGAATCGGTACAACTATCACGAATCAGTCATAACATCTGATGGGAGGTGCTTTGAACAAGAATCGCCATGGTGAAGGTAGCCTTTTGCAAGACAGACAACATACTGAACAATAAAAAGAAGTCAATTGCAACATGAAAAGTGGTGTTAAAGTGCTACATAAAAGCTGACCTTTTACATGGCTGTAAAGCGTGGACAATGAGCAGGCAAGCTGAAAAATATCTAATGGTTTTGGAAATGTGGTTTTTGCGTAAAACGCAACGAAATCATGGTCAGACAGAAAAACTAATCACCAAGTCCTACAAGAAACAAATGGAAAACTGTAAACTGATTAGAGAAATTAGACGTAGACAGTCAAAATTTTATTGGCACGTTATATGAAGAAATAAATTGGAGAACTTGGTGACAACTGGTAAGATCGAGGGGAAGATAACAGGGGGAGGCAGAGAAGTAAATACCAGGATGGCCTGGCCACGTGGTATGGTCGAGACAAGAACACAGAGCTGATGATCCACGACTATAGTGATCGTGTGAGATGGCGAAATATGACCGATCACGCTTATCGGCATGGAAAATGATGATGATGATGATGATGATGATTCTCTATTTTTTATCTCTGTTTCACTTCTGCTATAATCTGTTATTACATGTTACTCTTTCTAGTAACTCCCCGTCTACTGTGATATTCATTGATGGTCTCTTCGTTTCACTACTAATTAGCATAGTTATTGCAGATAAGTCACACACCGAGCGTGAGACGTAAGATGCTGCATGACGGTGGAAATGACTACGTGTTCACATGCACCCACCGTGAACGGACATTTACAGCGTGAATTGGCCTTATTAGTCACATTCACTACCGCCATAGGTAAAAGTTATTATGCCTTTTTTGAAGCACAAACTATCGTCTGTCAAGACGGCAAGGTGCCAATGTACATATTGTTCGACAAGCCTTGGTAGTTCTGTGTTCACCGTATACATGTGGTAGTTCTGTTTCCACCCGCAAATTTAAGACATTTCACTGTCAACAGGCTCCAACCCAATGTTCAGAAAAGTTAAAGTTAGTTGGATGTCCTTTACATAATGTCGCAGTCAACCCCAGCATTTTTTTTCTGTTTGTGATTTACTAGGCTAGTTTACGTTTAGTAGTTTGCCATTGCTTTCTGAACCACCGAAGGTCATACTATTGTAAGAAAATCAATACAAGGCGGGTTGCTTATAAATCGCCTGCAGATATGTTTCATACGCCGAATGCGAGATTGGTTAACCACTCCTATAAAATAAGTAGACAGAACCTGGAAGCGATGTGGTTTCTGTGTAGAATACTAAGAATCCCATGGACGGACTTTTTTTTCCGCATATTCTTTACAGGACACCGCTGTCAACACCAGCATTTTACCGGTGTTGTTTATTTTTGGCACGATTACGCTCAGTAGTTTGCGGCCGGCTCACATATCCCGCATGTCACCAAATGGCGAGAATGGCTACCAATTCTTGCGCGCTGCGTTACCCTACGTGGATAACAGGGATTACGGAGAAAGTCGCTTAACCTCTGGGCCAGGGAGACCGGCATGGACGGACTAAGAAGAACACTATTCAAGTACAGCAAGAGACCAGTTCACTTTGATGTGTGATTATCCACGCAAAGACAATACAAGTGTCATTTAGTCCGGGTTCGATCCCTCGGTAAGGTGTGGGATTTTTTTCTGTCGGGAGCAAAAAGAAAATTCTAACCTGCACAGTTCGCGGCGACTGCACTAGCCAGGCGGCCTTTATTCCTCAGGCTCAAAGACCCCTCTACCACCGCAAGGTATTATATTGGCAGTAAATGACAGTTATCGTTGTAGACGGTCTGCGGAAGACTGTGGCAACTAGAAAGATCAAATATGTCTATCATCATCATCATCATCATCATCATCATCATCATCCAGTACCTTGCCGGGTGGCGTGGGCGATCATGCCTCTCCACAAATTGTGATCTCCGACGGCAAGGATTAATTCGTGTGTTGACTCCTTTCCGTGCCATGACACAAGACAAGACTGTCAAGAATCTTCTCATGCTGTCTTCCTCTATCTCTCTTTCTCTCCCCAAATCCTTCGGTTTGTCACGACACGTTCCAGTGGTTGTCTTCTCATAATGTGGCCAAAGATGTCTACAGAGGGTGAAAAATGCTGAGTGGTATGAGAGAGTGGCACGGCAGACAATCAGGGTAATCACAATCGAATCTATCAAGAACGCAAAGGATAGATGTTTGTGAAGGAATATAATCGGCATGGGACATGATGATGATGATGATGATGATACCAAAGAGTTATCGTATCGCATGTGTATCACAATAGATACTTACTTAACGTATAGCGAAAATTCCAGCACTTTACATAACATATTGAATACTGTAGGTATGCATAATCCGTTGAATGAACTGAACCATATCCCACTCGTGACAAATACAGAACGACCGCTGTTGCATACACCCGGTGTAAAAGATAGGCGGGTCTCAAAAGCAGCCAACGTGAGAATATGCAGCCAGAAATAATGCCGGTATTATGTTCTAGCTGTGAACAGATACCCTAGGAACGGCTTCCTCTGAACGAGGAAATAAAATCGCGCAGACGGCTAACTGGACCTGGCTGGGAACCCCCCACACACGGCAAAATATTGCTCTGCCAGCGGGGGCTGGAGAGTGTGTGAGGGAAGTGAATCTGTCCACTCGTCCATGTAGTAGTATTGAGCGAGGCTGTGAGGTCGGCTGGGCATTGACCAGACTTCACTTGTCGCCATGTTGATGGCACACACTCGGCGGACAAGGCTGATCGGATTACTCTGTCCGTGCGCCGTTCTCGGTTACCTCACGTTTAGGTAGTCACAATAAGCTATATAGCATACCATGAATACTTGTGTTATTATATGTGTGGGGAGGAGGATGAGGAGGGGTGTGTATTTTAAAGGGGAAAGAGAATTTTCCTGAACACGAACACCTATCTAAACCTAGATAGGCGGATATGAGAACGGATGAAGGGGCAAACAGATAAGTATGCAGATAGATAGACAGATAGACAAGCAGGCGGGCAGACAGACAGACATGTATATTATATACAGATGTATAGACAGACTGACAGATGTATAGACAGACAGATGTACAGACCGACTGACAGATATATAGATAAATTTACGGATGTATAGACAGACAGATGGACAGACAGACAGACAGATAGATAGATAGATAGATAGATAGATAGATAGATAGATAGATAGATAGATAGATGGATGGATGGATGGATGGATGGATGGATGGATGGATGGATGGATGGATGGATGGATGGATGGATGGATGGATAGATAGATAGATAGATAGATAGATAGATAGATAGATAGATAGATAGATAGATAGATCCTACAAGCCTGTACAACGAATATACCAGTCATTTCATTCAGACCTCCTGGAACAACACAAGGTTTCAACACACTACAGTCCGCTGGTAAATCTAACTTTCGGCCCCGCCGGTGTCCGGGTATTACCGTCTCCAAGGCCAAGTTGTGTTGTTGCCATAACAAGAGCCGAGTGAGTGGGTGGCATCCTCCTAGGAGGCAGTTGAGCTTCGATACTTACAGATAAACCAGGATGAGGAAGATTAAGGATTTGTGAACAACATTGAAGTTCCGAGGTTTCCTCTTTCTTCGTTGGTGATTCCACTTTGTTCGGAGACTTATTTACACATTTCAAGCCATACATTTGGTCAGACTGGTCCTTGAAATATTCTGGTGGGAATTACATTTACCTTTCGTTCTTTCTTTCTTTCTTTCTAGTTTTCGTTTTTCTTTCTTTCTTTCATTCTTTCTTTCTTATAGCGTCATCCTGTCTCTCAATCCTTCTTGCTTGATTTTTCCTTTGACTTCCTTTCTTTGTTTGTGTCTTTGTTTCTTTCTTTCTACTACTACTACTACTACTACTACTACTACTACTACTACTACTACTACTACTACTACTACTACTACTACTACTACTACTACTACTACTACTACTACTACTACTACTACGACTACTACCATATCTTCTTCTCCTAGCACTACTACAACTACTGACTACTGCTGCTACTGCTGAACTACTACTACTACTAATATTACTACTACTACTACTACTACTACTACTACTACTACTACTACTACTACTACTACTACTACTACTACTACGACTACTACTACTACTACCATATCTTCTTCTCCTAGCGATGTTGCGATGTTCGTCCATCATGAATGACGTTGGCCATTCATTGACGATGACCATTCATTACACTACATCTTTTTGATTTGATGAGGAACGAATGACTTGCGCTTTGGTTTTGTATAGCGAGGAGGTGGTCGCGCAACACCCTCGTCCCCGCTCCCTCGTCTGTGACCGTCTAGCTCCAGTGGCGAGCATGGCAAGACGACTGGAAGACGGACACAGATCCTAGCACTACTACAACTACTGACTACTGCTGCTACTGCTGAACTACTACTACTACTACTACTACTACTACTACTACTACTACTACTACTGCTACTTCTTCTTCTTCTTCTTCTTCTTCTTCTTCTTCTGTGTCATTCATTCCTACAAAACCCATCCACGTCTAGTAACAGTTGACAGTTTGTCTACGACTTCTCTTTCGCAAGTTTTCCCTTCACCTCACCATCCACAACGTAATCACTCCTGGCACTGAACTGGTTGGAAATCGTGACGAAGGGCTCCAGCAGTCGCCTCCTCTGGAATGCAAGCACCTGGACAACGTTGTGCACTGTATTGGGGGAATACCCCTGCAGGCCACTTGGCTGTCGTGATAAACTGGTGCGTAAATCTAATTACCTGATGCAATGGCAGACACGCGTCCATGGAAACCAATGTAATGGCGCATCTGGGGGGTTGAGAGAGGGGGGAGTTAAAGAGATGGTGAACAGGGAGAGAGGTAAGCGAAGTAGAAGCAGCTGTCATATATTTTTTAAGGGAGTGGGAGATCACTGTAGTGCATGCCCCATCTCTAACAAAAGATGTAGAGCCCCATCCTCTTCTATCTTCAATAACCCCAGAATATGAACCTTGAGTTATCTGCAGGCCTCGTTTTGTTAAGTATTGTCTAGGAGATATAGATTATGGCCCTGGTAAGAATGGTAATTTACTAATTGGGAATCTGCCCCTTCTCCAATGATTCTTTAGCTCTGGAGCCCCCTTTTAGTTTATCAAATCTGAGGAAAGTCAGAAGAATTTTCTCAGCCTGATTTAGATGAAGAAAACATGGATGTTGAGCAGTTGATAGATCTAGAGTCTTTTATTTCCCCCTTTAGTAAGTCATTATGAGTTAATTTATCTTTAAAACAATCAAACACATAATCAATCACATTAGATTTTGACAACATAATGTACAAAGAAGTTGTTGTCACATATAGGTTTGAACTTGACAAATTAACAGAAGGTCAATTCATGTTAATCATTTATTGACTGGCCTGAGCCTTCTGGTCAGTACATACATCTCTATTGTGATTTACACAAAGTAATAGAACAGTTGCACATTGGACCATTGTCCCAGACAATCAATAACAAGCATCAATATATGAGATGTCAACAAGTGTGAAAACATAGTAAACATTTTGATGTTGTACATATTAAGTATGATGATGTTGCATCAACATTTAACTATTAGTTTCCTGAGATTGGGTGTGGTGTACACCAAGGAAAATGTAACCTGGTGACTGGAAGATTAGGTAAGCCAGGGTCCATTGACTGATGGATCCACTTCAGGTCTGCCCGTATAGCTCCACTGAAGGCCTCCCCATGCTCTGCTCATAGCGAAGTCATCCTCCATCTCACTTGTGGTTCATCTCTTTCTCTCGGCTTCCCTCTCTCAGGTCTGATTTAGGTGGTTAGTTTGCTGATGTGTTGGGTGGTTGTTGGTATGTAGCCACCAAGATCACTGATGAGTATTCGCATAAATATATACATTTCTACCAATACAATCTTTTAAAAGTAGGTAAAAGAACCTAAATTCCTGAAGTAGGAACTAGTTCCCCTCCCCTCTTTTTCTCTCTAAGCTAGTGTTGGGTTAATTTGGGGTGGTCAGAGTTTATCACACCGTGTACGCCTTGTATCAACTTGTTCCTGCTGTATGTAAATCTTCATTTGACCTGGGGTCAGTGAACGTGTACAGTGAGACAATGACAAGAGTGAGAAGGTGTCAAGATGCATGTAAATAAATGACATACATTTATAACATTTCTTCTACTCAATGGTGTTCACAATGTGTATAAATAATTCTCTGTGTTTTCCCAATTAACTACTTCTTCTTCTTGTGTCTAATAACTCTCTTCCATTACCTGTTGTTGTTGTGATGTTGAGTGTTGTGTTGTGTGGTGATGAGTGGTGTTGAGTGGTGTTGTGTTTTAAGTTATGTTGAGTAATGAGTTAAGCTCACTTCGCGTGATGGTTTTTCCGCGAAGCACAACTTTCTCAGGTATTGCAGTTCTTAAGTGCTCTTATCTAATTAAAATTTGACATAAATATAAATATTTATTTCGCCAAACCCTATTATTTCTATAGACAAAGGAGAAAGGAAAGATTGATTTCACTTTCAGCTTTCTAGATTGTAAATAGGCGTAGATAAGTCTGTTTTAGAACAAGGCACTTGTTCTAGTACACGAACTGTCATTTCAGCTGTAGACAGTGATAGCATCTTTTACAATGTTTCTGGTGAAATGCACAAGATTGCTTTCGAATCATCACTTCTCACAGTTGTTTAGAATAGAATGTAATAGTGTAATGCACTTCTTAAAGTTAATAATTATCTTTAAGAATATCAGAGATGGCAGTTTCATCGAAGAGAATATTCTGCCCGGGAATGGCTTGGCGTCATTAGAATCTACAGTCGAGCATTTTTACATTTCTGAGGTTTTAATTAATAATCATACATTTCAATTGACATCACAAACATGGGTTTACGTTACTTGATACTTGATACATCGGGTTCTTAGTCTAATCAAGGGCTAACAAACGTACCTCGGATCCAGACTTTTGCCTTGTCCATTGAATTTTTGGTCACACAATCTTCTCACATCCGTCCATGGAGCGAGTTCAGACAAAAGTGCGGGCTTATCAACATTTCTGATGAAATAGTGATATATGTTAATTATGCACTGGCGCGATGGCGGGTCAGGTGGTTTTCCCATCCAATGGTTTTCCGAGCTTGGTCTGATGAAATCCTTCTAAGAATCCACGTCATTTGTCACTTGTTCAGTTCCAGTTTCGATGTTAAGTTTTAAGTCCCAATCTCCAATTGCGTTTGTGAAGTCAATTTCTTTTAATGTTGTTTCCTCTTTTTGCGGCATTTGTTGATAAAATGAATAATGTTGGCTGCGTTATGCCACATGGCCCCACTCCAGATTGTTCTATGGTATGGAACTATGTTTCCAACATTTTCAGTTATCAAGCTGTTCCCATTTTTCCTCCCTTGTGTTCTCTTCTGCATCTGATTGACCTGGTTCATCAGGCACTGGGTGTCGACTCAGGAAGTCCGCTCCCACATTCATTTTCCCAGGAACATATTCAACCTGGAACGAGTAAGGTTGAAGAAGCAGCGACCACCTCATAAGTCGGGCATTCAGAGTCTTAGATGCTGCGAGAAACATGAGTGGTTGATGGTCACATTGCACTGTGAAATGTTTGCCATATAGGTATGCTTGAAATTTCTGTAAACTCCATACGAGCACAAGACACTCTCTCTCGATAGTACTGTAATTTCTCTCTGCTGCATTCAATTTCCTGCTAGCATAGGCTACAGGGAATAGCTCTGATGGTACATCTCCCTTTCTCTGCAACAGCGTTGCCCCAATTCCTATGTTACTGGCATCGGTGCGCAGCACGAATGGTTGGTCGAGGTCTGGTAGATGTAAGACTGGATGAGCAGTTAATGCCTGCTTTAATGCTGTGAAAGCTCTCTCACAGTCAGCTGACCAAGTGACTTTCTCTGGTTTCCCCTTTTTGGTAAGATCCGTTAAAGGTGCTGACAGAGTATTGAAGTCCTTGATGTATTTTTGATAGAATCCACATAAGGATACAAATGATCTTACATCCTTCTTTGTTTTTGGACGAGGTGCTCTCTGGAGTTTGTCCACATTTCCCTCTTGTGGAGTTATCAGTCCATGAGATATCTTATGACCTAGAAAGTCCAATTCTTGGACTCCTATCTGACACTTCTTTGGTCTAGCCGTCAATCCAGTGTCTCTGAGGCGCCTGAACAAAAGATGCAGGGTTTCTACATGCTCTTCAAATGTTTCAGTTGCGATCAGGATGTCATCCATGAAGTGACTGATGTCTGGATGCTGTAGTGGGTCAAGTAATTTTCTCATCATACGTGTAAAGACGCTGGGAGCATTACTTAATCCGAATGGAAGAACGTTGAACTCATAGTGTCCTCCAGGCGTGCTGAAAGCTAACCATGGTCTAACTTCCGGTTTTACAGGAATCTGGTAATATCCCTTACTGAGATCAATCCTAGTAAAGTACTTAGCTCGGTTGAGTGCTGTGAAGAGTTTATTCTGATCCGGCAGAGGTTCTGCTTGGAATTCAGTAATAGCATTGAGCTGTCGATAATCGATGCACAATCTATGTTCTCCGCTTGGCTTTCTCAATAAAACGACGCTAGCACTGTAAGGTGATTCAGATGGTGAGATTATTCCTGCGGTGAGCAGCTGTTGTATTTCTTCCTCTAAAGTCTTTTGCTTTGCATAAGGAACTGGGTAAGTCTTGACTCGCACAGGCACTGTGTCATTTAACTTCATGTCAAATTCCTCCAAATCAGTTCTTCCTGGCTTATCAGTAAGTACTTCTGCATATTTTGCCATAAGTTCCCTAATCTGCTTTTGCTGATCCTTTGTTAAGTTGGGATTAATTTCCACATCCTTAAAGGTCTCTTTGGCTTGCAGTTGGCACTCGACTCTCATTGTTGATCCTTCTTCGACTTCAGGAGCCACACTCATGGCCATCAGATGTGCAGGTTCGGTGGTTGAGGGTCTCTCATGATATTTCCTCAAGAGGTTTATGTGAAATACTTTCATCTTGCCTTTGACTGAAATTCTGTAGTTGGTACGTGAGATCTTCTCCGTCACTACATAAGGTCCTCTCCATCCTATTTGCAGCTTATTCTGACTGGTTGGAAGCAGCAACATCACCTTCTCTCCTACCTCTAACTCTCTATCCTTTGCCTTGCGGTTGAAGTTACGAGCAATTCTTCGTCTGGCTTGACGTAGATTGACATTCGCTTGTTTCCAACTATCAGTCAGGTCTTAGTCAGATATGACTGAGCTACCGTATAACAGTAGACGGTACTACCTGGTCTCTGTTAGCGCCGAACGTTGGGCGGCGCTTACCAAACCCGACACCCCACATTATGCCAACGGCTTCGGGCGGAAGAGCGCAATTGGGAGGGTACAAGCCTTACCCTGGTGCGAGGAAATGCAAGCTAAAGACAAAATTGTCATGGCAGGGCAGACCAGGCCCTAAGCCTTGGTTGGCGACTGGTCTAGGATCGAAGCTCCGACAGGCGGACAGTTAGAGCATTGCTTTGCTGATCCGGCAGCTTCTGCAGCTTGTCTTGTTCCAGATGTAGGGGTGTTACCTTTCCTCTGGAGTGAACTAGGCGGGCCGAGAGAGGGATCATGCTGCATGGGCAACACATGATCTCTATATTTTAGCCCAGGCTTTGTGCTATGGAGAGGCAATAACTCCATCCCTGGTCTTAACTGGTCTCGGAATCAAAGCGAGAGGCAACTGTTACGGGTTATAAGTCCTTGTCAGTTGGCGTAGACATGGGGCGCCACGCGTTGCCTCTGACGGTGGGAGACACCTATAGGTGTCACTGATCAGCTACCGCCCGCCTCAAGCTGGGCAGCCCCCAGCCAATTGGGTGCTGATCCGCCACAGCCTGCCTGCTTCAATGGGTGCTTGGGGCTAGGACAAAATCTGAATCGCAGGCTGTAAAACCAATGCACCAGGTACAAACAAAAATAAAAATAGAAACCTCAAGCTACGGCTTGCAACCTGGAACGTGAGAACCATGTGTCCAGGATTTTCCACTGACTTGACCAATATTGACGATGTGAGAAAAACGGCTGTGATTGATGCCGAACTCAATCGTCTTAACATTGATATTGCTGGCCTGCAGGAGACTCGCCTCGCTGAGGAAGGGTCACTCAGGGAAAACAACTACACCTTTTTCTGGAAGGGTAGAGGGCAGGCAGAAAAAAGGCAACACGGTGTGGGCTTTGCAGTGAAGAATTCGCTACTGGGAATGATTGAAATTCCAGCAGGAGGAAATGAAAGACTATTATCCCTGCGCTTGGCAACCTCTTTTGGGTTTGCCACCATTATTACTGCATATGCACCGACACTCGATTCCTCTGATGATGTGAAGGATTTGTTCTATGAGGAGTTAGACTCCGTGATCAAGGCAGTTCCAAAATCTGACTACATTTATATGCTCGGTGATTTCAATGCTCGTGTGGGCAAGGACTCAAGTTCATGGCCAGTGTGCCTTGGAAAATACAACATCGGTCGCATGAATGAAAATGGGCAAAGGCTGCTGGAGCATTGCACCAGTAATGACCTATGTATTACAAACTCTTTTTTTAAAACAAAAGAGATGCATAAGGTCACATGGAAACATCCAAGATCCGGCCATTGGCACCAGCTGGACTTCATCATCACACGGAGACAACATCTGAACCATATATCATTGACTCGTAGTTACCACAGTGCTGACTGTGATACGGATCATTCTTTGGTTGTTGCAAGGGTTAGACTGAGACCAAAGAGAATCTACACAGCTAAACACAAATCTAGCCACAGGATTAATATTATTAACACTCATGATCCTGAAAAGTGCTTTCAGTTTCAACAGCAACTTGAAGATGCTTTCACTGATACACCAGAAAATTGTACAGTAAATGAAAAGTGGGGTCAAATTAAGGAAACTCTTTATAAAACTGCCGTAGGGGTTTACGGCACTGTGGATCATAAGAGGCAGGACTGGTTTGCGGCCAACAGCGAGACTCTGCAGCCCCTGATTGATAAGAAGAAGAAAGCTCTCTTAAGAAACAAGGAAAGACCAACGCGTAACACTCTGAGTGAGCTAAGGCAAGCTAGGAAGGATGTGCAAAAGGCTGCCAGGCAGTGTGCAAATGATTATTGGATCAAGTTATGTGAGTCCATTCAAATCGCAAGTGATAAGGGAGACATAAGAAGCATGTATGAAGGAATAAAGAAAGCTTGTGGTCCAGTGATCAAAAGAAGTGCACCATTGAAAACCTTGACTGGAGAAGTCATCACTGATAAGAAACAGCAGATGGACAGATGGGTAGAGCACTATTTGGAGCTTTACTCAAGTGAGACCAAACTAGCGGATGATGCCCTCAACGCCATAGAGGCTCTACCAACTCTTGACCACCTGGACACACTTCCCACCATAACAGAAGTTAAGTGTGCTATAAATGAACTTGCATCTGGCAAGGCTCCAGGTAAGGATGGGATTCCAATAGAGGTTATCAGGAGTGGGCAAGACACACTCACTATACAGATCCACCAGCTAATAGAGCTATGCTGGCGTGAAGGACAAGTCCCACAGGATTTCAAAGATTCAAGCATCATAACACTGTACAAGAACAAGGGCGATCGGAGCGACTGCAACAACTATAGGGGTATCTCACTTCTGTGTATTGTTGGAAAAGTATTTGCCAGAATTGTTCTGCGCAGACTTCAAGTCCTAGGAGATCAAGTCTACCCCGAATCACAGTGTGGCTTTCGACAGAACCGGTCTACCACTGATATGATATTCTCATTGCGACAAATGCAAGAAAAATGCCGTGAACAGAATCAACCACTGTTTATTGCCTTCATCGACCTCACAAAGGCATTTGATTTGGTCAGTCGTGAGGGTCTGTTCAAGGCACTAAAGAAGATTGGCTGCCCACCAACTCTTCTGTCCATTGTGGAATCGTTCCACACAGGCATGAAGGGTATAATCAAGTTTGATGGTGCAACTTCTGAAGAATTTGAAATCAAGAGTGGAGTTAAGCAAGGTTGTGTACTAGCTCCCACCCTCTTTGGAATATACTTTTCACTTCTACTGAAATATGCATTTCGTGATCAGGATGGTGGTATATACATTCACTCACGCTCAGATGGCGGCCTCTACAATGCTCAGAGATTGAAGGCTAAGACCAAAATTAGGAGGGTACTGATCAGAGAGTTGCTTTTTGCAGATGATGCTGCAGTTACGACCCACTCTGAGGAAGAATTGCAATGTCTACTATCTGCATTCTCCAATGCTTGTTCTGAATTTGGTTTAACAATTAGCAAAAAGAAGACACAGATTATGTCACAAGGTGCACATGAGGTACCATCAATCTTTATTGACGACGCCGAACTAGAGATAGTAGACCATTTTACATATCTAGGATCAGTGGTAAATAGCAAATTATCCCTAGATCAGGAAATCAACATCCGGATTGGTAAGGCAGCAACAACAATGAACAGGTTAAGAAAAAGAGTCTGGGAGAACAGGAAGCTTACTGCCAAAACAAAAGTCCTTGTCTATCAAGCCTGTGTCCTTAGTACTCTTCTCTATGGCAGTGAAACCTGGACAACTTACTCACACCAAGAGAACAATTTAAACAGCTTTCATATGCGGTGTCTGCGAAGAATTCTTGGTATTAAGTGGCAAGACAAAATCACAAATACTGAAGTATTGGAAAGATCAGGTTGTGTGACAGTTTATTCCATGCTCAGTCTTCGTAGACTTAGATGGATAGGACATCTTAGGAGGATGGATGATGGTAGAATACCAAAGGATATCTTTTTTGGTGAATTACAGATGGGTAAGAGATCTCAGGTTCGGCCTCTACTACGATACAAAGATGTGTGTAAGCGGGACATGATTGATACAGGCATTGATAATGCACATTGGGAGCAAGTCGCCGCTGAACGTGTTGCATGGAGGGCAAATATCAGAAATGGAATAAAGTCAAAGGAGAAAATTATTGCAGAAAAGTCACACACCAAGCGTTTGAGACGTAAGATGGTGCATGATGGTGGAAATGACCACGTGTTCACATGCACCCACTGTGAACGGACATTTACAGCGCAAATTGGCCTTATCAGTCACACTCGCTACCGCCATAGTTAAAAGTTATTATGCCTTTTTAAAGCACAAACTATCGTCTGTCAAGACGGCAAGGTGCCAATGGAATGTTTCCAACTGTGTTGTAAACGATTTTTCAACTCAGCAACATATGTAGATGCAGTCACGACTGTATCATCTGTAGTATTATCAGTCCACGTTCGAAGTAACGCCTCCAGTGGTCCCTTGATTGGTCGTCCAAACAACAGTGTGGCTGGAGCAAAACCTGTTGAGTGATGGGGTACTTCCCTGTAAGCGAATAAAGCTGCGGGTAAATACAAGTCCCAATCCTCTGTCTTCTCCTGGGCAATTTTGCGCAGGATACTAATCAATGTCCCGTTCCACCTTTCCACAAGTCCATTTGACTGAGGGTGATATGGTGAACTGAAGATATGGCGTGCATGAAAAAGTCTGAAGGTCTCTTCCATGAGCTTACCACGAAACTGTGAACCGTTGTCCGTCAAGATCCTTTGTGGGAATCCTAGACGTGTGAATATTCCTAATAATGCATCAGCGACGTGTTTGGAGTCACAGCTGGGCATAGGAACTGCTTCGGCCCACATGGTTGTTGTGTCCACAAGCGTTAATATGAATCGGTTTCGCCTCTTCGTTGCTGAGAGAGGTCCGATTATGTCTACTGCCACTTTCTCAAATGGAATTCCAGTGATTGGCGATTCACCCAACATTGCCGGTGGTGTCCGGTGTTTTGGTGATACTTTCTGACACTGTGGGCATGATTTTACAAACCGTTGTATGTCTGAGTTCATCCCTGGCCAAAAGTAGTGAGTGGTAATCCGCTGTGTAGTAGCGTTGATACCCATGTGCCCACTGAATGGTAGACTATGACCCATTTCTAAGATTTGAGTCCTGTATTGAGTCGGTACAACAAGTTGATTAAACTCTTGTCCAGCTCGTCCTGCTTTTCTGTAAAGAAGTGCTGACTTCATGAACAGATCACCTTTACGTAGAGGTAAATGTGATTTTGGCAGTTTTCTGAAGCAGGGTTCCAAGGTGCTGTCGGCTTCTTGTGCCCTCTTCAGTTCCTCCGTTCGAGGGATTGGCGTAGTTGTTTCTGGAGTTTTTGTTGCCTGTGATCGAGTGGTCATGGTCGCCATCGCCACAGGTTGAACAGGTTCTCCTAGAACGATAAATCTACAGCCGAGGATTACAGGATATATTGGATCATCCAAGATTGCTGCCTTGATTGTCCCGGTGACATACCGCGAGGTTATGTTCACTTTTGCCACTGGAAGAGACATATTGGTTGAACTCTTCAGTGGTCCCTGTAATTCCACTATTTCCTCTGTCACCTGTTCAGGGTGAACTAAGGATGATGAAACAACACAGTCATACGATAATCCAGTATCATATAAACAGGTCGTTTGGAATCCATTTAGCAAGATGGATTCTACAACCGGAATACGAGATGCTGTGTCTTGATGAGGTGTCTGTTTGGACGTTTCACCAGTGCTCACTTTTCTCTCTTTTCGGTTGGCCAAACATGCCGCTGTGTGTGGAGGTGGCTTCTTCCTGCAACTCTGAAATGTGTGACCTCTAATTTTGCAATGGGTACAGAATGGTTTGTCCTCCTTCGGCGCTGTTTGGACTGAGTTTTGAGTGTTTTTCTGGGAATTCCCCTTTGTCTTGGTGGCTACAGTGTTTTCACCCTCTTTTGGCTGTGGAGTTTTGTTTTGAGAGGGGGTGTTGTTCGAACGTCCCTTTCCTCCCATCTCCTTTTGAGATTTCTCAAATCTCTCTGCCAGGATGATTATAGTTTCCAGGCGGTCAGCCCCATTTTGGGTTAAGAATGCCTTCATTTCGTTCTGCATTTTCCCCTTGATCTGATCAATGATAATCATTTCACGGAGTCCTTCATAATTTTCCTCACATCCTCCCAAGCAAGTCCATCTTTGTATATATGACTTCAGTCTTTCCACTAGTTGTGGGTAGCTCTCACCCGGTTCCTTCCTTGCGGTTTTGAACCTGAGTTTATAAGATTCGGCGTCCACTTCGAATCGGCTCAAGAGTGCCGTCTTGAGTGTTGTGTAGTTCTGTTGTTCCTCTCTAGTGAGTCTTGAGAACACTTCATACGCCGTGGATCTTAAGGCCTGCGCCAACTTCGTCGCCCATCTACTCTCTTCAAGCCCACAGCTGACAGCCATTGCCTCGAAGCGTGATAAAAATCCTTCGATGTGGTCAGTCTGTTCATTAAAGGGGTCCAGAGGAAATGACATAGCTCCTGAATTGAGTTGAGAGACGTGAGGAGGTGGTTCTGTCACTGGCGATCCTGATGAGGTTGAGGGTGTAGGACCACTCCCTTTCTCTATTCTCCGGATCTCCACTTCAATCTCCATTCTCCTCAACTCCAGTTGGTGTTGACGCTCTCTCTCCTTATCTTCCATTTCAGCCTGTAGTCGTTTCTCTTTCTCCTCCAATTCTGCTTGAAATCGTTTCTCTTTCTCCTCCAATTCTGCCTGAAGCTGTTTTTCTTTGAGAGTTAATTCAGCTTGCAGTCTTTCTCTTTTGTCGAATGCCTCCGAAACATAGTTAGATAGCTCAAGGCCATCTAACCCGCATTCCCTACCTGTTTCTGTTATTTGGGCTCTAAACTTTGCAGTTTCCGCCATGTCTATAATTTATTGCTTTGCCTAACAGTATAATTGCAGTTAGTCTGATCCGCGTAAGCTTGTCAGTCCCTGATCTGCAAAGATACAACAGAGCATGTGCAATATTAAAAACACCCTATGTTATGTCTGTCTGTCAATGCTGGAAAAGCCAAAGGCAGCAGGCACTGAAATAACCACAATTAATTCCTAGTAAAGAAAAGAATCTGAAATTAGACAGAGTTTTCCCAACGGATAAGATTTTCCGGTGGTTGATGAAATGCTGTTAAGTTCAGACTCCACAGTAAAGGAACACCTTCTCTGAAAGAGAAGTAGTGTTGGTAGAGTAGATACACACTATATATTTCACCTGGAGCACTCTTTCTGAAGTATAAGCCTAATTGAACATGGCCCCCTTCTCCAGGAGTAAAGATCAGTCACCTATCTTATTTATCTATAAATGTCATTCATATCATGTGGCTGTCAATCAATACCCCACATGGTATCTGTTAAACATTCTAGAAAATGACAATGTTCAAAATCTAAAGATAACTGTATGCATGTATTTTGTGTGATTGTTTATAGGTCAATATATGGGAACCATCCAGGACGTAGACCGCAATATGTCATATATTTTTGAAGGGAGTGGGAGATCACTGTAGTGCATGCCCCATCTCTAACAAAAGATGTAGAGCCCCATCCTCTTCTATCTTCAATAACCCCAGAATATGAACCTTGAGTTATCTGCAGGTCTCGTTATATTAAGTATTGTCTAGGAGATATAGATTATGGCCCTGGTAAGAATGGTAATTACTAAGTGGGAATCTGCCCCTTCTCCAATGATTCTGATAGCTCTGGAGCCCCCTTTTGTTTATCAAATCTGAGGAAAGTCTGGAGAAGTTTCTCAGCTTGATTTAGATGAAGAAAACATGGATGTTGAGCAGTTGATAGATCTAGAGTCTTTGTATTTCCCCCTTCAGTAAGTCATTATGAGTTAATTTATCTCCAAACAATCAAACACACAATCAATCACATTAGATTTTGACAACATGATGTACAAAGAAGTTGTTGACACAGATAGGTTTGAACTTGACAAATTAACAGAAGGTCAATTCATGTTAATCATTTATTGACTGGCCTGAGCCTTCTGGTCAGTACATACATCTCTATTGTGATTTACACAAAGTAATAGAACAGTTGCACATTGGACCATTGTCCCAGACAATCAATAACAAGCATCAATATATGAGATGTCAACAAGTGTTAAAACATAGTAAACATTTTGATGTTGTACATATTAAGTATGATAGTGATGTCTTAACCATAAAATATATCAGTTTTCCTGTAATTGGGTGTGGTTTCTACCTATGAGAAAAGTAACCTGGTGACTGGAGGATTAGGTAAGCCAGGGTCCATTGACTGATGGATCCACTTCAGGTCTGCCCGTATAGCTCCTCTGAAGGCCTCCCCATGCTCTGCTCATAGCGAAGTCATCCTCCCTCTCACTTGTGGTTCATCTCTTTCTCTCGGCTTCCCTCCCTCAGGTCTGATTTAGGTGGTTAATTTGCTGATGTGTTGGGTGGTTGTTGGTATGGAGCCACCAAGATCACTGATGAGTATTCGCATAAATATATACATTCCTACCAATACAATCTTTTAAAAGTAGGTAAAAGAAACCTAAATTCCTGAAGTAGGAACTAGTTCCCCTACCCTCCTTTTCTCTCTAAGCTAGTGTTGGGTTAATTTGGGGTGGTCAGAGTTTATCACACTGTGTACGTCTTGTATCAACTTGTTCCTGCTGTATGTAAGTCTTCATTTGACCTGGGTCAGTGAACGTGTACAGTGAGACAATGACAAGTGTGAGAAGGTGTCAAGATGCATGTAAATAAATGACATACATTTATAACATTTCTTCAACTCAATGGTGTTTACAATGTGTATAAATAATTCTCTGTGTTTTCCCAATTAACCACTTCTTCTTCTTGTGTCTAATAACTCTCTTCCATTACCTGTTGTTGTTGTGATGTTGAGTGTTGTGTTGTGTGGTGATGAGTGGTGTGGAGTGGTGTTGTGTTTTTAAGTTATGTTGAGTAATGAGTTAAGTTCACTGCGCGTGATGGTGTTCCGCGAAGCACAACTTTCTCATGTATTGCAGTTACTAAGTGCTCTTATCTAATTAAATTTGACATAAATATAAATATTTATTTCGCCAAACCCTATTAATTCTATAGATAAAGGAGAAAGGAAGATTGATTTCACTTTCAGCTTTCTAGATTGTAAATAGGCATAGATAAGTCTGTTTTAGAACAAGGCACTGGTTCTAGTACACGAACTGTCATTTCAGCTGTAGATAGTGATAGCATCTTTTATCAGTGTTTCTGGTGAAAGGCACAAGATTGCTTTAGAATCATCACTTCTCACAGTTGTTTAGAATAGAATGTAGTAGTATAATGCACTTCTTAAAGTTAATAATTATCTCTAAGAATATCAGAGATTGTAGTTTCATCGAAGAGAATATTTTGCCAGGGAATGGCTCTGCGTCGTTAGAATCTACAGTCGAGCATTTTTACATTTCAGAGGTTTTAATTAATAATCATACATTTCAATTGACATCACAAACATGGGTTTACTTTACTTGATACTTGATACATCGGGTTCTTAGTCTAATCAAGGAACCAACAAACGTACCTCGGATCCAGACTTCTGCCTTGCCCATTGAATTTTTGGTCACACAATTTTCTCACATCCGTCCATGGAGCGAGTTTAGACAAAAGTGCGGGCTTATTAACATTTCTGATGAAATAGTAATATATGTTAATTATGCACTGGCGCGAAGGCGGGTCACGTGTTTTTCCTATCCAATGGTCTTCCGAGCTTGGTCTGATGAAATCTTTCTAAGAATCCACGTCATTTGTCACTTGTTCAGTTCCAGTTTCGATGTTAAGTTTTAAGTCCCAATCTCCAATTGCGTTTGTGAAGTCAATTTCTTTCAATGTTGTTTCCTCTTTTTGCGGCATGGGTTGATGAATGAATAATGTTGGCTGCGTTATGCCACAGTCAGTCAGTCTGTCAAAATGTCAGTCGGTCATTCGGTCGGTCAGTCAGTCAGTTAGTCAGTTAGGTAGGTCTGGAGATAATTAGTTAGTTAGCTTGTTATACAGATGTACATTAACGCCTAGACCTGCTGGATGTTCACATGATGTCAATGACCGCGATTAGTATTAGTTAGTTAGTTAGTCGAGGTTCCAACTTCACGGCAACGGGTCGTCCCCATTATGCTCCGTTCCTGTGCCAGTGAATATCACGCAAATTGCTCCTCACTGTCCTATGTGAAAAGTGGAATAGGCAGGAGTCTCGGCAATCCAACAGCCCGCACATTATACTGTGCATAATGCCGCTGCCAGAATGCCAACACAAAATTAATCCACGAAAACCACAGTTCATCGTCGATGGACTCGGCAGTCACCAGAAAGGCCTCATTGACCCGGATTTTTTCACATGGCTCGGTCTTTTACCGCAGGGGGACCCGACGAAAGTGTCGCACAAAGCACGAACTCCGCAGCTTCAGCGCCGACTCCCGGGAGTCTCCTGAACAATGCACTCGTGAACCGAAAAGGCAAATCAGTCTATTCAGCAACAGCCGGTAGCCATTGCTCCGAACATGCAGGTCCCTGTACAGGACAGATGTAAAAGCATTCTCCGCGAATTTCACAGCTCACAGTGTCGCCCACACACTCACTCAGTATCAGGGCGACGGAACCATGTACTACCAGTGCAACATGAGGAAATTACGATTGCAAACCGTAGCTGCAAGCATAAACACGCTACAGGCCTTAACGGCTCAACGCATAATCGCGATTAGTATTACCACAACGAAGGTGGTGTAATATATTACATATGATTGATTGACAGCTGGACATTGCCCGGGCCATCAGATCAACCTTCAGCACAGTCAACATTACTCTGCCAGACGATGAGGTTGTTATCAACAGCTTCCCTAGATACATCAAAGACATAGAGTCGGTTCTCGAGTGCTTTCCTAAAAGGTTGTAACTTTGTTGTCTACACATGCACAACTATAGGTCCCTATGATCAAACTGAAACACCCAAGCTCCAGAATTACATACATTGTTTTCATAGACCTTATGTCTGTTATCTGCTGTCTGTAGTTGTTTTTGTGTTTTTTTCTTTGTAAGCCGATACCTGTGTCGAGGGGCTAGTGAACGACTAGTAGCAATCACTCATCCTCCGTTCGAAACTAGCTGCGGACTCTTTGAAAACAGACCACTTTGTGTTTATTTTTAACAATCGTATGAGCGTCGGTCGTGCCGGCTCCCTGGCCGAGAGGTTAGCAGCTTTCTCCGTTAACCCCGAATACTCTCGTGGTTGACGTGAGCGCACGAGAGTTAGAAGTGGTTCGAGTCGCGTCAGTGACTTATGAGAGTATGGATCCGGTCGCTCAGAAAGTCGTGGCGTGCTGATGAGCGTAATCTAGCCTAGGAATCAACATACAGCTGAAAGATGCTGGTGTTGACCGCAATACCCTGAAACAGGATGGAAACGCGGGAAAAAAAAATGAGCGTCGGTAGTTTAGACAACAATAGCAAACTACCGAAAGTACACTTGCCGACTAAAGCACAACCAACCATAAATGTTAGAGTTGATTGCGACCTCCTATACAAAATATGCAAATAACTAAATAGTCTTTATCGATTACCTGTTATCTACTGTATATTGTTCTGAGAGCTCAAATGCTACAGAAACGATTTTAGAACACCGTGAATCAAGAAGAAATAAAATACTGACTACAAGATCTGAATCACCGAAGAAAACAGGGTAATAAACAATATAATGTCTAGGAATCTGAAATAGTTTAGTCACATTAAACGTTACACTGGCTGGAAAAGAGTAGTCATGGACCGTTGTAGATGCGGTTGTTACACACAGTGTACAACTAGGGTTAAAATTAAATTGTAAGAAAATACAGATTATGATCATAACTAAGAAGAAGGAAATGCCACGATAATATAATATACAAGTAAATGATAATATTCTTAAACAAATGCATGTGAACACTTATTTCGGAAACGTCGTAACATCTGATGAGAGGTGCCTTAAAGAGATTAGAACAAGAATAACCATGGCGAAGTTAGCCTTTTGCAAGATGGAGAACATACTGCCCAATAGAAAGATGTCAATTGTAACGCGCTACATAGGGCATGTAGTTTCCTTTTTTTTTTTTTTGGTTTTTTTTTTGGGATGTGAAGTATGGACAATGAGCAGACAAGCTGAAAAACATCCGATGACTGTGGAAATGTGGTTTTTGAGGAAAACGCAAAGAAAACCGTAGATAAACAGAAAAACCAACGACAAAGCCCTACAATAACAAATGAAAATCGTAAACTGATTAGGCAACCAACATTTAGTCACGATCTGAGAAGAAATAAATTGGACAACTGGGTGACAACTGACAAGATCGAGGGAAAGGGTATAAGGGGAAGGTCATCATCATCAAGTGCCGTGCCGGCTGGCGTAGGCGTTCATGGCTCTCCACAGATCTCGGTCTTTGGTGTTCTGGATCAACTCTGCTGATGATATTCCTCCATGCCACCGTCTCAGTCCGTCCAGCATCATTTCTCTTGGTCTGCCTCTGCCTCTCTTCCCCTCGATATTTCCAGTTGTCACGATGTTCTCCAATGCCTCTCTTCTCATCACATGACCAAAGAAAGATGTTTGTCTCTTTCTTATTGTTGTATATAGTGTTCTAGTTTCATTAGCCTCTTTCAGGCAATCGTTGTTAGTTACTCTGGCAGTCCAAGGAATTCGCAACATTCGTCTTAAAAACCACTTCTCTGTTGCTTCTAAGTTCTTCCTAATTTGTTCATTTACATTCCAAGATTCGCTGCCATACAGCAAAACTGGTTCTATATAGCATTTTAGTACTCTCTTTCTTACATTCATTGATAGCGACTTATTGCATAAGATACTCTTCATTTTCTGAAATGCTGTCTTTGCCTGCCCTATTCTGCTCTTAATCTCTTTTGTACATCTTCCATCTGATGTTATAAGTGCCCCTAGGTATTTAAAATTATCCACTTGGTTGAGAATTTCCCCTTCTATTTCTATGTCACATTTTGGCGTCCCCATTTTCTTTGATATCACCATTGTTACTGTTTTCTTGATATTCAAGGACCGTCCTTTCTGTGCACTCTCTGTTACTACACTGTCCAACAATTGTTGTAGGTCTGTTGATTTACCAATACTGTGTCATCTGCATAGCGTATATTGTTTATATTATATCCTCCGATTAGTATTCCTGGCTTCTCTCTCATTATTACTTCGCTATACAGGGAGAAGAGATCAGGTGACAAGACACACCCCTGTCGTACTCCTAGCTTTATCTGTTCGTAACTACCCTCTTTATTTCCCATTTTAATTGCTGCTACTTGGTTCCAGTATATATTCTTTATTATTCTTAAATCTTTCCCATCAATGTTGATATCTTCCAACATTTTAATCAGCTCATCATGTTTTACTTTATCAAATGCCTTAGTATAATCTATGAAGCTAAATATATGTCTCTTTGTTTCTCTATTGATCTTTCTATTAGTGTTCGTAATATATATATTGCATTGTTTGTACCCTTTCCTTCCATAAAACCATACTGTTCTTCACTAATTTCCATTTTTATTTTCTTTCTTGTTCTTCTCATTATAATTCTGAGTAGAAGCTTAGTGACATGGTTTATGAGGTTAATTGTACGAAAATCTTCACAATCAATTGCTCCTGGTCTTTTTGGTATAGCTATAAATACAGATTTCAGCATATCACTGGGTAAATATCCACTACTGTAAATATCATTCAACATTTTGGTTAATATATCTACTCCAAATTCTCCCAACACTTCTAATTCTTCTATTGTGATTTCATCTGGCCCAGCTGTTTTTCCTTTCTTCATATGTTTCATAGCATCAGCGACTTCTTCTTTTAGAATAGGTGGGCCTTCTAAGTTACTTTCTTCTGTTAATTCTTCCCTTTCTCCATTATATAATTCTCTTATATACTCATTCCACCTCTTCATTATAGCACCTTCCTCCAATAAAGTCTGTCCTGTTTTTGATTTCAAACACCCTGTATTTATTCTTATTTTTCTTCCTGTGAGCTCGCTGATTTGTCTGTACATACTATTTTGATCTTTAATGGAATTTAATTCAATTTTCTGCATTGCTCATTTAACCAACTTTCTTTTGCCTTCACACATTTATCTCTTATTTCTTTATTTATCTTAGCATACTCTTGTTTGTCATTTTTATTCTGTTTCCTTTTGTCCATCAACCTTAAGATTTCTTCATTCATCCATTTTTTCTTAGCTTTTTGGCTTCTCACCGGTAATATTTCTTTGCTAGTTTGATGAATGGAGTCCCTTAACATTTCCCATTGTTCATCTATACTCTGTATTTTAGCTATTGCATTGTACCTATTTTTCACAGTCACTCTGTATTGTTCTTGAATTTCTTTATCTACTTTCAGAACCTCTTTATAAAGTCTCAAGTTTTTAACCATTTTATCCCCTCTCTTTAATCTTACTTTTATTTGTCCACATAGTGGTACATTATCACTGTTACCGTCAGCACCAGGCATTGTCTTTACATTAATTAATGCATTTCTAAATCTTTTATTAATAAGTATGTAGTCAATTTGGTTGCGTATTTTCATATCAGGGCTTTTCCATGTGTATAGTCGTCTTTTATGGTGTTTAAACCATGTGTTTCCAATTATCATATCATTAATATTTGCCCATTCTATTAGTTTCTCTCCTCTTTCATTTCTTGTACCTAAACCGTAATTCCCCACTATATCCTCTATTTTTCCCTTTCCTACTTTTGCATTAAAATCCCCCAGTATTATTTTTATTTCTTGTGATCCAATTTGGGCTATTGCCATTTCAACTTCATCGTAAAAGTTTTGTATATCTTCATCACTACTGTTTGTTGTTGGTGCATATACTTGTATAATATTTATATCTATTGGTTTGCCTTTGATTTTGACCATTATAACTCTATTTGAAATGAACCAGTATCCAGTCATAGATTTGGCTGTATTTTCATCAAATATTATTCCTACACCTTTTTCATGTGTGTCCCCTCCAGAATAAATTATTGTGTGTTTGTCGGTTATAATTTTGCCAGATCCCTTCCATCTCGTCTCACTTATGCCTAGTATATTCATTTTCATGTTTTCCATTTCTTTTAGAACATTGTTTAACTTTCCTAGCTCATTTAATGTCCTAACATTCCACGTTCCTACTCTAAATTTATTTAGTTTAGTTATAAAAAAAAAGGGAAAGGTAGAGAAGTAAAACTCGGATGATTTGGCCACGTGGCATGGTCTAAACAAGAACATTGAGCTGATCCGCGAGTTTTATATGATATTTAATTGTCTGTTATTTATTCTGTTTGTCAATATATGTTGTCTATTATATTGTATCTGTTTTCTATTACTAATTATAACTTGTCTTGTGTGTATGATCTATGATACAGTTTCTATTAACTATTATATGTAGCATAGTTTCTACTATCTATAATCTATTGTCTATTATTAAGTGTGTGATTAGGGATTAGTAATAACAATCATTATCACACTCGGGACAGATACATGGGTGCTTCCATCTCTCCCTTACCATCTCCACCTGCGTATATCGACTGATCACACCAGGGCTGTGTTAGGTTAATCAAGTGTCTACTGCTTTTGATAAAATGTCCAAGTCTGGCGGCTTTCTGCTTCACTCTCCTCTCTCTCTCACTCTGCACAAGGAAGAAAATTCCAAAGAGTCCTTAAAGTTGATTGATTGATTGATTGATTTAGGAATTGACATCACAGCATTCGGGGCATTCCCATAAGTGCTCCGTCCCCATCCTCCGCAGCCAGCGAAGAGTTCCAACACTAATAGTACCAGTAGCAATCTGATTATAAGTCCGTCTCGCCTTTCCTTTGAGCGTTGAGCGTCGGCCAGATCCCTTCGTCACTCCTCGTTGTCTCATTCTTGCCAGACCATGGTAATCCATTTGCTAATCCGAGGTGTGCACGTGCTCCCACAAGGCCGCAACCACGTCTGCCTTGTCATGTATCAATACTCCACCAAGTTCTGCAGAGCCAGCCAATCTTTCTGCCTGTTCGTTTCCCAGCACACTGGCATGCCACGGAGAAAAGATCCAGGCGATGCTTGTCACCCGTGACCTCCGAAGCGAAGCAAGCCACTCCGCACGAAGTCTGCCCGTCCTCACCCTCGTCAGCATGCTTTCTGAGTCAGTTACAATCACGATGTGTGTGTGTGTGTGTGTGTCGTATTCTCCATCCAGCGGAGAACCGCAGTGACTGCCTCCACTTCCATTCTTAAGCTGGATGTTGTGGTATCATATGCCAGGCTCTCCTCCCCAAACATCGACCATATGTCCTTAAAGTCATATATTCTATCATTGCCTCTTATAGTGCTAATGTCTGACCTATCCATTGCTCTCTCACTCCCGCCCCCTTTTTTCACCCCCTCGAACATCGCCATGTTCTTTAATGTGTTGACTATGATTAATTGTTTATTGCCTATTATCAATTGGCTATTGTATATTAGTAATGCGGCTAGCATGATACTTACCATATCACCAACCGAATTCAGAATAGTCTATAAAAATATGGGTCTATGCGTGGACGTGGGAGACGAGTACTGCTACCCACTTTTACCGATGGCATTGCGTGGAAACTGTTTTTGACATGTGTTTTCATAACATTCATATGACTAGCATAACATTCACTCGTTTAGTATAACATTACCATTATTAGCATAACATGCATCTTATTAGCACACGACCAGCAAGGCATTCACATGACGAGTATGGCATTCACACGGATAGTATGACATTCATCTGATTATCATAACATTGATTTTATTAGCATAGCATTCACCTTAATATCACGATATTCATCATTTTAGTATGAATAGGACAAGCTTTGGATCACTAGAATAAATTTCTCACGACTAGCATAACATTTACGCGATTAGAATAACATTTACACGTCCCGAAATGCATACCATTGGCACATTGCGCACGCTCAATCAATTAGTTATAATTAATCTATTAATACAACAATGAAATGTCTATTCGCACACTGCCAGCTCATTCTCTATTCACACGACACTTTCAGTGTAGACTCTCGCAACATAATCTCTATTCATTGTGCTAGTATCACGCCTGTTCTCACAATAAGTAACTGTCTATTCCCAGAACAATACAAAATCTGTTCGGATTCAAATACGCGGTGACACGAGTTCGCAAATTAACCCAGCGATTGAGGGATATCGGTGCGGAATTTGATGAGGTAAAGTGAGCTATTCGGCAATCTGCAAGTAAATACCACGCACACACACACACACACGCACGCACGCACGCACGCACGAACGCACACTCGCACGCACACACACACACACACACACACACACACACACACACACACACACTGTGTCGTGCCGGTAAACATAGGGTGTCACGGTTCACTATCACACAAAATCACCGGTCTCTGATCGGCATTGTGCTTTTGTTCCGATTATCGGGCAAACTATATAGGTGTACTAGCTGACCCGGCCCGGCTTCGCCCAGTCCCTGGCGGGGGTTCATCTGCTGTCTGTCTGTCTGTCTGTCTGTCTGTCTGTCTGTCTGTCTGACCGGCCCGACTTCGCCAGCCTCTGGTGGGGAGAGTTTCATTAAAGTCATATAACAAAAAAAAAACTATCTTACGAATGTCCTTCCACACACCATCCATTATGTTTAATGAAAACTGTTTTTAATCACCTACATAACTGTAGATAACTTCTTTAAACATAAAAATATGAGTTAGAAAATTTTCATTATTTAAATAGATGCATTATTTTTATGAAAATTTGAAAATGCCTTAAAGATTATATCATTATTTATTATAACTCATATGCCTGAAAATAACTGTAGTCAAAGAGTTTATAAATCTTTGAAAACAATGCAACAATCTATATATAAAATATATAGCAATGCTATTAAAAGTTATGCTCCTTGAAATAACTTTTCTTAAGTTAAGTCCCCTCGCTATATATAAATGATAATGTAAATTTAAATATTAAATTTTAGTAAGTAAATAGCTGATTGTACACTAACAAACTATGCCAGTTGGCTGTACGGAAATGAAAAGTGTAACAGAGCAGTGTTATAAAAGAAATAATGGGAAGTCGGATAAGGGAGTGGAGATGTGGCGCCGGGTATGTCTTTGGTTTTCTCCTATTTAGTGGAGGAGGCCAAGGAAGCACTGCACGTAAGACTGCACATCGTCTTCGTGGCAGCAATACGTCAGGGTAGTAACAAAAACATTGACAACGGCAGTTCGGTTTTTATATTGATAGAGGCAACTACGCGCTCCTATTCTTCTGTGATAGTCAGATAAGCGTTAACGAGAAGGGGTACATTAGGTATGTTAGTTTCAATTTTTAAGATGGTAAAACATCTCGAAAATGATTTTTGTTTTAAGGAACCGAATTGAAGCTAGTTATTTTTAAATTAGTTCTTTTTTTTTAAGCAACTTCCCAATTAAGAACTATTTCCCAGATAGCTGAATAAGCTGGTCGACCCATTATGAAGGTTTGAATGTTCCGAATTTCATAAGCTAGGAATTAAAAATCATGGATAAATCCAGAAAGGTGAGCAACGCGAGTGTTCGAATTGGGTGAGTTATGTTCATTTGGTAAAAATTGTTAAATTAGGTGGTTAGAACAACGCGGAGATTATTGTTACAACCACTTCTCATGGATCAATAACCCACGGATCACAACTTTGATTTATTTCGATGGCCGACACGATTATAAATGAATACATGTAGAAAATTTCATCTCAATCGGATGGACCGTTATCGAACGCATCAAATGCATCCCTACATACATACATCGCCTTTTATATATATATATATATATATATATATATATATATATATATATATATATATATATATATATATAATATATATATATATATATATATATATATATATATTACAGTGATCACAGATTGATTGCAGGAACATTGAGTGTAAAGTTAAAGAAAGTCAAATATGTATCAGGAAACACTGAATATGATCTGTGTACATTGAAAAATGACAAGGAAATACAAGACAATTTTAACATAGAATTAAATAACAGATTTGATATACTGTCTGATCTAGAGATCACATTTCAAGATGTGGATGATCAATGGGAAATGTTGAAGAATTCAATCAGTTTGGCTGCAGAAACAACTATTCCAAAATTAAAGAAAGTGGGTCGTAAAAAATGGATGATTGAAGAAATCGTATACCTAATGGAAACAAGAAAACACAACAAAAATAATCCTGACAAATATGAAGAAATTCACAGGAAAGCCAGAACACTATGTACGGAGGAAAACGAAGCATGGTTTGAGAAAAATTGCACAGAAAATGAAACACAATACAACAGTAAAAATACCAAATTAATACACAAAAGAATTCATGAACTTACTAAAAACAGAAAACGTACATCAGCAGGCTGCCTAAAAAAAAAAAAAAAAAGGATGGAAAAATCATAATAGAAAAAGATCAAATTTAACATTTATGATCGGATTATGTGAAAAACCTCTATGATGATAACAGAGAAGAGCAGTATGATATTCGAAATAATAATGAAGGACCATCAATTTTGAAGATGGAGGTTCAGAATGTTCTTAACCATATGAAAACTGGCAAGCCCCCGGTTCAGACAACATCACAATATAAATTAATAATACTTTAGATTGAGAAGAATATGGAATAGATCAAGTCACCAGACTGCTGAATACAATAAATGATACTGGCGATATACCGCATGCATTATGTAATTCTGTATTTATTGAAATAGAGTGCTAAAATGCTATATAGAACCAGTTTTGCTGTATGGCAGCGAATCTTGAAATGTAAATGATCAAATTGGGAAGAACTTAGAAGCAACAGAGATGTGGTTTTTAAGACGAATGTTGCGAATTCCTTGGACTGCCAGAGTAACTAACAACGATTGCCTGAAAGAAGCTCATGAAACTAGAACACAATATACAACAATAAGAAAGAGACAATCAACTTTCTTTGGTCATGTGATGAGAAGAGAGGCATTGGAGAACATCGTGACAACTGGAAAGATCGATGTGAAGAGAGTCAGAGGCAGACTAAGAGAAATGTTGCTGGATGGATTGAGACAGTGGCATGGAGGAGTATCATCAGCAGTGTTGATCCAGAACACCAAAGACCGAGATCTATGGAGAGAGCCATGAACGCCTACGCCAGCCGGCACGGCACTTGATGATGATAATGACGTAGTTATTGCAATCCCAAAGAAATCAGGAACCTTGGAATGTGATCAACGTAGAACAATTAGCATACTGTGCCACATCACGAAGATATTGCTAAGAATTATCATGTAAAGAGTTAGGAAGAAAATACAACCCAAATAGGAGAAGAACAATGTGGGTTTGTAGAAGGCAAGGTTACAGTAAATGCTGTGTATATGCTGAGAACAGTAGGTGAACGTTCTATAGAAGGAATTAAAGATATACATCTTTGCTTTATTGACTACACAAAGGCTTTTGATAGACTAAGACGTGTCAACATGATAGAGATGACTGCAGATCTACATATTGATGGGAAAGACCATACACTTGTAAAAAACATATATTGGAAACAACAAGAAAGAACATAAAAATGGAAATTAGTGAAGAACAGTATGGATTTATGGAAGAAAACGGTACAAACAATGCAATACATACATTACGGACACTAATATAAAAGTCAATAGAGACATAGAAAGATATTTGCGCTTCATATATTACATTGCATAAACTTCCAAGATGGCGGTGTAAACCGCGTCGCTTCAAATTCGGAGATCTAATTATGTGTTTATTATGTTCTGTGCGTGTTTCGTAACATCAATCTGTTTAAATAAGGATGAACCTACGACAGGTCCAGCAAACCGGCAGGGAATTTATTTGTTCAAGTACTATTGCTCAAGAATTACGGAGGAAATTTAAAAAACAACGCAACTCTATCAACGTTCGCGCCGAAAACAACACACCGAAGCCGAACAACAACAAGAGACTAACGACTGCTAAACTTCGAAATACTTCAAATAGAAAGGAGATTTTGGCGACTTGGAATGTTACTGGTCTAGGATATAAGGAACCAGCTCTCGTAGAGTTTATGAAAAAATCAAATATTCAAATATTAGGACTCGCAGATACTAGGAAAAAGGGGCAGAACACGAAACCAACACATGAAGGTTACGTTCTTATATGGAGTGGCGTCGACCAGCGAGCTACAGCTAAACATGGAGTGGGTTTATTGTTACATCCAGACAAAGAGAAAGCCATTATCGACACTAAATTTATATCGGAAAGGATAATACTAGTACAGATCAAAGAAGGAAATAGAACAACTTTTATACAAACATACGCCCCATGTAACGACACGTACAGCGATGAAGACAACGGCGAGTATTTTGATAAACTTGCAGACACGTTAAATAATGTCAGGGAGACAGATGAACTAATTGTGATTGGTGATTTTAACGGAAGAATAGGCACACGAAGAACACCGTGGGAGGATTGCATGGGGCCATTCAGCGACACAGAGTCTGATTGTAACAGCAATGGTCAACATCTACTCAACATATGCTCCGAACATGGACTAATAATAGCAAATAGTTTTTTTTTCTTTCAACATCGTCGTAGCCACACCAAAACCTGATAAAAATGGAATGACATAGACTAAGCATCTCAAATTGACTTTATTCTAATTAGGAAATCAGACAGAAGACAACTATAGATTCAAGAGCACTCCCAAATACAGATGTTGATACTGATCACATACCAGTCACAATAAAAAAAGATTTCAACATACAGGAAAATAAGAAACAAAAAGGTAAAAACACATGTCATCAATAAAGGAGGCTGCAGGAAAATACGGTTAAAGACGAATTCAATCAAGAAATCAAAAACCTACATAAGAACATCCCTGATGACCACTCAAGCGTAGATAAGGAATGGACATGTTTCAAGGCTGCCATGCTCGACACACTGGGAAATAAACATGGAACAAAGAAAGTAGGGCAGGACAAAAGATTAAGAACAGCCTGGTGGAACAACGAAGTTAAAGATATCATATTCAAAAAGGAGGTAGCGTTCAAAAAGTGGATCACAACTAAATCTGAACAAGACTATGTTACTTATAGAATAGGACGACGTAATGCCAAACGAACAATTAGAGCATCTAAAGATGAATCTTGGAGAATGTATGGTGAACAGATGGCGACCCTTAGCTAAGACTGCCCAAGAGAATTTTATAAACGTGTCACCACAATGAGAAACAGAGATGCATGTTACAACCCAACCACCATCATAAACAGCAAAAGAGGGATACCGGTATTTAATCCACAACAAAGACTAGCAATAAATAGACAACGAGGACGTCCAAGAAGAAAATGGATTGACGACATCAAAGACATTGTACAGCTACACGGAATGACACAATCCAGTGCCTGGAACACAAATTATTCCTCCCCACGACGCTTTACGGCAGAAGTGGAATAAGATGATGATGACGATATATTACACTAAGGCATTTGGCAAAGTAAAACATGATGAACTGATTAAAATGTTGAAAATATCAACATTGATGGTAAAGAGTTAAGAATAATGAAGAATATTTACTGGAACCAAGTTTCAGCAATTAAAATGGAATTAGAGAGGGCAGTTACGAACAGATAAAGCTAGGATTACGACAGGGGTGTGTCTTGTCACAAGATCTCTTCTCCCTTTATAGCGAAGTAATAATGAGAGAGATCAAAGAGACGCCAGGAATACTAATCAGTAATCGGAGGTTATAATTTAAACAATATACGCTATGCAGATGACACAATATTGGTGGCGAATAATGCAAAAGACCTACAACAATTTTGGACATTGTAGTTTTAGGGACGTTCATTTGAAAACCGTTCGAACAGCTTTATTACAAAAGCATGAAAGAACCATTAACAGGTGTGGTATAATTAAACAAGACATTCGTTTTGATCGAATTATGCACCATGGGTTGGTCAGAAGAAGTCACCGTTGGCATTCAGGCAAACATCTTATTGCTTAGGTAGGCGGCTAATGCTGTCTGCAAAAACAAGAAGGATTGATTGATTGATTGATTTATGAATCGACGTCACAGCATTCGGGGCATTCCCATAAGAGCTCCGTCCCCATCCTCAGTTGGCAGCGAAGAGTTCCTACACCAATAGTACCAGTAGCAATCTGATTATATGTCCGTCTCACCTTTCCTCTTAGCGTTAAGCATCGGCCAGATCCCCTCGTCACTCCTCGCTGTCTCATTCTTGCCATGGTAATCCAGTTGCTCCTCCAAGGTGTACACGTGCTCCCACAAGGCCGCAACC
The DNA here is from genome assembly GCA_014155875.1 of Cepaea nemoralis. Taxonomy (NCBI): domain Eukaryota; kingdom Metazoa; phylum Mollusca; class Gastropoda; order Stylommatophora; family Helicidae; genus Cepaea; species Cepaea nemoralis. The sequence continues at coordinate 36,296 of JACEFZ010021456.1, forward strand.
ACGTCTGCCTTGTCATGTGGCAATACTCCACCAAGTTCTGCAGAGCCAGCCAATCTGTCCGCTTGTTCATTACCCAGCACACCGGCATGCCCCGGAGAAAAGATCCAGGCGATGCTTGTCACCTGTGACCTCCGAAGCGAAGAAAGCCACACCGCAAGAAGTCTGCCCGTCCTCACCCTCGTCAGCATGCTTTCTGAGTCAGTTACAATCACGATGTGTGTGTGTGTGTCGTATTCTCCATCGAGCGGAGAGCCGCAGTGACTGCCTCCACCTCCATTCTTAAGCTGAATGTTGTGGTTAAAAGCTCACTGAACCAAGTGTTAACCGCGATCATTACGCCTGCATCCGAGTGAAATCGCTGCCCCTTGAGAGCAATTTTAGAAGTTCGAACAATTGAAAATCACATGGTGACAAATCAGAACTAGAGGCTGGATTTTGCAGAATTTCGCACTTATTGCTTGCTATTGATTCTTGCACAATCTTTGCGACATGCGGACAAGCATTATCGTGCAACAAAATCACACCGCGAGAAAGCATGTCGTGACTTTTCTTCATGATGGCTTGCTGCAGCTTGTCAAGTGTTTGCAAGTAGTGGGTAGAGTTGATGTTGACACCTGGTTCTTTAAAGTCGACCAACAATAGCTTTTCATGGTAAACAAATGCGCGCAGCATAACCTTACCATCGGAAACCTGTAACTTGAAAGCTTTGGCTTTTGGTGATCCAACATGTTTCCATTGCATGCTCTCTCTCCTTTGCTGCTCGGCTCAAAGTGGTGACGTCATGATTCATCGTCTGCCACTATGCGGAAGAGCAATGCATCACCCTACACTCTGTAACGTAGCAAGTGGTTCAAATGCCATCCAATGCGTTCCATTTTTAGTGGTCAGTCAACATCCGTGGTACCCAATGTGGACACACTTTCCGATATTGCAGTTTCTTACGAAGGACATTTTGAATTGTCCCAACTGACACATCAAATTATTTCGCTAGCGAACGCATGCTTCGACAACGGTTCATCTGTACTGCTGCATCAATTTTGGTGATGGATGTTTTCCTGCTGCAAAATATGCGCTTGGGTTAGGCCGTTGAAGATCTGTCGTCATCTGACGTCCTTTCCTAAATATTCGTGCCCAGTCTGTTGCTGTTGTCTTCGACACATATTTGTTACCGTACGCTTCCTGCATTGTTCGATGAATGCCCACTGGTCGACATCCTTCAAGTGAATGAAACTTAAACACCGCTCTTTGAGCTTCTTTGGACGGATAGTGGATGAACCCGACCATTTTCTCAACGGTCAGAAACAGAACCTATGCATCATGGGGCGATAAGCACGCGCTCTTTTATTCATTGGTCAGTACTTATGACATGACTATGGCATGATCATGTTCAACGTATGCAATTACGCGGCGGCACGAACGGATTTCCATAGAACGCCCCTTGTAAAAGAGAGAACAAAGAAAGGACTCTCCTTGAATATCAAGAAAACACTAACTATGGTGATATCAAAGATAATGGTGACACCAAAATGTGACATAGAAATATAAGGGAACATTCTTAACCAAGTGGATAATTTTAAATATCTAGGGGCATTTATAACATCAGATGGAAGATGTACAACAAAGATTAAGAGCATAATTGAGCAAGCAAAAGCCGTATTTCAGAAAATGAAGAGTATCGTATGCAATAAGTCACATAATTGAATGTAAGAAAGAGAGTGCAAAGATGCTATATAGAACCAGTTTTTCTGTATGGCAGTGAATCCTGAAATGTACATGGACAATTTAGGAAGAACTTAGAAGCAACAGAGATGCTAATTCCGTTGTTTGCCAGAGTAACTAACAACGTGTACCTGAAAGAGGCTAATGAAACTAGAACATTATATCGTAAAACAATAAGAAAGAGACAAGTATCTTTATTATTTTTGGTCATGTGATGGGAAGAGAGGCATTAGAGAACATAGTGACAACTGGAAATATCGAGGGAAAGAGAGGCAGAGGCAGACCAAATGAAATGATACTGGATGGATTGAGACAGTGGCATGGAGGAGTATCATCAGCAGTGTTACATCCAGAACACAAAAGACCGAGATCTATGGAGAGTTATTACAGTTAATTTCGGTAGACATGTTACTCTTTGTAATTTTCATTACATTTGTTTTCCTGCTATTTAAACTAGGAAATTTACCTTGATATTCTGCTGCTGTATCTCCTTTTTCTTGTACCTGTGTTTCACTTTCAGCCATCTGTGTCGTCAGCTTACCGAAGTCTGTTTACATTATGCCACCATGTGACATTGTTGGGTTGTCTTGTCTCTCATCTCATCAGGCTCCTCGTATCCCTTTCTGTGTCGAGTTGAAGCATAAACCGCGGGAGAGTGCCCGTTTGTGGGCTTCATATATCGAGATTCTAATTCCCTCTATCCATCGATTACGTGGTGGCCTCTTCCTCTGCTTTCGTCTGGTCTGTACATCATTGCTTGTTGAGATATACTGTTAGTTGATAATCTAGATATTTAAACAAGCCATTTAGTTTGCTGCCTTCTGATAAGATCTAGCGCTGCTATAACACCAATTTAATCCTGATGTTTTCATTTCTTATTTTCTCTCTTCTTGATAAATTGAGTATTCTTCTCAGGAATCCCATTTCGGTTGTTGTGATATTTCTTTTCTCTTTTTTTTTCTGGCATTGTCCAGGTTTGGCATTGGTTGCTTAGAGTTGGTAGGAAGATTGTGTTGTATAGTGCTTTCTTAGTAATTATTGATACATGTTTGTTCTTTTGTACTGGTGCAATTTATCCAGTGAGTTGGTTTGCTTTATTGCAACTATTTTCGGTCTCGTCTGCTAATTTGCCATTTGATGATATTATATTTCCTAAGCACCTGAAGCTCTATCATTCAAAGCTTAGTGGCTTTAGGATCATCACCCTTCAAAATAGATTTGGGAAAGTTTTAGAGAAGATAGTCGCTGTCAAGCTGCAATAGTTTTTTGTAAAGGGGGAAGCTTCTTCCAAGAGGCCTGGGGAGCTACAAGCCAGGAAAAGATACCTGGTCAAATGCAGCCATTTTTGCCTTTGATGTTTATGAGGGGTTCCAGAGTAGACAGGAAATGATGGCGGCAGTGCTTGATTTCGAGGATGCATACAATAGAGTTCGATATGATATTTTGATGACCGCATTGATGGAGAAAGGGGTACAGTCCCTGGTTGGTGAACTGGATAGCAACAGTCCTGCATTCTTGTCGGGTTGCTCTCCGTCTGGGTACAAGGACCTCAGAGCCACATATTTTAACCCCGGGACTGCCACAGGGATCTGCAGTCTCACCGGTGCTCTTTAACGTGTATACGAGCAAGATCGCAAACCTAGAAGCACCAGGGGTTGGAAGGATACTAACATTTGCAGATGATATTCTTGCAAAGGGCATTCATAAGGAAATGCTTCCTGTCCTGTTTATGTGGTGCATAACTGGGTAGAACAATTTTCAATACAATGGAAACATTCTTATTCGTATTGTGTCCAAAAATTCAAGGTTGCGCCATCAGCAGGGAAGGTTATGCTGACAGTGTTCTTGGATTGTCAAGGAGTGTTTTTAACCGATTTCAAGAAGAAAGGTGACAATGTGATTTCTTAATCGTACTGTGAAGTTCTATCGATGCTTCATGATGAACTTCGAAGTAAACTTCCAGGACTGCTGACTAGAAGAGTGTTGCTTCTTCGTGACAATGCCAGACCATTTACGGCTCGATTAACTCAGGAGAAAATTAACCAAGTAAGGTGGGAAGTTCTGGAACATCCACCTTACAGCACCGACTTAGCCCTTAGCAATTTCCACCTTGTTATGGTCAACTGAAAACCCACCTTGGCGGGAGACATTTCACGAATGATGTCGAAGTTAAATGTGAAGTGACAACGTGGTTTATAAAACAGAGCACACAGTTTTGTGCAGCCGGTTTGGGAGGACTGATAAAACAATGGGATAAGTGCATCAATGTTGGTAGAGATCATTTTGAGACATAAAGGGACAATGAATGTATAAAAATAAACTGGTTTCAAGTTGTTATCATATTTAGTTATTTTTATACATCCATTTGTGACTTATTTATTGACTACCCCTCGTAGCGTGTCAACGGTGTAGATCCAACAATGTTCTCAATTTCTGTGATATAAAATGCAAAAAAAAAAAAATAAAGAAAGAAAAAAGAAAAAAACAAACAAACAAACAAACAAAGTATAAAAAGGAATGGTGACTTTACATCATTTGTCGTAGAACAACCGTAATAGTTCACATTCTAATATCAGTATCTCCAATAGGAAAATATTGTTTTCTTGTTACCCATTGAAACGTAGGTTTTCTGGGGATCTGCGAGTCAGTGGCCCCGATGGAGGGTTTGTGTATACTGGACAGGAATCTCTTTCAGAATGGGGATGAGCAAAATATTTGTTAGCAGAGCGTCCTCTGAGAGAGACAAAATTAAAGTAAGCAGTCTGTCTTTATGTCTATCTATCTATCTATCTATCTATCTATCTATCTATCTATCTATCTATCTATCTATCTATCTATCTATCTATCTATCTATCTATCTATCTATCTATCTATCTATCTATCTATCCCTCCCTCCCTCCCTCCCTCCCTCCCTCTCTCTCTCTATCTATCTATCTATCTATCTATCTATCTATCTATCTATCTATGTGATGTGTGTATATGGGTAGGGGTGTGTGGTCAAGGGATGTGTGGCTGGGGGATGGGTGGATGGAGGATGTGTGGTTGGGTAGAGGATGTGTGGGTGGGTGATTGTATATGAGTAAGGGTGTATGATTAAAAGATGTTTGGTTGGGAATGGGTGGGTAGAGGATGTGTGGGTGGGTAGAGGATATGTGGGTGGGTGAGTGTGTGCATGTTAGGAGATGGTGGGGGGGGGGGGTGTTTGTAGGTGTGGGCTCGGGATCTGTGTGTGGGCTGGGGGAGGTGGGAGATTATGTGGGTGGGTGCGGAATTTGTGTATGGGTAGGTGCGGAATATGTGAGTTGACGGGGAGATGTGTGTGTGGCTGAGGAATGTGTGTTTGGCTGGGTAGGTGGAGGCGTGTGGGTGGAGGAGGATATGTGGGTGAGTGATTGTTGGTGGGTAATAGGACGGGTAGAGGATATGCGAGTGGGTGGGGAGATGTGTGTAGGTGGGGGATGTGTGGGTTATTGAATGTATGTGTGCTTGGGGTGTGGGTGGATGGGATGTGTGGTGGGTGAGAGGTGTGTGTGGGTGGGGAGATGTGTAGGTGTAGGGATGTGATGGATGGGTGGGGGAATGTATGTGTGTGTGGGTTATGTGTGTGGTTGGGTAGGGGAGTTGGAGTGAATGGGGGATGTGTGGGTGGGTGGTGGATGTGTCTCATAACATAGTAATATGCATTGTTTATGTTTACAAAGTTCATGTGACAATGTTTTATCCTATGCAGTGTTGATGAAAGAAAGATGAGTGAATGGAAGGGCCGAATGTAAGACGGGCATGCCAATTTGTTATCCTTTAAAAATAAAGTGTGTTCGTTCGTTCGTTCGTTCGTTCGTTTGGTCGGTCGGTCGGTCGGTCGGTCGGTCGGTCGGTCGGTCGGTCGGTCGGTCTGTCTGTCTGTCTGTCTGTCTGTCTGTCTGTCTGTGTGTGTGTGTGTGTGTCTGTCTGTCTGTCTGTCTGTCTGTCTGCCTGTCTGCCTGCCTGCCTGTCTGTACACACTTTTCATGTATCATAATATGGCATATTTCTATTCGCCCCCACAGTTTTTTCCAATCCCTCTTGGTTTCTTAGTATGTGTGTGCGTGTGTGTATTTTGCTGTCAGGTCTTAGTCAGATATGATTGAGCTACCGTTTGACAGTAGACGGTACTACCTGCTTTCTGTTAGCGTCTAATGGTAGGCGCCGCTTACCAAACCCGACACCCCACACTGTGCCTACCGATTCGAGCGGAGGCGCGCAATGGAGGGGGGGGGGGGGTACAAGCCTTATCCTATTGCGTGGAAATGCAATCTAAAGACAAAATATCATGGCTGGGCAGAACAGGCCCTAAGCCTTGGTTAGGTGTTGGTCTGGGGTCAAAGCTCCGACAGGCGGACATTTAGAGCATTGCTTTGCTGATCCAGCAGCTTCTACAGCTTGTCTTGTTCCAGATGTATTGGTGCTACCTTTCCTCTGGAGTGAACTAGGCAGGCCGAGAGTCGGTTCATGCTGCATGGGTAACACATGATCTCTATAGTTCAGCTCACGCTTTGTGCCATGTAGAGATAAGCTCCAGACCTGGTCTTAACCGGTCTTAACCGGTCTCGGAAGCGATTTGTAGCAGTTACGGGTTATAAGTCCTTGTCAATTGGCGTAGAAATGGAGCGCCACGGGTTTCCTCTGACAATAGGAAACACCTACAAGTGTCACTAATCAGCTACCGCCCGCCTCCAGCTGGGCATCCCCTGGCCACTTAGGTGCTGATCCGCCACAGCCTGCCTGCTTCAATTGGTGCTTGGGTTAGGACAAATTATGATTCGCAGGCTGTAAAACCAGTCACTACTACATGTCTACTAAAAAGAAAATAGAAACCTCAAGCTACGGTTTGCAACCTGAAACGTGAGAACCATGTGTCCAGGATTTTCCACTTACCTGACGAATATTGACGATGTGGGAAAACCGTCTGTGATTGATGTTGAACTCAATCGTCTCAACATTGGTATTGCTGGTCTGCAGGAAACTCGCCTCGCTGAGGAAGGGACACTCAGGAAAAAACTATTACACTTTTTTGTGTGTGGAAAGGTAGAGGGCAGGAAGTAAACATACAACATGGAGTTGGCTCTGCGGTGAAGAATTCACTAGTGTAATTGACTGAATTTCCAGCTGGCGGTTATTATCCCTGCGCTTGGCAAACACTTGTGATTTTGCCACCATTATTGCTGCATATGCAAAGGCACTCACTTCCTCTGATGATGTGAGGGATTTATTCTATGAGGAGTTAGACTCTATGGTCTAGGCAGTACCAAAATCTGACAACATGTACGAGGGTAAGTTGATAAGTAAGCCACAAATGGCTGCAGAAAAATAACTAAATATGAACACAACTTGAAACCAGTTTATTTTTATACATCTTCTTCTTCTTCTTCAGCGTTCCGAGCCATTGAGGTTCCTTGCCGCAGATACAATCCGTCTCCATTCGTCTCTCTGGTGGACCTTCTCTTGCCAGTCGTTGATTCCAAGTGCTTGTAGGTCTGCATATGTATTAGCTCTCCACCGTCTTCTTGGTCTACCTCGGGGTCTACGGTCATTTATTTCCTGAGTGTAAGCGAGTTTTGTTTCTCTATTATCTTCCATTCTTTCTATATGACCCAGCCATTGTAGTCTATTAGCCTTTATGATACCAGTGATTAGCCGGGACTTAAACAGATCATAAATGTCTTTGTTACTTCTTCTTTTCCACTCTCCTCTTTGAGTATCCCTAATGGGTCCAAAGATGCGTCTTAAAATTTTGGTCTCAAAGGTTTGTAATAAGGCTTCGTCTCCTTTCGTTGTACTCCAGGTTTCAGAGCCATACAGCACAACTGGTCTGATCAGTGTTTTGTATATTGTGATTTTGGTGTTACGAGATAGCGCATTTGATTTTAGTAGATGTTGTAGTGCATAGTATATCTTATTTCCAGAGTTGATTCTAGTTTGTATTTCTTCCCTTATGAGGTTGGAGCACTTAAAGATTGTACCCAGGTATTTGTATGTTTCCGTTCTTTTAATGGACATATATCTATTTGTATGTGGCCAGAGTTTTTAGTCATTCCGTCTCTTGAAATTACCATATATTCTGTCTTATCTTGGATGATAACCAGCCCCATCTGTTGGGCTTTTTCCTTTAAGTGAATTTTTATACATACATTGTCTTTTATTTCTAAACAAAAAATAACTATATATGATAACAACTTGAAACCAGTTTATTTTTATACATACATTGTCCCTTTATTTCTCAGCATCTCAACCCATCAAACGATGGGATAAGTGCATCCGTTTTGGTGAAAATTATGTTGAGAAATAAAAGACAATTTTTATACATACATTGCTTTCATCGAGGAATGGACTTACGTTTAGTTCAAGAAGCTGAAACATTAAAAAATCCAGTGGTACTCTGTTGTATGCGTCCTCAAGATCAATCGCTGCAGCAACGGTTTCAGTGCCTGAGTGGAAACCTTCATAGACATCATGGGCAAAGACTGCTGCATTGGTCCAGGTTTCTCTTTTTGGACGGTACCCACCCAGGGTAGGTGGGAAAACACCTTGCCTCTCTAGTTGGCTTGATATTTTCCTGGCAATTACCTTCTCCAGCAGCTTGCCTATTGTATTCTGCATGGTTATAATTCGATATCCCTGAATTTTTTTGTGGTCTTTGTCAGGCTTCGGCAAGGGAATCAGATAGCTGTGTAACCATTCCTCCTTGATGCTAGCACTCACTATACTGTTGTTGTACATGTCTGCTAGTTTCTCTAGCTCATTGTCGGTACACCTATTTATGTCGTCGTATCTTATGCCATCAGGACCTGGAGCACTGTTTTTTGATCGTCGAAGCACAGCCTTGATTTCTTTCACTGTCACTGTGTCTTCATCCGAAGTGTTCTGGGCCTTGCATCTGTCTGAGGTGACCTCCTTGGCCAGATTTCGGCCTCCCATGTCTGTCTGGTTGCTCTGCTCAAGGTAGCGTTCAAAGAGGGCTTTGCCCTTGTCCTCGTCAGTCCTCTGCCAGGTGAGGTCAGCACCTTGGAAGTCAGAAATGCTCTTATTCTTGACTACACCACTCATGCTTTTATGTAGTCTCCAGAACAATTTCAGTGACTTGTCTGTGCTTACTCTTTGACACACCTCTGCCCATTTTTTCGCTTTTAACCACCTTGACCAGTTTTTTGAAATAGTTTACTTTTGTGTGCATCTCTCTTTCTAAGTGCAAGCAGGGACTAGGATGACTAGCTCTGTTCTTCTTGGCATTTTGCCATCTCCTTACAGCACTACGCTTATCCACCCAAGCCTTCTCCACCTCGAAACTCCACCACGGTGGCTGCTCCCAGCTTTTTTTCCTGCCCTGAAACGTTCTGCGCTTGTCACGTCTTATTTTACTCACCACATCTTGCCCTGTACTGTCATACTGGAACGTCTTTACCTTTAGCTTGTGCTGCCTGGTTCTGCCTTTCTCCACCAATATTCTGCACAAGTGGTGGTCGCTGCCATGGTGTCCTAGGACACCCCATCTACACACTGTAGTGAGTGAAGGTGAAACTAGCGCCAGATCAATAGCACTGTCCTCATCGCCTGGACGGCTTGCTGTCCTGGTGACACAGCCACTGTTAATACAAACCAGGTCGATGGTTTCCAGTGCAGTCTCGAGCTCCTCCCCTTGTGTATTGGAGGAAGTGTTTCCCCATGCTCTGCCTTTAGCGTTGAAGTCACCACAGAAAATAACATTTCTCTCGTGGCCTAATATGCCACTTAAGCACTGCCACTTCTGGGCGTCCATAATCGCATTGCGGGCATAAACATTAACCAACACGAATGGTATACTCGAATGAACTCTCAACGCCTGTATTTGTATATCGTCACTATCCCAACTGGACATGTCTAGCTCTGACGCCACCATGCTGTCGCGAAAGAGAATCGCCGTTCCCAGATGTCGTCTGTTGTAGAAACATTTGAAGCCGGCAATTCGGAGTAGCTGATCGCCCAGTCTCGTCTCCTGGAGTGCTACAATGTCGTTCCTGTAAACTAGGGTTTCTAAAATAGAGCCCCGTTGTTTTACACTGGCACAGTTCCAATACGATACCTGATTAGACGTGACCTGACAAGAAAAA